>JBBGZY010000412.1:1977500-2140000 GCA_037952925.1 Lithobates clamitans | reverse complement strand
AGAATAATTAGCCTTTATGTTGTCTAGATCATAGAGTAGGAGAGTTTGAGGTTGAGACGTTTAGCAAGAGACATTGGGCATGGCTGACAATACTCGGTCAACAAAAAAGCCATACGGTGTCAGCCATAAAATATGAACAAAGCATATCCCTCTATAGCAGGGATATGCAATTAGCAGACCTCCAGCTGTTGCAGAACTAAAAGTCCCATGAGGCATAGCAAGATTTTGACAGCCACAAGCATGACACCCAGAGGCATGATGGGACTTGTAGTTTTACAACAGCTGGAGGTCCGCTTATTGCTTATCCCTGCTCTATAGTGTGTACTTGTCTCAATTAGGAGCAATAAGTGTCACTTTTGTCTGCTGCTTCGCTCCTCTGCTATAAATATGAGTCACTTCTGTTTTCCTGACACCAAAAGAAAAATTGGGAAAGGGGAGGGACCGCCAGCTAATTTACAGTCTCAGCTCTGTTCCTGTGTGCTGTGTAAAAGGGGGTGTGTCCCTTCCCTCCAATCACCTCTGAGCGCTCCTTACTGAGCTCTGCAGAGTATAACTTTGAGCTGACATAAAAAAGGGGGTGGAGAGCTAGACAAACTTTATAATTTAGCACTTTGAAAGGATGTAATGTGGAGAAGAGAAAACAGCAGATAGACAGGTACAACTTATGTAGGAGGATTTGTTTCATCTGTGTATCACCTGAGGCCAGTCACCTCACTGAGTATATGGGCTTACAACCACTTTAAGAACTGAATGCATTTCTGGAATATCAAAATGTGTACTCTTTTAAATGATTAAAACATGGGGCTACAGGCATGTATTGTAGATATGTAGCATATGTTTTTTTGCCTTGACATAAATTGTAATTAAGAAGGAGGTGTGAAAGAAGGCATCTACATTAAACTGGAACATCCCTAAACCGCAATGGGGAACTTTACATCACCAGTCACCCACATTTTACAGTCTCTATCATGACATTCTGCCAGTTCACCCCCTTCAGCAATGTAACTATAGCGGTTAACACGATTTTGTTTGGATTATAAACACTGTGGTTTATAATCCACAGAGTGGTTTTACAAATGTTCACACCTCCCACCATGTTCTTGGTAATCAGATACTGCATTGACACCTTCTATAATGATTGGATTGGGGTGCCTGTGTTACCCTTGTGCGGTATGTTTCTGATTTTTATTAGGGTCAAGGCTTTCTTCTATGCGGTAGTGAGCTGCCATCTAGATAAAGGAAGGCCTGTAGATGTGGTGTATCTGGATTTTGCAAAGGCATTTGATGCAGTTCCCCATAAAAGTTTACTGTACAAACTAAGGTCTGTCGCCATGGACCATAGGGTGAGTACATGGATTGAAAACTGGCTACAGGGGCGCGTTCAGAGGGTAGTGATAAATGGGGAGTACTCGAAATGGTCCGGAGTGGAAAGCGGGGTCCCCCAGGGTTCTGTCCTAGGACCAATCCTATTTAATTTATAAACGATCTGGAGGATGGGATAAGCAAATCAATCTCAGTATTTGCAGACGATACTAAGCTAAGCAGGCAATTTCTGCGCAGGATGTGGAAACCTTGCAAGAAGATCTGAACAAAATTATTGGGTGGGCAACTACTGTACATGGCTAATGAGGTGTAATGTACAAAAATGTAAAATAATGCATTTGGGTGGCAAAAATATGAATGCAATCTACTCACTGGGAGGAGAACCTCTGGGGGAATCTAAGATGGAAAAGGACCTGGGGGTCCTAGTGGATGATAGGCTCGGCAGTGGCATGCAATGCCAAGCTGCTGCAAGCAAAGCAAACAGAGTTTTGGCATGCATTAAAAAGGGGATTAACTCCAGAGATAAAACAATAATTTTCCCAATCTACAAGACTCTGGTCAGGCCACACCTGAAGTTTGCCATCCAGTCCTGGGCCCCAGTCCTCAGGAAGGATGTGCTGGAACTGGATAAAGTCCAGAGAAGGGCAACAAAGCTAATAAAGGGACTGGAGGACCTTCATTATGAGGAAAGGTTATGAGCACTGAACTTATTCTCTCTGGAGAAAATGCTTGAGAGGGGGTATGATTTCAATGTACAAATTCCGTACTTGTGACCTCACAATAGGGATAAAGCTTTTCCGCAAAAGGGAATTAAAGATACGCGGTCATTAACTAAAATTAGAAGCAAACTGGTTTAACCTCAACCGCTTCAGCCTCAGAAGATTTTACCCCCTTCCTGACCAGAGCACTTTTTGTGATTCGGCACTGCGTCGGTTTAACTGACAATTGCGCGGTCGTGCTACGTTGCACCCAAACAAAATTGACGTCCTTTTTTTCTCATAAATAGTGCTTTCTTTTGGTAGTATTTGATCACCTCTGTGGTTTTTATTTTTTGCGCTATAAACAAAAAAAGCGACAATTTTGAAAAAAACGCATTATTTTTTACTTTTTGCTGTAAGAAATATCCCCCAAAAATATATAAAAAAACAATTTTTTTCCTCAGTTTAGACCGATATGTATTCTTCTACATATTTTTGGTAAAAAAAAATCGCAATAAGCATATATTGATTGGTTTGCACAAAAGTTTTATAGCATCTACAAAATAGGGATAGTTTTATGGCATTTTTATTAATTATTTTTTTTACTAGTAATGGCGGTGATCTGAGATTATCGGTCTGCGACATTATGGCGGACACATCGGACAATTTTGACACGTTTTTGGGACCATTGGCATTAATAAAGCGATCAATGCTATAGAAAATGCATTGATTACTGTAAAAATGGCACTGGCAATGAATAGGTTAACACTAGGGGGCAATCAAGGGGTTAATATGTTCCCTAGTTTGTGTTCTAACTGAAGGGGGATAGGACTGTGCAGGGGAGATGACAGATCGCTGTTCATCTCTGTATGAACAGACGATCTGTCTGTTCTCCCCTCAGAGAACCGGAAACTGTGTGTTTACACACACACACATCCCGGTTCTCTGTGTGCCCCGAGCGATCGCGGGAGCCCGGCGGTGATCGTGGCCACCAGGCACTCGCATCGGCTCAGGTGGCGAGCAGGGGGTGTGCACCCCCTAGTGGCCACAGGGCGAATCGACGTTTCATAACATTGCTTCGCCCAGCCGTGCCATTCTGCCGCAGTACAAGTGGTTAAACTGCGTAGAGGGTTCTTTACTGTAAGAGCGGTAAGGATGTGAAATTCTTTTCCACAAAACGATTAGGCACCTGAACGATCACAACATACAGGGATATACAATGTAATACTAACATAAAAGCACATGCACAGGTTGGACTTGATAGACTTGCCTTTTTTCTAACTCGCCTACTATGTACAGTACCTTGCAAAAGTATTCACCCCCCTTGGCTTTTTACCTATTTTGTTACATTACAGCCTTTAGTTCAATGTTTTTTTTAATCTGAATGATATGTGATGGATCAGAACACAATAGTCTAAGTTAGTGAAGTAAAATTAGAAAAATTTAAACAATTTTTCAGAAATAAAAAACTGATAATTGGCATGTGCGTATGTATTCACCCCCTTTTGTTATGAAGCCTGTAAAAAGCCCTGGTGCAACCAATTACCTTCAGAAGTCACATAATTTGTGAAATGATGTCCACCTGTGTGCAGTCGAAGTGTCACATGATCTGTCATTATAGACACACACCTTTTTGAAAGGCCCCAGAGGCTGAAACACCTGAGCGAGAGGCACCACTAACCAAACGCTGCCATGAAGACCTAGGAACTCCCCAAACAAATAAGGGACAATGTTGTTAAGTACAAGTCAGGGTTAGGTTATAAAAAAATATCCAAATCTTTAATGATCCCTAGGAGCACCATCAAATCTATCACAACCAAATGGAAAGAACATGGCACAACAGCAAACCTGCCAAGAGACGGCCGCACACTAAAACTCACGGACTGGGCAAGGAGGGCATTAATCAGAGAGGCAGCACAGAGACCTAAGATAACCCTGGAGGAGCTGCAGAGTTCCACAGCAGAGACTGGAGTATTCTGTACATAGGACGAGAATAAGCCGTACGCTCCATAGAGTTGGGCTTTATGGCATAGTGGGCAGAAGAAAGCCATTACTTTCAGCAAAAAACAAAATGGCACATTTTGAGTTTGCGAAAAGGCATGTGGGAGACTCCTAAAATGTATGGAGGAAGGTGCTCTGGTCTAATGAGACTAAAATTGAACTTTTTGGCCATCAAAGAAAATGCTATACATCACCCAAAGAACACCATCCCAAGTTTTTCAGCAGTCGGGACTGGGAAACTGGTCATAGTGGAGGGAAAGATGATGGTGCTAAATACAGGGATATTCTTGAGCAAAACCTGTACCACTCTGTGTGTGATTTTAGGCTAGGATGGAGGTTCACCTTCCAGCAGGACAATGACCCCAAATACACTGCTAAAGCAACACTTGAGTGGTTTAAGAGTTAACATAAATGTGTTGGAATGGCCTAGTCAAAGCAGAGACCTCAATCCAATAGAAAATTTGTGGTCAGACTTATGCCCCGTACACACGGTCGGACATTGATCGGAAATTCCAACAACAAAATCCTAGGATTTTTTCAGATGGATGTTGGCTCAAACTTGTTTTGCGTACACACGGTCGCACAAAGTTGTCGGAATTTCCGATCGCCAAGAACGCGGTAACGTACACCACGTACGACGAGACTATAAAAGGCCATTTCAGAACCAAGCGCGGCACCCTTTGGGCTCCTTTTGCTAATCTCGTGTTAGTAAAAGTTTGGTGAGAGACGATTCACGCTTTTTCAGACTCGTGGTTTTCAGATCGTTTTCTGCTGTTCAGTTTGTGCTTGTGGGTGAATGAATGAATGATTTGTAAAGCGCTGCAAATGCGAACTGAATCGCCTCAAGGCTGGGTTTGTATCTGCTCTTCAGTGCGTGCAGTGAGTTCGTTTTTGATTATTCATTGCGTTCTTGTCCGCTCATTACTGTTTTTCAGGTCACTCTTCACAGGCCTTTCTGTTCTTCAGTGCGTTCTGTTACTTCGTTCTGAGCAGCCGACCGTTTTCTAGCCAAGTTGCGTATATGTACTCTTCGTAGAGTTCGTGCTGTGCGGGGGCTTGGTGTTGGGGTCCTGGCCTTGACACAAGTCCAGTCCATGAACAGGGTGGGGAGAAGTTCATGGACCAAGATTTGGTTGCTTCAGCCTGACCAGTTCTGTCATATGCCTTTTGCTCCGTGAGAATAATCCTGATGATTTCAGGAACTTTCTCCGGATGACGGACCCCGTATTTCACCGTTTGTTGGCTTTGCTGACCCCCTATATTAGCAGGCAGGATACCTGCATGAGGCAAGCCATCACTCCAGGGCAGAGGCTAGTCGCCACCCTGCAGTACTTGGCGACGGGAAGAAGCCTGCAGGACTTGAAGTTCTCGACAGGCATCTCCCCCCAGGCTCTGGGGATCATTATCCCAGAGACCTGTTCTACCATCATCCAGGTCCTGCAGAAGGAGTATATTAAGGTAAGATTTTTATCCTTTAATATCACATTTTATTGTATTTAATGTTTGCTAATGTATTGTATTTCTTTCCTCATTCCCTAATTACCATGATTGTAATATGCTGTGAATGTGCCCTTTGTCCTCATGCATGCTGGATTTTTATGTAATTATTTTTTTGTCCTTCATACATATTTGCCTTCACTTACCTCCCCAGCATGGTCTACGGGCCCTATATTCACCTCATGTAGTCACTTAACAATGTATTTTATCAGCTCAATAGTAGTGCTTTACCCCAAACACCCCCTAAAATGTTTAGAAATGTGATTTGTGCTTTAATTTCAAGAAGAGTGCTAGAGGCTTTTTTTGGGTGTTTTTGTATTATGACACTTCTTACCTGTCCAGTGGGCTGCCAATAGTGTAACTAAGGAGGGGCTGTTCAAAGTAATACCCATTATTTAGGCATTTATTTAGGCATTCATATCTCAATGAAGTGGAGAGGGTTACCTGTCCCAGAGTCCCCCCCCCCCCTTATAATGTTAAAAATGGCCCAGGTGGGGGGGGGGGGGGGAAATCTGATAGGTGTACCTTATACTTTAGTCTTAAAAAATTCCCTCATAAAAATGTTAGCTTGATGTTGGCCAAGAATGTTTGTGTCTAATCTGCTTTCCATGTTTATGTGCAAAATGACTAATTTTTGATTTTGTTTCGACTCCACAGTTTCCTTCCACGCCACAGGAATGGCAGACTGTGGCCTCCCACTTTGCCCAGTGGTGGGACTTTCCTAACTGCGGTGGGGCAATTGATGGGAAACACGTCCACATCGTCCCACAACCCAACTCGGGGTCGTACTATTACAACTACAAGGGGTTCAATAGTATTGTGATGTTGGCGGTGGTATCGGCTAATTATGAGTTCCTGTATGTGAACGTGGGGAAGAATGGCTGGATGTCCAATGCTGGAGTCATTGCCTAGATAGAGTTTTACAGGCATCTCCAGAATGACAGCTTGGACTTGCCACCTCCAGAAGACAATGTGGAAGGACTCCCATTAGTCTTCCTTGCGGATGAAGCATTTGCGCTGGGGGACCATCTTCCGGCCATTCCCAATGAGGACCCTCTCTCCGCACCAGAGGGTTTTTAATTACCGGTTGGCCAGAGCTAGAAGAGTGGTGGAGAACACGTTTGGAATCATGGCCAGCCAGTTCCACCTATTTCTTACACCCATACATATGGCGGAGTACAAACTGAATCACATTATCCTGGCGTGCTGTGTTCTACACAACTTTTTACGGACACATTCTGCCAACTATGCTGGCTCAGTTGGGCCGGAGGCCGGAATTCCTAATGAACCAACCCTGACGGCGCTTGAAAGTGGCCATCCTGGCTTGCCCCCCCTGAGTGCCCGTTATGTCTGGCTAAGATACCTTGAATTCTTTGCGGGTAGGGGGGCCATCGATATGCCAGACAATGTCTAAAACATTTTTTAAATAAAAAAAAAATAAAACCAAGGTTTGGTGACATTTCCTGCTTGTGTTTGTTTTAGCTGACCCTGAGAGAAATGTGGTGAGTCCTGAAATTGGCGTGATTGTGTAACCTTACAAAGCACTGTTGGGTGTTATTTCCTAAAGGCAAAGACACTTTGCACTACAAGTGCACTTGAAACTGCACTTGTAGTGCAAAGTGGATTTCCCCTCAGGAAATAACACCCATTGTCACAGAAAACACCAATTAGAGCACAACAAAAGTTTTGTAGCGTTGAGACAATAATCCACACAATCTTGATTAACAATCTTTTTAATACCAGCACAATCACATGTGCATTTAGAAAAGGTTTTTAAAACAAACCAACATGTTTGTTGTATAACAATTTTTGGGATCACATTAGAAAAATTAGAAATGTCCATTTTAGAGCAAACAGGCATGTTTAAAACCAACAAGAAAGACACAAATCTTGAACTTACAAAGTTCACATTTGGTAGAACTTGAAGGCAATATCAGACCTGAGTATTTACAACCTGAGTTTGATATTTCGTTCAGATGGGGTGAAGTCACCCCAGGAAAAGCCAAATTTTGAAGATGCACACAAATTCAGGAATGTCAACATGTGCTACCTGCCATCATGGGGGATCGAGGGACGTGTTTTGGGGGTGCAACCCCTTCCTCACAACTACTTTATTATTGAGGAAGTGGTTGCACCCCCAAAACACGTCCATTGATCTCCCGTGATGGCAGATAGCACATGTTGACACACTGTGTGCATCTTCAAAATTTGGCTTTTCTAATATTTAAAAAAAAAAATTCCAAAATTGTAGCACACCAAAAAACAAAGGGATTTGGAGGGCTTTTAAACTCGCCCTAAAACATCAATGATGTGCTTATTTTTTTGAAGAACATCATTGATGTTTTTCTTGATGTTTTCCAATGCAACATTACACCCCATGATCTCCCCGATCAGGATCTGGGCACTTTCAGAGGTGAAAGGATCAGGATCCACAACATCACGATCACCTAAAAAGAGAGAAACCAAAAGAAAAAACAGGTATTATAATTCCAACACGTCTTCCTCCTCCTGCTCTTCTTGTCTTTGGGGGATTTCACCTTCTTCCAGAGGTGGGGGGTCTGTGGTCTCCTCGGATGAGAGGTGTCCTCCGAGTCTTTTATCCCCTATGTAAAAAAAAAATAGGTATACTTGGCACACAGATATTTAATGTCAGAACTATAAATATGAAGCATTACTTGGAAGTGGGGTACAATTGCCTATTTTGGCAGAGTTCCAAGATGTTGCATTTTTATTGTCCTTTGTCAAGCTTGAATACTTACCTGTCTTGTACAAGCCTTCTTGTACAAGACCTGTCTTGTACAAGCTTCACAGATGGAGACCCCACTTGTGGGACCCCCCTAATAAAAAGGGTGTTCTGGGGTCCCACACTAGTGCTCCAGCGTCCAGATGTGAAAACTACTGCTGAGTGTCCTCTCCTTACACAGAATCTAGTTGGCATTTCATTCTAGTAACAAACACATCTACACCACCCAATTCTTTTCACACAAGTAGGCCCCAAAAAATGATGGCAATTGCATATGGCCAAACGAACTATGTTTGATACGAACGAATAATGTGCCCATGAACATGAAAGTTGCCATTTTAAACTGGATAACAGTTATTAAGAAAAGCACATGGAGCAGCATGAACGTAATAAACATAAAGAATAGGAACACAGCACAGCTACTTACTTTTTTGCAGCACTCTCCGGATCTTTCTGTACTGCTCATGTTCTCTTAATTTGAGGTCCGACCACCGCTTCCTGAGCTGCTTCTTCGATCGCCGTACCCCGAAATTCCGGTGCAGACTCTTGACTACTTTCGCCATTATCTTGGCCTTTCTGACATTGGGGTTGGGGTAAGGTCCATACTTCCCGTCATAATCGGCCTTCTTCAGGATATGGACCATCTCCAACATCTCCCCAATGGACATATTTGATGCCTTATATCATCTCCTGGATCGGGACGTTTCATGCTCCGGGCTTTCCTCCTCCTCCTCCTCGTTGGTGTAATTATCAGACACCTGCTGTGTTTCCGCCATGTGCTCTTCCCCCACTGCGCCGAACGAGAAGGGGCAGGGAATAGACTAGAAAGAACGTCAGGGGCGGGCAGAGTTTCACACATGCGCAGTGTCTATAAAGCGTAACACGCGTGCGTAGTACGTACGATCTGTGAGCCGAGGAAGGAGTAACGGAGGCACCAATCGTGATTGCGAAGGTAAGATTTTACATTGGGCCTATACTGCTTCTAGATTGAGGCCTGTATTTGCACAAGTTTAGTAGACTTTAGGCTGACATTAGGGCTTGTCTTGTGTTGTGTCTTGCAGTGAAAATGGATATCTTTAGAGAGGATGAATTTATGGCCATATTCATTGATATGTACAGGGAGCTGCTTTGTCTGTGGCAGATAAACCACCCACATTATAAGAACCAAACAAAGAGGAAGGCAGCTCTGGATAGTTTGTTGGAATTTGTGAAGACGGTGATCCCCACGGCAGACCTCATCTATTTGAAGATTCTAATTGGTGGCCTGAGGAGCATTTATCTAAGGGAGCGCAAGAAGGTCACGGATTCCCCGAGATCCGGAGCAGCAGATGACATCTATCTCCCCAGGTTGTGGTACTATGACAGGGTGCATTTTCTGGCAGGTCAGACTGAACCCGGCCCATCACTCTCCAGGCTTCCTTCCACGCTTCCTTCCTTCCCAGCTGAGGCTTCTGATGCCCAACCTGGGCCCCCCAGGCAGCAACATGTGGAGGAGCCCAGATTGAACCAGGTATAGCATTCCTCTAAATATTTCTGCTTGTCCAATCAATGATGTTAAATAGATGTTAGTTTGGAGTACTACTAATTTACGATTGTGATTGATGAAGCAAAAACTAAAACCATGTCCCTTTATCATACACAGGGAAGTCTCAGCCAGGAGGTGGCTGGGCCAAGCAGGCTGCCTGATATGCAGGTCCCTCCCCTACACCTGCAAAGAGAAAGTGCCAGGAAGAGGAATAACCTGGAGGAGGCTGCCATAGGCCTCTTTTGGAAGGCTACAGAGGCCCTGAGAACCCCCCACACTGTGGAGGAGGACTTTGCTGGCATAACTGCCTGCAAAATGATGCAGATGGAGGAGGGCCAACGACTCCCGTGTGAGTTCCTAATTTTGGAAGCTCTCAATAAGGGGTTGAGGGGCCAAATAACATGTGTTACCCACATTTGTGACCTCACACATGGTCCCCCTCCTCCTCCTCCTCCTACTCCTCAAGGTCCTACTCCTCCTCCTGGCACGTCTCCCACACCAGAGCCACAGCGTGGAAGGAAGCGTCTAAGAAAGACCAGAGAGTGATGGCCTGGGTTCAGTCTGGTCTGGCAAAAGATGCAGCCTCTTGTAGTACCTCAGCCTGGGGACACATATGTCATCTGCTGCTTTCCGGATCTCTGGGACTTTGGGACCAGACTGCACTCCCTTAGATATGGACTCCTCAGGCCACCAATTTTGCTGGTAAAGAATTGATGTGTGCCCTGGGGGTCAAAGGCTTTGCCAATTTCAACTGTTTCAGCGTTGCCTCCCTCTTTGGTTGTGAGCCCTTAATAAAGGAATTTTTGTTTCAATTATACTCGCCTATGTGTGTTTTCCTTAAAAAAGGACAGTTTGTTTGTGAGGAGGCAAAAGATATTTTCTACTGTTTGTTATAAAAAAAAAATCCAACAAACTCAATTTTAGTCATACATTTAGGCCAAAATGTATTCGGCCACATGTCTTTGGTAAAAAAAATGTCAATAAGCGTATATTTATTGGTTTGCGCAAAAGTTATAGCGTCTACAAACTAGGGTACATTTTCTGGAATTTACACAGCTTTTAGTTTGACTGCCTATGTCATTTCTTGAGGTGCTAAAATGGCAGGGCAGTACAAACCCCCCCCCAAATGACCCCATTTTTGAAAGTAGACACCCCAAGGAAATTGCTGAGAGGCATTTTGAACCCATTGAATATTTTTTTTTTGTCCCAAGTGATTGAATATTGACAAAAAAAAAAATATTTACAAAAAGTTGTCACTAAATGATATATTGCTCACACAGGCCATGGGATACCACATGTGTGGGACTTCTTGGGAGCCTAGCCGCGTACGGGGCCCCAAAAACCAATCACCGCCTTCAGGATTTCTAAAGGTGTAAACCCCCCCAAATGACCCCATTTTGGAAAGTAGACACCCCAAGCTATTTGCTGAGAGGCATGGTGAGTATTTTGCAGTTAATTTGTTTTTGAAAATGAAGAAAGACAAGAAAATTTTTTTTTTTTTTCTTTTTTCAATTTTCAAAACTTTGTGACAAAAAGTGAGGTCTGCAAAATACTCACTATACCTCTCAGCAAATAGCTTGGGGTGTCTACTTTCCAAAATGGGGTCATTTGGGGAAGTTTTGTGCCACCTGGGCATTCCATGGCCTCCGAAACTGTGATAGGCAGTGAAGAATGAAATCAAAAATTTACGCCCTTAGAAAGCCTGAAGGCGGTGCTTGGTTTTTGGGGTCCCGTACGCGGCTAGGCTCCCAAAAAGTCTCACACGTGGTATCCCCATACTCAGAAGAAGCAACAGAATGTATTTTGGGGTGTAATTTCACATATTCCCATGGCATGTTTGAGCAATATATCATTTCGTGACAACTTTGTGCAAAAAAAAAAAAAAAAAATGTGTGTCTTTCCCGCAACTTGTGTCACAATATAAAATATTCCATGGACTCGACATGACTCTCAGCAAATAGCGTGGGGTGTCTACTTTCCAAAATGGGGTCATTTGGGGGGGTTTTGAACTGTCCTGGCATTTTTATGCACAACATTTAGAAGCTTATGTCACACATCACCCACTCTTCTAACCACTTGAAGACAAAACCCTTTCTGACACTTTTTGTTTACATGAAAAAATTATTTTTTTTTGCAAGAAAATTACTTTAAACCCCCAAACATAATATATTTTTTTAAAGCAAATGCCCTACAGAATAAAATGGTGGGTGTTTCATTTTTTTTTTTCACACAGTATTTGCGCAGCGATTTTTCAAACACATTTTTTGGGGAAAAAACACACTTTTTTAAATTTTAATGCACTAAAACACACTATATTGCCCAAATGTTTGATGAAATAAAAAAGATGATCTTAGGCCGAGTACATGGATACCAAACATGACATGCTTTAAAATTGCACACAAACGTGCAGTGGCGACAAACTAAATACATTTTTAAAAGCCTTTACAGTGGTAACCTGTAAAGGCTTTTAGATTTACAGAGGAGGTCTACTGCTAAAATTACTGCCCTCGATCTGACGTTCAAGGTGACACCTCACATGCATGGTGCAATTGCTGTTTACATTTGACGCCAGACCGACGCTTGCGTTCGCCTTTGTGCGAGAGCAGGGGGGGACAGGGGTGCTTTTTTTTTTTTTTTTTTTTTTTCTTATTTTTTTGCTTTTTTATCTTATTTTTAAACTGTTCCTTTCATTTTTTTTTTTTTAAATCATTTTTATTATCTCAGGGAATGTAAATATCCCCTATGATAGCAATAGGTAGTGACAGGTACTCTTTTTTTTTTAAAAAATTGGGGTCTATTAGACCCTAGCTCTCTCCTCTGCCCTCAAAGCATCTGACCACACCAAGATTGGTGTGATAAAATGCTTTCCCAATTTCCCAATGGCGCTGTTTACATCCGGCGAAATCTAAGTCATGAAATGCTCGTAGCTTCCGGTTTCTTAGGCCATAGAGATGTTTGGAGCCACTCTGGTCTCTGATCAGCTCTATGGTCAGCTGGCTGAATCACCGGCTGCATTCTCAGGTTCCCCGTTGAGACAGGAGAGCCAGAGAAAAACACGGAAGATGGTGGGGGGGGCATTCCCTCCCACTGCTTGTAAAAGCAGTCTAGAGGCTAATTAGCTGCTAGGATTGCTTTTACATGAAAGCCGACCGCTGGCTGAAAAGAATTATACCAAGATGATACCTAAACCTGCAGGCATCATTCTGGTATAACCACTCAAAGTTGTGAATGGCGTACCTGAAGACAAAAAAAATGTTAACAATAAAACACAGTAAACGGTAAAGTATAAAAAAATTGCATACCTGAAAAGCAAGCATGATGAAACATAATAACAATAAAACATTGCAGAATAGAATACAGTAAAAAAGAGCAGAACAATAGAGAGAATAGAGAGAGAACAATAAAACTACAACTTTTATATATATATATATATATATATATATATATATATATATTTATATATATATATATATATATATATATATATATATATATATATATATATATATATTTTTACACTTTTTTTTGTAACTAACTTTTATAATTGTAACCGGTTCCAGGTTGGGGTCTCTCAAAATGCGATGGCATCTTGGGAGACCCTGTGAAAGTGTGCCTAGTCTGTGCAATGCTATACCCTACGCTAATACTCACCAATATTCACCAATGCAAAGACCAGGATTGTCAGGACAGGAGGGACAATAATAGCGGGTGTCACGCCTATATCCGCGCTTGCTGCAGACACGACATCTTTTTTGGGGGGGGTTCGTTGGGTAGGGGTACTCGGGAGGACATAAAGAAAATGCCTCTTATGCAGCCGACTGCATTTGGTTGGGGATGTGAATGGGGTTAGTACGGGCACTGCAGAAGTGGTGGGTTCCCAATTAGGATTGGCGAATGCAGCAGGAAGGGCACTATGGGCACGACGGGCCTGTGTTTGTCTTCTTGGTGGCAGCGGGACACTACTTGTGCTTGCCACCTCACCAGCTTGAACTGCACTTATGGGACTCGCCACGTCACCAAGTGTTCCTGCAGTGCTGGTTTGACTACGACCGGGGTGTACTAGGCCACTGGTGCTTGCCAGTTCACCAAAACGCTACCAAAAAAACTTAGCGATCGCAGGGATCAGTCCTGACTCTGCGAACGCTGCAGTTATGCGTTTAGTGTTTTGTAAGTGACAGTGATCGATCGATACTGCACTTGGGTGGGCTGGGCTGGGCCAGGCGAAGGGGCAAAACGCAGGTGCTAGCAGGTATCTGGGCTGATCCCACTAACACTGCATTTTTGGGAACCCTAAACTGCTGGAGACGCTAGTATAGATCTGATCGGATCAGATATTGATCCGTTCAGATACTATACCACTATGGGAGGTGTACGGTGCGTGCGTTGGTGTTAGCGGTACTGGCGCTAATCTCACGCTGCCTGGGGCAACGCATATTACCGCCGGGTGATCAGGGGGCTAAACCTTTATTAGGTAATAAACGGTGGGTGCCCTGACACTATAAAAAATAAACGAACTAACCAGCATCACCCGTAACAGTTATACGGTGATCAGTGGTGAAAGGGTTAACTAGGGGGCAATCAAGGGGTTAAAACATTTATAAGATAGTATATGGGGGTCCCTGTCGCTATTAAACGCTGAAGGCGAACCTAAATATTTACATCCCTAACTAGCGTCACCAGTGACACTAATACAGCGATCAGAAAAATGATCGCTTAGCGACACTGGCGACGGGGTGATCAAGGGGTTAAAACTTTATTAGGGGGGTTAGGGGGGTACCCTAGACCTACAGGGGACTAATACTAACTGCCCTACCGCAGTAACTGTCACAAACTGACACCATGCAGTAATCAGAAAAAAAAAACAAAAAACTGCTTGGTGTCAGTGCGACAGGGGGGGAGGGGTGATTAGGGGGTGATCGGGGGTTAAAGGGGGGTGTTATGTGTGCCTGGCATGTTTTACTGTGATGTGTGTGTGTGTGTGTGTGTTGTGCACTCACATTTCAGTCTTCTCTCCTCAGCGCCGGAACGGAAACTGCCGAGCCAAGGAGAGATGACATCACATCCCCTGCCTCTGTGTACTACACAGAGGCAGGGGAAGAATCTCATTGTCTGGGAGCATCGCGAGGGGGGGGCCACGATCGGATGGCCTCCCCCTCATCTCTGATCGCTGGCAGACCAAAGGCGACCCCCTCAGGCACCGGGGGGGTCCGATCGGACCCCCCGCGGGAAGGCAATCATGTACCAGGTACGTGATTTTGCCTGCCCGTGCCATTCTGCTGACTTATATCAGCGTGAGGCGGTCGTCAAGTGGTTAAATGATGCAAATCCTCAAACAAATCATGGTAATTCCAGGTTGTGAGGCAACAAAACACGAAAAATGCCAAGGTGGGTGAATACTTTTGCAAGGCACCATAACTATACTGTGGTTGAGTGGCAAAATGTCAAACAATTAGTGAGTTTTGTTTTGAGAGTAAATCAGTACCATCCCAAAATTTTTTTCATAAAACCGAGTTATGATGGGTGACAGGGATTTTTAAAGCCCCAAAGAACAACACTTTATTTTATAAGAACCATAACAAAACTTATTAGAACAATGATAAAATCCACTAATGCCCAAAATTATCACATCACCCATCGTTTTACAACAAGATGACTATCTCTGTGTGTATATATAAGCACTAATCATGCTGGCGTGTTAAAAAAAAACTTGTATAGAAAGTATCGTGCACATATGCTCAACGGGTTTCGAGACCTGCTATTCGTCAGGGTAATCCCTAGACCTTCATATTGAAAAATATAAGTGTCTTTACTCCTGTCAATTTTTTGACATATATGTCCCATTGGGGAGATTTCTTTCACCTCCTGTCCCATAGCCAAAACCGGAAGAGAGAAGAAGCCCCTCCAAAGTGAGGGAATCCCTGATTGTCGCCAGAAATAGTTTCCTGATATATGGTACATGATTATGTTATGGACTAAAATGAACAACTGTGGTATAATGTACAGGTAAATGGTATAATATATATATATATAATTTTTTTTTTTGTTATTGCAGCTGGAAAGTTTGCAATTGACAACTGCACAGATGACCCTGTGGCTATCATGAATGAAGAGTTACCCCCATGCCCCAACACTTTTGCCAACTGGCTTGTGATTTTGCTTCTGGTTGTTTTCTTGCTTGTTGCTAACATCCTCTTGCTGAATCTGCTGATTGCCATGTTCAGGTAACTAATGTATATGGGGGTCATGTTATTTCATTATGTTCTTAAAGGTGACCTCTGCCCAAAGCACTACTACCACTATTGATGGATTATGTTTGGTGGCTGGTGGTAGTTGTGCTTCAATTTCCTCAGCCATTCTCTTATGGTGTTCTTCTGCTAAGTAACTGGCTCACAAGGGAGAAAGGGAAGTGCCTACTAAGGCTAGGTTTACACATGTCCGGTGTAAATTTCTGCTTGGTTTTCACTGCAAATTTCCAAAGCAGCTGTTCAGCTGCGATTTTAGATGTGGTTCAGCTGCGAATTTTGGAGCCATCAGCCACTGTCGTCTTTAACATTAGCTGGTTGGTGAGGAGCGGGCCGGGAAGCCGGCTGCCACATCCTTAAGAGAGCTTCCCCTGCCTCAAAGCACTGGTATGTTATGTGTACAAAGATAATGAGAGGGGACTTTGGACTTTTTAGGCACAGTACCCTGTTTCCCCGAAAATAAGACCTAGCGTGATTGTCAGTGATGGCTGCAAAATAAGCCCTACCCTGTTTCCCCGAAAATAAGCCCTACCCTGAAAATAAGACCTACAAGGACTTTAACTAGGGCTTATTTGGGGGGTAGGGCTTATATTGCAGCCATCACCGACAATCACGCTAGGTCTTATTTTCGGGGAAACAGGGTAATACAAAGTAATTTACAAAAAAGTCTTTTATTAGTTGAAAAAACATATAAAATGCAATTAAAAACCACAAAACAAGTGGGCGTGGCCTGGAGCGGCATGAAGTAGGACGCAGTTAGGCAGAGCTCCGCCGGTCATCTATCCGTTTTAAACTCCTGTGACCGCCACACAGACCTACAAGCCTACATTACACTGCCGCTAAACCGGGGATCAGCCAGGACATGTCACCGCCGAAAAAGACGTCCGCAGCGGCCTCAAAACTAGAACAATATCGCCGGCAAGGCACAGACCCCTCCAGCCAAGATGGCGCCGCCACGCTGGAAGAGGAGCCCTCAGCCGGAACAGACACAGCAAGGGTGCTGGAGGCGATATCATCCTGCCAAGAAGCCATCACAACATGTCAAACCTCTCTCACAGCGCGGATTGAGGAAGTAAAGGTGGACATCTCACTGGTAAGGCAGGATTTCCAGAAACTAAAAGGCAGAGTCACAGAGGCTGAGAACAGGCTGGGCACTGTGGAGGACTCCCTCCCCCCCTTGCAGAACACAACATCAGAGCTGCAGCACCAAGTGAATCAGCTCCTCCAGAAACAAGACGACATTGAGAATCGCCTCCGCAGATGCAACCTCAGATTTGTTGGTCTCCCAGAGGGGGTGGAGGGGAAGGACCCCCCCACGTTCTTGGAAAATTTACTCTGCGACACATATGGAAAAGAATCGTTCTCCCCAACATTTGTTGTTGAACGTGCACATCACCTCTCAGGCAGGCTGCCACCACCCGGAGCCCCCCCCACGCACGTTCATCGCAAAATTCCTGAACTATAGAGATAGAGACACTATTCTCCGACTCAGCAGAGTGAAGGGCAATATCCCCTTAGGAAATAAAATGATCGCCGTATACCCGAATTTTTCTGCGGAGGTACAGCGCAGGCGTCGCACATTCACAGAAGTCAAGAGGCGCCTGCGCATCAAGAATATCAAATACACCATGCTTTTCCCGGCCCGGCTGCGCGTGGAGGGCGAAGACAGGGCACACTTCTTTGAGGATCCGGAGGCCGCCATCGCCTGGCTGGAGCAGAGAGAGACTCGCAGATAAGTTCCGCTCTATAATTTTCTTGTCTACCCCTAAGTAACGCATAACTCCATCTTACAATACCCTGACTCTTTAGGCGAAACACCATTTGAGTTCAGAATCTTCTATATAATTGCAGGATGAGCAGCCTGCCCCCCCTTATTTTCCCCCTGTTCAATACTTTGAAATGCTGGAAGATCGTTCATTCGATCTGCTTTGATTGGACATGCTCCCAACTACTATAATTGAACAGGCGGACTCCACCAAACATTACAGCCATATACCACATTGGGAGACCCCAACAGGCTGCAATTTGTAGGACTCTCAATTCAACACAACAAGAATAATCTCCCTGATGGACTTCCTATAAGATTCAGCCCTGACAACACGTCCACCCTAAAATTGCATGGTAAGGTCCACATCTATAACCGACGGAGTACATCTAACTATATAATGATCCTCACCAGTGACGGTGAGTCGAGTCCTGAACTTTATAACGGTACGCAGCGTATTTTCGCCCTATGTACCATAGTTATCCACCTGAAACGGAACGCTCTGACCTTGGCAGCACTGTTTGAGATATTCCAGCTCCCTGAGTTCACCACTATCCTGATCACAGTGACTGTCTCTCAAGAAACGTCAAAATATCACTTTTTTTCCGCAGGTTGGACAATGTTAATGCCATGTTGGCAGTTCGGGAATAAAGCTCGCACCAGGTTTGGAAGGTGCAGGGCGGGGAGGGGGGGAGGGAATGTTGGAGTAATACAATCCTCACTGTGTTACCCAATGTCAATAGTAAGTAACTGTTCTTATACAATTCCCAAGGTATATCTGAAGTTGGTCCGCAAATATGATATCTGTGATGGGGCGCTGTGAGACGGGGGGGCCTGAGTCCTGGGGCTCAATATATACTACACACACTTAGATGACTAGCCTGAAATTTGTCACGTGGAATATCCGCGGTATCAGAGAACCTATAAAGAGGTCAGCAGTGTTTTCGCTTATTAAAAAGCAAAGAGCAGACGTAGTGGCTTTGGTTGAAACACACGCCGAAGGCCTAGCACACAAAGTGCTCCAGAGACCATGGATTGGATGGGCGTTCCACTCAACCCATACTTCCCTATCAAGGGGAGTCTCACTCCTAATCGCTAAAAACACACACTTCGAGCTCCAGGACTCAGTGATAGACCCATCGGGTAGATATGTCCTTATAAAAGCCAAAATCTACGGGGACCCAATCCTCCTCATGGCATTCTACGTTCCACCACCATTTAACGAGGTGTTATTACCGAAGGGTTTAACTTTATGGCACTCCACCCCAACATTCCGGCTGTATGGCTAGGCGATTTCAACAATGTCCTAGATCCCGCACTAGATAGACTCAACATTTCATCTGCTGAATCTACGACTTCACACCCCACAAGATTCGCTAGACTCTTATCAGATTTTAGCCTGATGGACACATGGAGAATCAGGAACCCTTCAGATAAGCGATTTTCCTGCTTCTCCACGTCGCATCGGGCTATGTCACGTATAGACCTCATATTAGTCTCCAAAATACTCCTTCCAAGACTGGCAGACGTAGGCTTCTCTCCTAGATCCCTCTCTGATCATTGCCCCTATTGGGCCACACTCACAGTCCCTCACAACCACCCACCAGCGACGTGGAGGTTGAACCCTTTCTGGCTGACTATATTGCCGGAGGAGGACGATCTCTTAACAGAATGGGAAAACTATTTCCAAATCAATGAAGGTTCCGCCCCAGTTCAACTGGTGTGGGAAACTTTCAAAAAACATGCCCGCATGATCCTGACCAACAGAATCAATAAACTCAAAAGAACTTCGGAATCGGTAATAGCTAAGGCGGAGGACAGTCTCCGAGACTCAGAAAAAATGTTTCTTGAGGCCCCCACCGCGGACAGAGCCGACAACCTTAAACTTTGCTCAAGGGTATTAACTCAGCTACACTATGAAAAATCCAAAAGAAAACTATTTTTCCATAGACAGCGGTCATTCGAGCACGGGGAACGGGCAGGGAAAATATTAGCCTATCTGGTACATAGTGAAGATAGACCCCCGTAGTAATTTCGCTACACTCACTCACCGGGACCGTAGAGACGGAACCGCACAAGGTAACGGGCATCTTCAGAGAATTTTTCAGTAAGCTTTATACTTCATCAGCTCCCACAGATACCTCTCTAATGGAAACATTTCTGGGGAAATTAACTATTCCCCAACTCTCCACAGAACAGGTCGAGGAACTAGAGGCCCCATTGACAACGGACGAGATATCCAGTGCTCTAGCGACACTCCCAGGCTCAAAGTCCCCGGGCTTGGATGGCCTGCCGGTGGAATTCTATTTCACCTACGCAGAAACACTGATCCCTAGATTGTTGCAGCTATACAAGGCCATATTTAAGGATTCCAGCCTGCCAGCTTCCATGAGAGAGGCTACTATAGTCTTAATCCCCAAGTCAGGGAAAGATCCATTGGTCCCAGAGTCATAGTGCCCCATATCTCTACTTCAAGTAGACATCAAAATTCTCGCAAAAATATTAGCCATCCGCCTCAATAAAGTAATCCTCTCCCTAATACACGGCGACCAGGCAGGATTTATGCCTGGCAGAAATACGTCCTTCAACCTCAGGAGACTGTTCATAAACCTACAGGCCACCCATGAAAACGTGGGGGCGAGAGTAGTCGTCGCCTTCGACACAGCCAAGGCGTTCGACTCGGTGGAGTGGGGCTATCTGTGGAGTTGTCTGACCAGATTCGGCTTCGGCCCCAATTATATAAAATGGGTGCAGCTCTTATACCAATCCCCATCGGCGAGGGTACTGGCAAACGGGTGGCCATCCGAACAATTCTCACTGTCTAGAGGTACGCGGCAGGGGTGTCCTCTGTCGCCGTTGCTATACGCTCTGGCGGCTGAGCCCCTTGCCATCGCCATCCGGGCACACCCGGGAATAAAGGGACTCCGCAGGGGGGACGTGATAGAAAAAATCAGTACCTATGCGGATGACACCCTATTATACCTAGACGACTCTGAGAACTCTCTGCCTCTCACACTTGACCTAATAGAACAGTTTGGCACATTTTCTGGCCTCAGGATAAATTGGGACAAATCTCAAATATTACCCCTTGACAGTTTCCCACAACCTGAGGACAGAGCATTGCTGCCCCTACAGAGAGTCGACACCATCAAGTACCTGGGTGTGAGGACTACGAGAGACCCAGCTGACTATGAAACACTCAACATAACTCCGTTGTTTGCGATGCTTAAACACAGGACACAGGTGTGGGCTCGTCTCCCGCTGGGAGTAATGGGACGAATAAACCTGGTCAAGATGGTCCTCTTACCTAAAATATTATACATGACTTGGCACTCACCAATATACCTGGTGCTTAGGCATTTTAAACTAATGGAAGTCATATTGAAACCATTCATATGGGGTAACAATAGACATAAAATCGCCTGGCAAAAACTCAAAAATACCACAGACTTAGCGGGAATGGCCCTACCTGACCTCAATGCTTACTATATAGCAGCGCAACTGTCCCAAATATTCCATGTAGACAAAACAGATAGAGAAAGATTCCTACACCTCCTGTGCCCTAAGTGGTCTCATCCAACACAAGACCCTTTAGTCGCGATAGTAGGGAGAACCACTAGAGAAGACAGAAATGCTAAATGTAAAACACTGCTATATCACTATACTAAGATATGGAACCTAGCCATGGACAAACTCCAACTGCCAGCAATCAATGAATTCACCCCCCTATGGCATAATATAAATCTTCCAGAATTTAATACAATACCTGATAATGAGGTGTGGAGTTCTAGGGGGATCTTTTACATATCACACATTATTCATAACGGCAGGCTAAAAACTTTTGAAAGACTGAAAACAGAATTTGCATTACCAAATCAAATGCTTTTCAGGTACATTCAACTGCGCCATGCCTTTCACACACAGTTCCCGCAGGGGGAAACTAACTTGATAAATAACCCACTAATGGAGGCACTGAAATGTCCTGACCCAAAAAAACTAATCTCTCAATTTTACCAAATGCTGACGCTGCCGCAGGCTACCACATCAGCCTACGCCCTGAAATCAAGGTGGGAGGGAGAAGTTGGCACATTAGCAGATGATGAGTGGAGTGACGCCTTAGACGCATGTAAACTAGTGTCCCCTAAGCTATCAGACCGTTTGACCCAAACCTTCCTGATACATAGAGCATACCTCACGCCACTCAAGCTAGCAAAATATAAGAGCAACCAAACAACAATGTGCCCAATGTGCAATCAAGCCACGGGTACTTTTTTTCATTTATTATGGCAGTGCCCCCGAATCCAAGCGTACTGGGCGCAGGTAGTGCGTTTCCTACATGACACCATGGGCTCCCCTGTAACATTACAACCCAAACTCTGTCTACTGGGAATCCTACCAGACCCAGAGATAAATAAACTCAAAAAAATATTTGTTCACGAAACACTTTTCTCCGCACGTAAAGTTATCGCCAGAGTTTGGATGAGGCCTAACCCTCCAGAGTTTTCACACTGGATAGCGGAAGTTAACAACACACTACCTTACAAAAAATTGGTTTACTTACACAGAGGCTGCCCTCTCAAATACGACCAAACTTGGGATAAGTGGGCTCAGTCATCTGACACCTGCACGTGAGAACATACAGGTTACTGAGATAACCCGGTCAGTGGCACCCATTCACAATGCATAAGAGGAGCCCTCTTAATGAAGACTGACCAACACAAGTTAAACATGAATAACTTGCTTGTATATATATACCATGGGGAAAACAAGAATGAGACTAGACATGGGTTATAATGTTGTATACAAAATTATTTGTGCATTGTGAGAACTGTATTGTTATCCTCTGTGATTACCATGTACACAACTTTTTTTCTGCTTTATTTTACTAAATAAACTTACTTTTGATGAAAAAAAAAAAACCACAAAACAATCTTGATGCATAGATATTCAATAAAGTTTGCCACTGTACAAAGCCATACAAATATATACAAAACCCAGAAAACTGGACATAAATTCAAAGTAAGTAGAAATCCGAGGGTGTGGCTGGACAGTGAACATACGATAATTGTTTCAACTAGAGACTATGCTCAACATGTTGCGCGTGTCTTCACGCTCCTTCAGGAGCAAAGATTATTGTGGTATATAGTGTAGCTCAAGCTATCAATTGTGTAAAATATAGTTATTGGGACAGGGACAGCCTGGGATTGTAGTAAAAAGGTACGCGGTGTCCAGATTTAGCATAGGTATAATGCTTGCCAACTGAAAGGTGACGTTAAGAGAATTGAGCTGAAAGGCTAGGGTAATTGAAGGTAGAAAAATCTCAATTGGAATACTATTAAATAGCAGAAATCCATCATGTAGGAATCCAACAAAGTATTTATATATTCTGTTACAGGTGATACCACTGACGGTCGTTAGTTAAGTCCAGCTTGCTTCATTTAATACTTCTGAGACGTTTGCTCATTCCCTCTCCATTCCCTCCCATCCCCTATCCCCACTGTCCTTGGCTCACCTCCTGGAAGGCCCCCTGTATACCTATATCTAAAATACTTTGTTGTATTCTTACATGATGGATTTCTGCTATTTAATAGTATTCCAATTGAGATTTTTCCACCTTCAATTACCCTAGCCTTCCAGCTCAATTCTCTTAACGTCACATTTCAGTTGGCAAGCATTATACCTATGCTAAATCTGGACACCGCATACCTTTTTACTACAATCCCAGGCTGTCCCTGTCCCAATAACTATATTTTACACAATTATTGATAGCTTGAGCTACACTATATACCACAATAATCTTTGCTCCTGAAGAAGCGTGAAGACATGCGCAACATGTTGAGCAGAGTCTCTAGTTGAAACAATTATTGTATGTCTACTGTCCAGCCACACGCTCTGATTTCTACTTTGAATTGATGTCCAGTTTTCCGGGTTTTGTATATATTTGTATGGCTTTGTACAGTGGCAAACTTTTTTGAATATCTATGCATCAAGATTTTTTGTGGTTTTTAATTGCATTTTATGTGTTTTTTTCAACCAATAAAAGACTTTTTTGTAAATTACTTTGTATTAGTGTGCCTAAAAAGTCCAAAGTCCCCTCTCATTATCTATGTATACTAATTTTAGGACGTGGCACTTGTCTACTGGCTATGTATCCACAGTACCACTCTGTGTTGTGATACATTTCAATGTTAAATCAACTGGTATGTTATGGATTTTGGAGGGACCCCATGCCATTTACTTTTATTTGTAATTTTGGTGTGGCGGTTCCCCTTAAAATCCATACATGACCTGTTTCTTTTTAAAATTGTGTAAAATTGTAGCAGTACTCAGAAAACACACATGACTTTTTTTTTTAATTTGCAGCGAATTTGCACTGCCGCTGCATCGCATATATATGAACCGGCTCCATAGAAAGACAGTTTGATATACATGTCCTGCAAATCTAATGTGGTTCAAAATGCATCCAATTCACATATATGTGAACTGAGCCTTCGTGTAGCATAATGGCTGTTTTATTAAATACGCAAAATTGTTAAGTCAGCAAGCTCATAATGAAGACCGCTGTTCTGTGTGTGATGTCTCTGTCCCTCTGTGCTCTGGCTGGCTTTGTACAGTATATCCCGAAGGATGGTGGAAAGATGGTGCCTCGAGCATCAAACTTCCAGGAACCACATTGGAACGCATGCTGGTAGAGGTGACGTCACAGCATCGGGATATAATTGGCTACGTGTTTCGGAGCGTCCACACGGCTTTTTCAATCCAGTATGTGTGCCAGAGAAAATGACGGAGATAATTTTCTCTGGAGCTTCCCTTTCTCACTTTTTTGTTTAATTACAGAGGCTGCTTTGGGGACAGCTGCCACGAATATTATGAACTATTGACAGACTTTTTTGGACTATATAATATATGTTCATAGGGACAGCCAGATTGGATGGTGTGCCTATTTTTTCCTTTTATCACATAGTAACTGACCCACGCCATAGGGTTTCCTATTCTTCCAAACACCATGTTGTAATCGTATAAAGCTGGGTACAAACTGCAAGCTTTTCTTTTTTTCGTTCAATCCAGCGAGTTAAACAAAAGAAAAAAAACTCATGCCGCGTACACACGAGCAGACTTTTCGACCGGACTGGTCCGACAGACCGAGTCCGGCGGACAATTCGCCCATGCGTGGGCTTCATCGGACCTGCAGCGGACTTTTTCGGTCGAAAATCTGACGGACTTTAGATTTGGAACATGTTTCAAATCTTTCTGACGGACTCGAGTCCGGTCGAAAAGTCCACTCACCTGTATTCTATTCTGACGGACGAAAACCGACGCTAGGGCAACTATTGGCTACTGGCTATCGACTTCCTTATTTTAGTCCGGTCGTACGTCATCACGTACGAATCCGTCGGACTTTGGTGTGATCATGTGTAGGCAAGTCCGTTTGTTCGGAAAGTCTGTCGGAAGTCCGCTGAAAGTCCATCGGATAGACCGTCGGACCAGTCAAGTCAAAAAGTCAGTTCGTGTGTACACGGCATAACAGATCACCATACCATGTCGAACAGACTGCTGAACCAGCTGATTTTCGAACAGTGTGCACCCAGCTTATGAGTCACAGTTCCACACCTTGATTTTTGTATGGAATAGATGTACTGTTATTATGTGTTTTACACAAGGAAGAACGTAGGATGAAGAATTGATAATCCTGACTTTGGCCATACTGTGCTATTTATCACCTGTGCCTTTCATCTCACAGCTATACCTTCTCCAAAGTACAAGGAAACAGTGATATCTACTGGAAGTTCCAGCGATACAACCTAATTGTGGAGTACCACAACCGCCCAGCACTGGCTCCCCCCTTCATTATCATCAGCCACATTCACACCTTTATCAAGCGCAAGATCCGCAAGGTGGAGTCACAGAAGATCAGACATTTTAGTAAGTAATGACTTGCAGAGGCTGGGTAGTTTATCATATTTTTGGGGGCTTTGTACAGACCGTGAATACACAGAAAAATGTGACAATTAGTATAATAAAAAAAAAGGATTTCTCAGTGAAAGATCCCCCCCCCCCCCACACCCCATAAACACATAGGATGGGGGAAAGGAAATGAAAAAACCTGCCAGGCAACAGCACGCCACAGGTGGCTGCATACTATTGGGGCATATAGCCGTGGTCTCTGTACTACATAGATAGCCACTGTGAATAGTGGGTCAAGGAGGAAGCAGTATGATTTGAATATGTGTAATTTTTTTGAGCAATTAGTCCTTGTTTTTACCACCCCCACTTAGCTAAAGTGTAAAATAAAGTTTTAATAAATTAATAAAATAAAGTTTAACAATCAGCAGATAAAGATACTCCAAACACCTGGTGTTAACGCTTCAATCATCCCGGCACCATGGTTGTTATGGTGTCAGGATGATTGAAGCGCATTATTTCTATTATTACATTGTAATATAGAATGTAATCATTCAACTCATCATAATGCAGAATCAGTGGGACCCCTGAGCGTGTCACCTGCCATCAGGTGCCCCCCGCAGAGTCCGTCCTTACATCAGGTGCCCCCAGCAGAGTGCCTCCTTCGATCAGGCATTCCCAGCGGAGTGACTCCTTACATCAGGTGTCCCCGGGACAGTACCTCTTACATCAAGTATCCCCAGTACAGTACCTCTTACATCAGGTGTCCCCAGTACAGTACCTCTTACATCAGGTGTCCCCAGTACAGTACCTCTTACATCAGGTGCCCCCAGTACAGTACCTCTTACATCAGGTGCCCCCAGTAGAGTGCCTCCTTACATCAGGCATTCCCAGCGGAATGCCTTCTTACATCAGGTATCCCCAGTACAGTGCCTCTTACGTCAAGTGTCCCCAGGACAGTACCTCTTACATCAGGTGTCCCCAGGACAGTACCTCTTACATCAGGTGTCCCCAGGACAGTGCCTCTTACGTCAGGTGTCCCCAGGACAGTGTCTCTTACGTCAGGTGTCCCCAGGACAGTGTCTCTTACGTCAGGTGTCCCCAGGACAGTGCCTCTTACGTCAGGTGTCCCCAGGACAGTGCCTCTTACGTCAGGTGTCCCCAGGACAGTGCCTCTTACGTCAGGTGTCCCCAGGACAGTGCCTCTTACGTCAGGTGTCCCCAGGACAGTGCCTCTTACGTCAGGTGTCCCCAGGACAGTGCCTCTTACGTCAGGTGTCCCCAGCGGAGTGCCTCTTACGTCAGGTGTCCCCAGCGGAGTGCCTCTTACGTCAGGTGTCCCCAGCGGAGTGCCTCTTACGTCAGGTGTCCCCAGCGGAGTGCCTCTTACGTCAGGTGTCCCCAGCGGAGTGCCTCTTACATCAGGTGTCCCCAGCGGAGTGCCTCTTACGTCAGGTGTCCCCAGCGGAGTGCCTCTTACGTCAGGTGTCCCCAGCGGAGTGCCTCTTACGTCAGGTGTCCCCAGCGGAGTGTTGGCTGCAGGCATGGTGGTGACTAGGCCGGAGGGGGTGCAGGCATGGTGGTGACTAGGCCGGAGGGGGTGCAGGCATGGTGGTGACTAGGCCGGAGGGGGTGCAGGCATGGTGGTGACTAGGCCGGAGGGGGTGCAGGCATGGTGGTGACTAGGCCGGAGGGGGTGCAGGCATGGTGTTGACATGGGGAGGAGGGGGTGCAGGTATGGTGGTGACATGGGGAGGAGGGGGTGCAGGTATGGTGGTGGGGGAGGGGGACAGGTATGGTGGTGACATGGGGGGAGGGGGCTGCAGGTATGGTGGTGATATGGGGGGAGGGGGATGCAGGTATGGTGGTGACATGGGGGGAGGGGGGTGCAGGTATGGTGGTGACACGGGGGGAGGGGGGAAGCAGGTATTGTGGTGACACGGGGGGAGAGGGGTGCAGGTATGGTGGTGACACGGGGAGGAGGGGGGTGCAGGTATGGTGCTGACACGGGGAGGAGGGGGGTGCAGGTATGGTGGTGACACGGGGAGGAGGGGGGTGCAGGTATGGTGGTGACACGGGGAGGAGGGGGGTGCAGGTATGGTGGTGACACGGGGAGGAGGGGGTGCAGGTATGGTGGTGACACGGGGGGGAGCAGGTATGGTGGTGACATGGGGGGAGGGAGGTGTAGGTATGGTGGTGACATGGGGGGAGGGGGGTGCAGGTATAGTGGTGACACGGGGGAGGGGGGTGCAGGTATGGTGGTGACACGGGGAGAAGGGGGGTGCAGGTATGGTGGTGACACAAGGGGGAAGGGGGTGTGCAGGTATGGTGGTGACACGGGGGAGGGGGGTGCAGGTATGGTGGTGACACGGGGGGGTGTAGGTATGGTGGTGACACAGGGGGGAGGGGGGAAGCGGGTATGGTGGTGACACGGGGGGAGGGGGGAAACAGGTATGGTGGTGACATGGGGGGACAGGGTGCAAGGGGGAGCCAAGACCATCAGTGCACTGTCCCCAGCAAGCGGAGACCAGGTCCTCACATCAGTGTGACTGTGTCCCCTCCCGCTCATAGCAAGGGGGGAGCCAGGACCATCAGTGCACTGTCCCCACCAGCAAACCCCGGTCCTTCCATTAGTGGAGCTCTTCAGACACACGGGGCGGAGTGGAGAGTTGGCGGCGGCGTGAGGAGGCTGAACATTTCCTTATGTTCAGTGGAGAGAGGGGAGGGTTTGCCAATCCCTGCAGCCAATAGGCTTCAGTGTACAATAGAATTTTCTATTTGTACACTGAAGAGAGAAGCCGATTGGCTGCCCCTCTCCTCTGCACTAAACACAAGGGGGAAATACACTCGTGGAGGCGACGGCGGCCATTTTTGTGTAGCCGTTGCCGTTTCTTGCCAAAAACTTTCCAGATTTTCTAGGGACAAAACCAAAATCCCGGGAAAACAATCGGGACAAGCTTTAATCGGGATGAGGGTCCCAAAATCGGGATTGTCCCGGGAAAATCGGGACTGTTGGCAACTATGCACCTGACAGCTGATGGAAACGGCTGCGGTGTCAATATCGCTGGTCTCACAGGTAAGTGTCCTCAGTTGGTACAGAGGAAGGTAAAAATCCCCAATAAAGCATGATCCAATTTACTCCATTGGGGGGAAAACGTTCCTTCCTGATCCCCCCCATGAGGCTCGGATATTTCCTGGATCAACTTTAACTAAAAATATTAGTATCCAGTTAGATTTTGTGCATTTAGAAAATAATCCAGGCCTTTTTTTAAAAATCTACTGAGCTAGCCAGTACTAGATGTTTAAGGAGTTTATTCCACATTTTCATAGATTTTACTGTGAAAACGCCTTTCCATATTTGGAGGATAAGTCTCTTTTCCTCCAGACGTAAAGAGTGCCTTCTTGTCCTCTGTGATGACCTTAAAGGATAAGTTCACCTTTTGTAACATGTTACACCCATACTCGGGGTGTAATATGTTACTGCTGCAGCAGCCCCTGCACCCCCGATTCCCCATTGTGATAGCGGGCTGGGGATCTTCTTCCCACACTAGTGGTCACAATGTAAAAAAAAAAAACTGAAGTGGAACAGAATCCTCTACAGGTTTGCAGCTAAGGCTAGGGCAAAAAAAGTAATTGCCTTTTTTATAAACGTTTTGAAACTTGCTGACCATACAAGTTTATTGGAGATGGTTTGGAGTGGATAGGCTAGCCCTACTTTGCTTGGGGAATGGTCAGGATGGGGTTTATAATTATCAACCCTAAACTGTGAGGTGTGGCCAGTTTTTCAGTGCACTCATCTATAGTATAGAATTGACTCAGTGCTTTAAAGGCACCTTATGAAATACTTAACTTAGTAAAAAGTCCTCCAGCGGTGCGCTGTCACTGCTGACAGGGCTTCCATTCTCACCTACTTGTCTTTCTGGGTTTGCGGGCTCCAGCAGCTTGAATGGCCAAGCTGCAATGTCACTCCCACGCAGTGCTCTGAAGTAGCGGCATGTGGCTGCCAAAAAAACAATATCTCCTAAACCGTGCATGTTTGGGAGATATTCATTTTACCTACAGGTAAGCTTTATTATAAGCTTACCTGTAGGTAAAAATCACAAAGTGGACTTAACTACCACTTTAAAGGCTAAGTTCACCTTTCATAACATGTTACACCCGTATCCAGGGTGTAACATGTTACTAAACGAGCAGCCCCTGAACCCCCCCAAGCTCCTGTTGTGACAGGGGGCTAGGGATCTTCTCCCTGCACCTACTGTTACAATTTTACAAAAAGCGGCCGTGCAGGATTTCCCCCACCTGGCCAGGCCATTTGAGCTGAAAATGTGAGAACTACAAGTACCTACTACCACCGCTGTCAGGTTGTAGTTCACAATTAACTACCAGGGCATGGTTGATCACTCTAGTAGTTCATTGATGCTTCTATCAGTGTGTAACTGCCTGCCGCAGGTGCAAGGCTTTGCAGGCACCTAAAAATTATTTTTCAAATGCACATTTTTTACCTGCAAAAAGATATGCATTTATTTTTATTTTTTTACAAAGGTGAACATATCCTATAAAGTGAATAACTCTACACCAAGTTCACTATATGGACCACTTATGTATTTATACATGTTGATCAAATCCCCAATAATCTCCTTCTCAAGAGAGAATAAATGCAGTTCAGCTAATCTTTCCTTATAGCTTTAGATTAGTCTTTAGAGTCTTAAGTAAAGCAATTTTTACAGTCCTGCAGTGGAGTGCTGTTTTTTCATCTTACACTAGCAGTTGCAGTGCATTAGCCACATTATAAAATGCCGCTTGGCAAAAAAAAAAACAGGCATTCAGGAGGTGATGGGATTGCCTACTGAACACCTGACAGTGGCTGCTTAGCAGCACTCTGACAAATGATCCACTGCAGATCGCTTTTTAGAGGTTTGGCTTGTGTGATCCTAGTCTTATGCCCTGTACACACGGTCGGATTTTCCGATGGAATATGTGTGATAGGACCTTGTTGTCGGAAATTCCGACCGTGTGTGGGCTCCATCACACATTTTCCATCGGAATTCCCGACACAAAAAGTTTGAGAGCTTGCTATAAAATTTTCCGACAACAAAATCCGTTGTCAGAAATTCCGATCGTGTGTACACAAATCCGACGCACAAAGTGCCACGCATGCTCAGAATAAATTAAGAGATGAAATCTATTGGCTACTGCCCCGTTTATAGTCCCGACGTACGTGTTTTACGTCACCGCGTTCAGAACGATCGGATTTTCCGACAACTTTGTGTGACCGCGTGTATGCAAGACAAGTTTGAGCCAACATCCGTCGTAAAAAATCCATGGATTTTGTTGTCGGAATGTCCGATCAATGTCCGACCGTGTGTACAGGGCATAACAGTCACAATACTACATCTACACCACAAGAGTGATCATTTAAAAAATATATTTCTAAACAAGATGCTGATTTCTGTGTTTTTGGTGAATTCAGAAGAATGAGTGAACAGATTGAGACTGACTGAGGTTTCTTTTTACTTTAAACCCTAGCATTGAACACGTGCCAGTAAGTAACATTTTGTTTTGTAGTGTTGGAATTGAAGGAGCCTCTAGATAGCAGGATGCTAACATGGGAGGCTGTTCAGAAGGAGAACTACCTGGTGAATATCGCCAAACACAAGAGAGACAGTGACACAGAGCGCCTCAGACGAACCTCGCAAAAGTAAGGAATTAAAGTTGCAGCTCAGCAACTACCATTTTTGCAGCACCAAAACATGTGCTGTTTTGTAATCACTGAGAGGAAATCATCAAGAAAATGTAGATGGAAGTTTAACCACTTGCTGGGCACTTAAACCCCCCTCCTGCCCAGACCAATTTTCAGCTTTCAGAGCTCACACTTTGAATGACAATTACTCAGTCATGCAAAACTGTACCCACATTTTTTTGCCCTTTTTTTTCACACAAATAGCTTTCTTTTGGTGGTATTTGATCGTAGATAAATAGGTTGCGCTCATATATAACGTGAGTGATCACAGAAAATGAAATTTAAAATGCAAGTGAGCTACAAATATAAGTCTGTATATAAGGACTCTTCATAAAGAGAGGGGAAAAATTAACTCCACACAAAAAAAGATTCCACAGTGTGAAAGGGAGTGGTTCCAATGGGGTGATGTATTTTAGGTCACTTCCACCGTCACCAAGGAGATAGGGGTTTCTTAAATAGAAAGAACCCACTCAGTGTGTGGGGACTCTTACCGGAACTGGTGGACTCCCTAAACAGCAAGGTCATATGTGCCAGCAGATTTAGCCCTCTGCAGGGTCTAAAGGTACTCCTTGTCCCTGGAGCTCTCAGGTAGCGGCTGGAAGTCCTCTACAGTATCCAACTTAAAGCTAAAAAGTCCCGTCTGAAGGGCGCACCAAACAAAACCTCAAAGAAAGCAGGTCTTGCGTTCCTAATAAGCCATGAAAGTACAAATGCCTCCCAAATGACCCCTTTTTGGAAAGTAGACATTCCAATGTATTTAGTAAGAGGCATGGTGAGTTTTTTGAAGTGGTCAATTTTTTCCCACAATTCTTTGCAAAATTATGATATGTTTTTTGTTTTTTTCCGCCACAAAATTGTCATTGTAATAAGTCATTTCTCACATGGCATGTGCATACCACAAATGACACCCCAAAATACATTCTGCTACTCCTCCTGAGTATGACAATACCACATGTGTGGGACTTTTTCACTGCCTGGCCACATACAGAGGCTCAATATGCAGGGAGTACCATCAGGTGTTCTAGGAGCATAAATTACACATCTAACTTGTTGACTACCTATTACACTTTTGAAGGAGCACCAGGACATCCATAAAATGACCCAATTTTGGAAAGCTAATACCCCAACGTATAATCTATGAGACGTAATGAGTATTTTGAACGGTTAATTTTTTTCTTTCGTTCATTAACAGACACAGCCTTCTTTGTTCAGAACCATAGGGTTATATCACCCCCTACAGGAGTAGGACACTAGGCAGACAAAAGACTTGGCTACGCCCATGGGCAGTCCTAGGTGATATACACCCCACTCTCTGCTACAAGCCTTCAGTTTTTTCTGCCTAGTCAGGAGTAAGGACCCATTTCTCTATTGGGATCTCGTCCTGGCAATTTTTATTTATTTTTTTTTTCCTGGATTTTTCCAATGAGATCTACAAATCAACTACCGGGCTGGGCGATGGGCTGGACATTCGATCTAGTGGTCACCCCAGTCTGGCCACCGACCGCAGCTACGCGCTAGGTCGGCCGCGACATAGCCCCACTGGATATGGGGGCTGGCTCTGCATACGTCCGTACGCATACGTCCGGGTCTCGGCTTGAGTCGCAGCATCCCTCATGGCCGACAGCCCCCCCACTTCGGTGGCGAGGAGGTTCTGTCTGGAGTGATGCCTGCTTGGTCTTGGTATGGTGAGTAAAGGTCCCCCTCTCCCCTTAGGGGGATTTTTTGTGGCAGACGCGGGCCCCTCCCTGGATTAGAAGGTCCTGTGGGTCCCCTTTATCCCTGCACCCTCTTTTCCTAGCCCTGGAGGTCCCTTGGTAACTCTCCTCTTCCCCTCCCCCCTCCATATAAGGTAGTGTGCCTGTGGTGGGCCTGGGGGAGGGGGGGTTGAATACTGGTGGGCTGGGGGTGTGCACCACCTAGGTGCTGTGCTTACTGGGGGGGAGGTACTGGGTCCAGTGCCCGGATCCTCACTTTAACTTTCACTCTTACTCTCTCTCACTCTCTCTCTCTCTCTCTCTCTCTCTCTCTCTCTCACACTCTCTCTCACACTCTCTCTCACACTCTCTCTCACACTCTCTCTCACACTCTCTCTCACACTCTCTCTCACACTCTCTCTCACACTCTCTCTCACACTCTCTCTCACTCTCTCTCACACTCTCACACTCTCACACTCTCACACTCACACTCTCTCACTCTCTCTCACTCTCATCCTGGGAAGCTACAGGGTTCCCCTGCATCTGTGGTAGTCTCATGTAGCACAGTCGGCGTCCATTTTGCCATAGCTGGCATCCTCTTCCCTAGTGCCTGAGGACTTCCTATGGCAGGCGGCCATTTTGCCATAGCCGGAGTCCTTTTCCCTAGTGCCTGATGACTTCCTATGGCTGGCGGCCATGTTTGTGTAGCTCGGTGGCCATGATATGGTGGATTTTTGGCTCAGGCAACGGCGGCCTTTACTGAGTAGCCCAGTACGCCAATTATTTGCAGACAGAAGCCCCTCTTTTTAACCTGGCACTGACTCCTGTGCTTTCTTCTCCCTTGGACGCTACGTGTGTGCAGGTCAACATCTGAGGCAGCAAGCGCTACCTTAGTGGGGTGGTGAGTCTGGGGGATCCCTCCTCTCTCTGCTGCACGCTGTGGGGTGTCTTGGTGGTCCGGTACCACTACCGATGTGGGGGGTGTCCCATTGTAGTGGTCACTCTTGGTGTGGGGCTGTCCTTTTGATCTTTTATGGAGTCTCAGGAGCATGTTTCCCCACCGGACCCCCTGTCAGAGAATGCAGGTCCCTCTGGGTCCCAGTCATCCGTTGACGCACTGACGGCTGCCCTGGAGTCCTTTGTGTCCCGGGTGGAGGTGGCTCTTGGGCGGCGGACTAGCAGGAGGTGTCCCCTGCCTTCCCCTGCTTCATCTGTCTCGTCAGATCCTGAAACTGATTTGGCTGCCATGGATAGGGCCCACCCTGCGGGGTCTGCGGCCGCGTTTCTAGATCTCTCAGACAGTGAGGATGATTCCTCGGTCCCAGTGGCTGCGCATGAGAAAGCACTGGTGGATGCACTGATTGCTTCTGTTCGGGAAACTTTAAAGATGGAGGATGCAGCCATGGCTGCGGTGTAGGTGCCGGTCCCATTTGGCACTCACAAGCCACCTCACGTGGCAAAAGTGTTCCCTTATCCCTCATTTTTTGACAAGTTTGTCTATAAAGATTTGGAGCGTCCAAAATGCCCCTTTGTGATCCCAAAGTATTTCACTGTGCGTTATCCCTTTGAAGAGAGTCTGCTCAAAAAATTGAAAACTCCGCCTGTGGTGGATCCCCCAATTTTCCGGGTTGAACAAAGCACTATGATTCCTGTTGAGGACTCTCCAGCCCTTGAAGACCCGGCTGACAAGAAGGCAGAGTCTCTGAGCCGCACTGTTCTCTATTGCGGGTTCGGCACTTCGGCCGATTTTGGCTATTGCTCTGGTGTCGCAAAGCTGTTGCACCGTGACCTGGAAGAGGACCAGTTTCCACCTGCCTTCACGGAATTAGCGGACCAACTGGTCCAGGTTCTGCAGTTTGTCTGCGATACCTCTTTGGATGCAGCTCCCTTGCTTTCTAAGCTATCGGTTTCAGCGGTAGTGCTTCGAAGGGTATTGTGGCTGAAGTGTTGGACTGCAGATCAGGCCTCAAAGAAGGCCCTAGCTGATCTTCCTTTTCAAGGCAATCATTTATTCAGGGCCACTCTGGATGATATCATTCAGAATGTCACAGGGGGGAAGAGTACTTTTCTTGCACAGTCAAAAAAAGGGAAGGAGCCAAGTTGCAAGCCTGGCCCTTCCTTCTCGGCACATAAGGTGTTTTCGTCCCTCAGGGTCCACTGACAAAGGCTCAAAGTCTTTCAAGCCCCCCTCGGGAAGTTTTAAGTGGCCCTGGTCGGGTAAACCGAGAGCGGGTTTCTCCAGACCCCCAAATAAGGCTCCTTCGGCATGAAGAGGCGCCCTCACCCGCAGTGCGGGTGGGGGGAACCTCTTTGCTGGTTTATGGCTTCCAGTTTCTCTGATAAATGACAAGTGGGTCCACAAAGTAACTGTCTGGTTAGAAGATAGAGTTCCAGATTTTTTTCCGTCCAATCTGCATCTGTCTCCAGACCGCTTCTTAGCCCTCCGGGGCGTGGTACAAGGCTTGTCGCTCCAGGGGGTGATTGTCCTGGTTCCGGTGTTGGAACATTTCCAGGGCTTTTATTCAAACCTATTTACGATCCCCAAAAAGGAGGGTACAGTACGTCCGATTCTGGACCTCAAGGCCCTGAACCGCTATGTGCAGGTGCGGATGTTCAGAATGGAGTCCATTCGCTCTGTGGTGGCATCTCTTCATCAAAGGAACTTTCTTATCTCCGTCGACATCAAGATTGCCTACCTGAACATTCCGATTTGTGCACAGCACCAGCGGTTCCTCCGCTTTGCTGTGGGAGAGGAGCATTATCAGTTTGCGGCGTTACCCTTTGATCTCGCCTCCGCTCTTCAGGTCTTCACCAAAGTGTTGGCCTAGGTTCTGGCACTGCTGTGCCAGCGGGGAATTTCTGTTCTGGGCTATCTGGACGACCTTCTGCTGCAGGCAGGGTCCTCAGCGGCCCTGAGGGTGACGTGGAGATCACTGTTCAGACTCTGGCAGATTTTAGGCTGATAAATTACCAAAAGTCTGCATTGACCCCAGTTTGGAAATTGGTTTATCTGGGTCTGACTCTGGATTCCGCTCGGGCCAGAGTGGTCCTTCCGCAGGACAAACTCCAGAAATTACAGGCCGCAGCCGCTTGCTGCTGTCCAGCAGGTGGGTCCCCCTGCGGACTTGCATGCGTGTACTGGGCCTGATGGTGTCTACATTCGAGTCGGTCCCGTTTGCTCAGTTTCATATGAGACCCCTGCAAAGGGAAATCTTGTTAAAATGGGACAAATGTGCCGAGTCTCTAGACAGGCAGATTCTGCTGAGTCAAGGAGCCAAAGGGTCCCTGATCTGGTGGCTTCATTCCCCGGCTCTTCGGCAGGGGAAATCCTTTATCCTGCTGTACTGGACGGTGGTCACCACCGATGCCAGTCTGTCCGGGTGAGGAGGAGTCCTGGGCCTGGGCTCGGCTCAGGGTCACTGGAGGAATCCAGGCTACCTATCAACATCTTTGAACTCTGGCTATCAGACTGTCTGGATCATTGGACGGATCAGCTTCAGGGGCTCCCAATACGGATCCAGTCAAACAATGCCACAGCTGTGGCCTATGTCGACCACCATGGAGGAACGAGGAGTGTGTTAGCCTGCCTGGAAGTAGCTGGCATTCTACGGTGGGCAGGATGTTTCGTCCCAGCCATCTCCGCCGTTCACATTGCGGGAGTGAACAACTGGCAGGCGGATTACTTCAGTCGGGTATCACCTGGTCGTCGGTGCACACATTTACAAAATTTTACAAAGTGGATGTGCTGGCATCTGCAGATGCTTCTTTTGGACGCAAGGTCTTACAGGCTGCGGTCTAGAGGGTTTTTTCCCTTGTGAAGGGGTTTTTTGCTGTTCGGGTGGGCTCCAGGTTGTTTTCACTGAGCTCCAGGTTGTCTGGTTGGCCTGGGGTTTTTTTGTTTTTGCTGGCTGCCTCACCCCTCATGTTTAGCACTGCTTTGACATACATCCCTATAGTTCTGAATAAAGAAGGCTGTGTCTGTCAATGAACGAAAGAGAAAATAGGATTTTTGACTTACAAGCAGTATTAGAAGTGTTAAAAACTCCATAGAGGGGGGCGGGTGCTGCGTCTGTCAATGAACTCAGAGAAAAGATTTTACGGTAAGTCAAAAATCCTATTTTTTCCAGAAGCTTTTGGAAAATGTGGAAAAAAATTAAATTTTTTTTTTTTTTTTTACACAAAGTTGTCAGTTTATAAGATATTTCCAACACATAGCATTTACATAGCAAAAATGACACCCCAAAATACATTATGCTACTCCTGAGTATAACGATACCACATGTGTGAGACTTACACAGCCACAGCCTGGCCACATACAGAGGCCCAATATTGAAGTTGCACCTTCAGGCATTCTAGGAGCATAAATTGCACATCTCATTTCTCAACCACCTATTAATCTTTTGAAGGCCCTAGAGCACCAGGACAATGGAAACACCCACAAAATGACCCCATTTTGGAAAGCTAATGCCCCAACGTATAATCTGAGACATGAGTCTTTTGAACGGTTCATTTTTTTCCAGAAGTTTTTGGAAAATGTGGAAAAAAATACGCTTTTTTCACAAAGTTGTCCATTTTATAAGAGCTTTCCAACACATAGAATGTATTTTGGGGTGTCATTTTTGCTATGTAAATACTGCTACTCCTGAGTTTGGCAATACCAAATGTGTGAGACTTTTTTTACACAGCCTGGCCACATACAGAGGCCCAACATGCAAGGAACACCATCAGGTGTTCCAGGGACCCATAGCTTTCCACATACCAAGAATTACACCCCAAAATACATTATGCTGAGCTGAGGGTAAACAAAAGATTACCTGTGGTTTTAGTAGCACAGTTGTCCACAGGAGGATAGCACTGGTCCAGGCAGCAGGCAGGGACTTGGTCAGCAACAGCGAACATAATTGTCCAGGCAGCAAGCAGGGATACTGTCCATATACAGTCCAGGGTCAGTACAGGCAGAGATATGGTCCATGTGGTGTGGTCAGTGCAACAGGCAGAATCATGATGGCAGTAAGTCCTACAGGCAGAAGTATGGCCTCATTCAGGACAGAATGGGGACAGGGGTAGAGGCTGCTCCAACCCAAATCTTTTTGAAGCTTCCATGTCCTGGCCTCGCCCCCCGTACTCCCGGAGTCTATGGGTAGCTATCCAGGCAGATAACATTTTTCTGCGTACACAATAATAGACTGCTGTTTCTTGTCTGTGTCTTTATTGGCACGTTGCAGATTTTAATACAAGTGTGGATGACACACGTGATATGCGGTAAAACTTAAAATAACAAGAATAATATAACATTACCATGTTATAGTAAACATCATGTAAAATAATAACTGAAATGACTATCAGCTTTCCCTAATAGCCTGTGGAGGACGAAGGGGAAGATCGCTTACCTCTGATGCCATGGATGGGAAGAGATTACATCTAGGCAGCTGACATAATCTTGAAAATGCTGATCCCTAAGGGGTATTCACTTCCTGACTAAAGAGGATGTGATGATTTATATGTCACATCCTTTAAAGGTATTATTACAAATGATATTAATGTTTGGCCAGTAGGTGGCGCATGCGTACAGCTAACTTGGAACAAACATAATCTATGGCTTAATAAAGCAGCAACACGATATACAAATTAAAAACACAAATGATTTCTCTTTTCTGAACCTCGAGAGATAGAGAAAGGTCTCCTGGAGACATAGCACTCCCTGTCTGGCATTAACCAACGCCACTATCGGCATCATTGGACACAAGTAAAATCAAGTCCGCTATTTGCCTGAGAAATGACTTTACTTCACCCTGTTTAGAAGTCTTAACTTCGACCTTCCTGACATGTCCATCTTTGCTTTGGAATGTATGTGTGACCCAAAGGCCAGTCATTCCTGTGTGCTTGGCAGTCCTTAATGAGCGCCACATCTCCTGACTTCAGGTCTGGTTTGTTAACTTGCCACTTATTTCTGAGTTGTAGGGTTTGGGTGTAATATCTCCTTCATCTGCTCCAGAAAGTGTTGGCTAGGCATTGCACCTGTCTCTATTGACGTCTTAAAAGGTCTTTATCAGTAAACTCTCCATTTGGAGCACTGACTGTGTTGGTTTTTTGGGTGAGTAGGGTTGCAGGTGTCAGCAACATGGGTTCCTCTGGATCGTTAGTAACTGGAATCGGAGGTCTAGCATTTATGATGGCTGAGACCTCAGCCATGAAGGTGGACAGACATTCATGCGAAGTCTGGCATTGCCCATTTGAAGGAAAATAGAATCCAAGATCTTGCAGGCTACGCCTATCATTCTTTCCCACACACCACCCATAAGAGAAGAATGAGGAGGGTTAAATGTCCAGGTACATCCCTGTTGGTTGAGATACCTTTCCACACTGTTGTCTAGATTGGAAAGGATCTGAAGTTCCTTGGCCACTCCAACAAAGTTGGTGCCTCTATCAGAGCGGATGTGCTTAATGCTTAATGTGCTCTAATGGCAATGAAGCGCCTGAGAGCGTTGATAAAGCTGGAAGTGTCCATTGATTCAATCAACTCTATGTGAACAGCTCAAACAGTCATACAAGTAAAAATAACTGCCCAGCGTTTGCTGCTGGCGTGGCCACCCTTAGTTTGGCGAATGGTAACGGACCAAGGACCGAATTACATCAAGGCATACACTTGTAAAGGGAGGATCTGAGTTAAGTATGTCAGGTGGAAGGTCAAAAAAATGAATAAAAACCAAGCGCTGATGTGGATAGGTATGTGTGATATAAATTGTGCTAAAAAATATATATAAACCAATATAGTTAGTGATATAATAAAATCAGTAAATTAAAGCTGCTATCAATATAGGGTGATCAGATAACCAAACAAATAGTACTAAGTATAAAATTGATGCGCTTTAAATAAATAGTGCACAATATGCTGCTGCGACTAAGCTTAAATCCAGGAATAAAAAATGCAAACATGTGAATAAAATAGATAAATAATTATGGTGCTAATACATGTGTTAAAATTGCCAAAATAAATCTTCAAATTGGTGATGTGACAGTGAATATAAAAAAAAATAATAATGACACTGAGTACAATGTCCAGATAGAGATAAGTAGTGGGGGAAAGTAAAAATAATTAAACAGTTCCTTCCCTTAATCCAGATTGATTGACTCACTGGGTTAGATCGTTTGTATCAGGATATTTAGTTTTTCTTGCATCCCACTTTAGCCATAATACTGCTGATGATTCGGCTCTAAAGATAAAGGTTGTATGCAAAGCAAGCAAAGAAAAAATAGATCATTGTGCAGTGAACTTACTAGATAGGGCACAAGCAAAACAGGGACAAGAGATACACTCACAAACTCCCGGTCTATTAGAAGCATTCAAATATGCAGATTGCAGTCAGCCGCTGTGGACGAGGTTTCCCATAGAGAAACAGCTGCCGTTAACCTTCAGGTGTATTGCAGCACTGAACGTCCTAAGCACCTCCCACGCGTTGCATCACTGACACGTGACTTTTTCAAGGAAAAAAACCTTCCTTGAAAAAGTCACGTGTCAGTGATGCAACGCTTGGGAGGAGCTTAGGACATTCAGTGCTGAGAGCCGAATCATCAGCAGTATTATGGCTAAAGTGGGATGCAAGAAAAACTAAATATCCTGATACAAACGATCTAACCCAGTGAGTCAATCAATCAGGATTAAGGGAAGGAACTGTTTAATTATTCTTACTTTCCCCCACTACTTATCTCTATCTGGACATTGTACTCAGTGTCATTATTATTTTTTTTTATATTCACTGTCACATCACCAATTTGAAGATTTATTTTGGCAATTTTAACACATGTATTAGCACCATAATTATTTATCTATTTTATTCACATGTTTGCATTTTTTATTCCTGGATTTAAGCTTAGTCGCAGCAGCATATTGTGCACTATTTATTTAAAGCGCATCAAATTTATACTTAGTACAGGTGGAAGGTCAGCCATCTTTTGGGTTTGTAAGAGTCCACGGAGTTTGTGGCAGGTAACGCTATTATCCACAGTCCAGCAACCCTCAAAGCTCCTCCAGTGAATAGCCAGCTTTGGTGTTTAACTTGGCTGTGATAGTGTTGCACAAGCAGGGCAGTGACACGGTGCTGAGCTGGGAGAATGAGAGGATTCTTCTCGTCGTACTCCAAGGTAGCTTCTTTAAGGCGACCTCCTATTCTTAACAGGTTACTGCTGTCGAGGAATGGATCGAGTTTCCTTAGGACGCTTACTTTGGGGATTGGCCTTTTGTTGTTAATACAGTCAATCTCTCTAGCAAAGGTCTCTTGTTGCACAGTGTAAATAATCAGATGTTTTGATTTCTCTAGGTCAGTCACTGAGTAGGTATTTTTACAGCGGTGCCAGCCCTTGCAGTTAGTCCTTTTCCCAAAGGAACGGGCTATGTGGGATAAGGAAGTAATGGCTCTAATGAGTGATCTCCATGTGGAAAACCTGGAGAACCGATGAGATTTGAGTTGGTTTTGTGAAGCCACAATCTCCGATTCAAAAGTGTTGTGTTCTGAATTGTACAGGAATGCAGGGCCTGTAAACCATGTTGTGTCCCAAAGACAGTTGACTGGGACAGCTCTAGTCGCTAGGTCTGCGGGATTGTGTTTAGTTGTAAGGAAGTGCCACTGTTTTGGGTGTGTGGATCTCCTAATCCTCAACACTCTATTACTGACGTAGACGTAAAAGCGTCTAGTTTTGTTGTAGATATACCCCAAGACAACTTTACTGTCAGTGTAGAACTCAGTGTCTTTGATTTCTAGGTTCATCTCTCTAGCAATCGTGTCGGCTAACTCCACAGCTAACACTGCGGCACAAAGTTCCAGTCTAGGTATTGTGTGTTCTGGGAGTGGGGCAAGTTTTGCTTTTCCCATGACAAAACCTATATGGCATTGTCCTTTCATGTCCTTGGTCCTGAGGTAAGCTACAGCAGCGATTGCTTTGACAGAAGCATCGCAGAAAACACAAAGTCTTTGGTCTTGGACTTCGGTACAGGAGCATATGGTCGAGGGACCTTTAAGTTAGACAAGGCTGTCAGGGAATTTTTCCACTCTGTCCACTGATCTCTTTTCTCTGGTGGAATTAGATCATCCCAGTTCACTGTCTCTTGAATCAGGTCTTTGAGAAGTGCTTTACCCTCAATGGTGACTGGAGCTACAAACCCTAGGGGGTCATACAGACAGTTTATGGTTGACAGAACACCTCTGCGCGTAAAGGGCTTTTCTTCCCGACTAACCTGGAAGGTGAAGGTGTCTGACTTTAAGTCCCAGAGTAGTCCAAGGCTACGTTGCATTGGTAGAGAGTCAGAACCTAAATCGAAGTCTTTGAACTCACCAGAGTGGTCTTGAGAGGGGAAGGCCTTCATCAGTTCTACGCTGTTAGAGGCGATCTTGTGGAGCTTCAAATTAGAACAGGCTAGCATCTCCTGTGCTCTCTTGAGGAGACTGATAGCTGCTTCAGCGGTGGGTAGAGATTTTAAGCAATCGTCTACATAAAAGTCCTTTTCTACTAAGTGTTTCACTTCAGATCCGTAGATGTATTTGCCTTCGTAGCCGAGCGTCTAAGCCCGTAAATGGCAACTGCGGGGGAAGGGCTGTTCCCAAATATGTGGACCTTCATGCTATACTCTACGATTTCTTTGGAAGGGTTGTTATCTTTAAACCAGAAAAATCTCAAAAAGTTCCTGTGTTCCTTTTTAAGGAGAAAACAGTGGAACATCTGCTGGATGTCCGCCATAAATGCCACAGAGTCTTTGCGGAAACGGAGGAGTACCCCAATGAGTCTGCTGTTCAGATCCGGCCCTGAGAGAAGAACGTCGTTTAACACGCCTTGTTCTCTAGAGCTAGAGTCAAACACTACTTTAATCTGACCTGGTTTCTTGGGGTGGTACACTCCAAATATAGGCAAATACCAGCACTCCTCGTTGTCTTTAAGGGCAGGAGCTAACTCTGCGTTATTATTCTCAAATATTTTACCCATAAAGGTGAAGAAGTGATCTTTCATGTCTGGTTTTCTCTGGAAATTGCGTTTAAGGGAGACAAAGCGTTTAAAGACTTGTTCCTTGTTGTTAGGTAGACGATGTCTATGAGGTCTAAATGGGAGAGTTGCGGCCCAATTGTTTGACTCTTCCTTGGCTGTCTCCTTTTCCATTATTTTCAAGAAAAGTCTATCTTCAAAGGACATTGCTACCTGCTGGTCTTCCTTTGTTCTATGAAAGACTGTACACCCCAGGTGGTCTGGGTCACTGTCACAAGCGTGGTCATCTGTGTCTAGGTCTACTGAGGAACAAGGTATGTGAGTACTACCTGGAAGCTGTTGTGACATGGTTGCAAGGAGGAAGGGCGTCCTTTGTCAAGTACGTTAGTGAACATGCTACTGACCATGGTGGGTCTGTGCACAGTCTTTAGGCAGACGTCTCCTACGATGACCCACCCCAGGTCAAGTCTTTGGGCAAAGGGAGCATTGCGGGGACCATTAATCTGTTCTCTTACTTTATGAACCTGCAGAATGTCTCTTCCCAGGAGCAGCATTAACTGAGCCTGCTCATCATATTCTGGTAGGAGATGGGCCATGCATTTTAGATGAGGCTGGTAAATTGCTGCATCTGGTGTAGGGATTTCTGACCAGTTGTCTGGAATCCGGTTGCACTCGAGTATGGTGGGTATAGTAGGCGAGTCCGACAGTCTATGGACTCTACACAAAAGGCAATAGCTTTTTTCCCGGCCGTCTCAACAGTACCCGCACAAGTCTTTAGAGAGTAAGGGGAGCATGGACCCCTAACACCGAAGGTGTCAAAGAATGTGACAAAGTCTGCGAAAACATTGAATGGTGGAAATTGTACCTGGAACCTTTCCTTATGTTTAGAACCATATGTGACCCATCTTTGTTGTAGGTCATAAGGAAGCTTCAGAATTAAAGGTTTAATTCCTCTGGCCGCATCCAGGGAGGCGAGACAAGGGAGGTCTCCCACCTCCTTAGCAAGAAGTAGTTCCTCTAGCAAGTCGGCTAATTCTCGTAGTTTGTGATAACCCTTGCTAGGTATTCTGGGAAAGTCCTCAATCCTTTTAAAAAGTGCATGTTCTATAGTCTCTGTCGAGCCATAGCACTCTTCTAATCTGCTCCAAAGCTTTTTAAGACCAGTCTCTGGTTGTTTAGACCCTTTATGGTATTTTGAAAGGACGACCGCCAGGCTTTGTAGTTTTCTGGCCGATCGTTAAACTTTTACAAGTCCTTTTGTGATTAAATCTCGTCTGGCAAAGAACTTGGCAAAGTCTGTTATAACTTGGTTGGTGTTAGAGCATGTTGGCGATTCACTACTGTAGTGGGAGTGTGGTGTGCGACCATACCTGTCAGAAGTTTCTGCTTTAGGCCCTCTTGTCTCGTACCGTTGTGTAGTAGAAGGATTATTCTGATGCTGGTTTGGAGGTTGAGGGTCGTGGTGTGCAGAGACGTAGGCTTGATCTGTAACGTGCTGGTGAGAGTTCTGCTGCTTGCAGCTCTGAGGAGTTTGGTTGCTCTCATGCTCTTTTACCTGCAGTGTTTGGTCTGTTTCTGCTAGGACACCATCTATTCCCTGTAGAGGAGAGGTATCGTAGGTTGATTTGAAGTGTTGGTGCAAGTACTGTGAAGTGCATTGCGAGGGATTCGGCTCTCCTTGTTTGGAGCCAAGGACATTGCTGCGTTCACCACTGAGGCTCACGGCTGCTTCCAGGGCTTCTGCTTCAGCTATGGCAGTTGCAGCTTCACTTTCTGTAGTGAGCTTCTCTAATGTGCCATCCAGACGTGTTTGTTCAAGCTTTATGGAGGCTTCTAGTGAGGCCTTATCTTGCGCTCGCTTGGCTTCTAGTGAGGCCTTATCTTGCGCTTGCTTGGCTTCTAGCGAGGCCCTATCTTGCGCTTGCTTGGCTTCTAGCAAGGCCCTATCTTGCGCTTACTTGGCTTCTAGTGAGGCCTTTTCTAACTTCAACTGCATTTCTTGTCCAGCAAAGGTAGCTTGCGTCTTTGCCGATTCGGCTTTCCCACGGGCGATGGTGGTTGCAACACTGGCACCGACTTGCTGGAACCGTAAACTCGTGATCTGGTTTTGAGTGAGGATGTGCTACTGCGTGACATGGCTGCTTGACTGACTGCTTGACTGAGTTAAAGGGGATGAGAGGATGGAGACGTAGTTGCAGTTGCTGCCCCTGTCAACTCCCGTCTCGACCTTCTAGAGTAGGAAAGAGGTGGGACTATTCCGGTACTCAATATTGGTATACAGTAATAGGTATAAGAATGAGTTAAACATTTATAAAAATTCAATTTTAATGGAAAAAAAATGATAAAAATACAATTACAATTGCAATTACAAACAACATCACTACATATAATCATAAAAGGGAAATACCACACAGTCTAAGCAAGTGGATTCCACAAGATTTTAGATGAGAAGTGTATATATAGCTTTGAGTCTCGACCGGTTTCGCGGTTAACACCGCTTCCTCAGGAGAAGTATACCTAGAACATGATATAAGATGGCTTTAATATATAAAGATATATACAATAGATTATTGCAGCAAAACCATTTACAACCATTATCAAAACACTTATACAAATGGGGTAAAGAGAAGGACAAACTCACCCAATCAGGCGGTTTCTGTGGGCATGCAGGACCCAATATAAATTTATATTGGGTCCTGCATGCCCACAGAAACCGCCTGATTGGGTGTTTGTCCTTCTCTTTACCCCATTTGTATAAGTGTTTTGATAATGGTTGTAAATGGTTTTGCTGCAATAATCTATTGTATATATTAAAGCCATCTTGTATCATGTTCTAGGTATACTTCTCCTGAGGAAGCGGTGTTAACCGCGAAACCGGTCGAGACTCAAAGCTATATATACACTTCTCATCTAAAATCTTGCGGAATCCACTTGCTTAGACTGTGTGGTATTTCCCTTTTATGATTATATGTAGTGATGTTGTTTGTAATTGCAATTGTAATTGTATTTTTATCATTTTTTTTCCATTAAAATTGAATTTTTATAAATTTTTAACTCATTCTTATACATATTACTGTATACCAATATTGAGTACCGGAATAGTCCCACCTCTTTCCTACTCTGGGAGGTCGAGACAGGAGTTGACAGGGGCAGCAACTGCAACTATCTCTCCATCCTCTCATCCCCTTTAATTATGATCTTTGGGATGATGGTACTTATACTCATTATAACCTATATTGGAACTTAGGCCGTCATAACTCTGCTTGACTGAGTAGCGGCATGTGGGAGCAGTAAGCATGTAGGGCTGCAGTCTCTGTGTGCTGCTTGGCTGTATGATAGTCGATTGCAGACTGTAGCTTTTCCGTGCGGCCAAACCTCTTCCCCCTTCTGCACTATCTGTAGTGTTCCTGGACGGAGTTTTACTGTCCTGGCCTTGCCCCCATACTCCCGGAGTCTATGGGTAGCTATCCAGGCAGATAACCTTTTTCTGTGTACACAATAATAGACTGCTGTTTCTTGTCTGTGTCTTTATTGGCACAACGCAGATTTTAATACAAGTGTGGATAACACACATGATATGCGATTAAAACTGAAAATAACAAGAATAATATAACATTACCATATGATAGTAAGCATCATATAAAATAACTTAAATGACTATCTGCTTTCCCTAAAAGCCTGTGGAGAACGAAGGGGAAGATCGCTTACCTCTGATGCCATGGATGGGAAGAGATTACATCTAGGCAGCTGACATAATCTTGAAAATGCTGATCCCTAAGGGGTATTCACTTCCTGACTAAAGAGGATGTGATGATTTATATGTCACATCCTTTAAAGGTATTATTACAAATGATATTAATGTTTGGCCAGAAGGTGGCGCATGCATACAGCTAACCTGGAACAAACATAATCTATGGCTTAATAAAGCAGCAACACGATGTACAAATTAAATACACAAATTCTCTTTTCTTAACCTCGAGAGAGAGAAAGGTCTCCTGGAGACATAACACGCCGAGTCTCCAGACCCTAATCTAGGAATGAGAAAACAAAAAATGTTTTCCTCATCCAGAAAAACAATTCTGGAGCCCCTCACATATGTGAGACCCCCTGTGTTGAATCCCACTAGTCCAGTAGCAGGGTGCAGGATCAGTCCAAGAGGCAGGCAAAAAAAAAGGTCAAATAGTCCAGGGTCAGTTCCAGTTCAGACAGAGTTGATAGCTAAGGAAGGGTTGGGGGTTTTGGGTGGAGTTGCGGTAAATTATATAGGAGTTGTATATGGGCAAATTAAAAAAAATTTGCTACTTTTTTATACCAATGGTATGTCCGTCTTGAGACGAGGTAGGGTTTGAGCATTTGGTCGTTTAAGTCAACTCCCCCATGAACAAATTGTATTCATGGATGCATTTTGGCTTTTGGACGGGGCCATTCCTTTTTTGGGGATTTCCACAAAGGTATTATTGTGGATCGAAGACAGCATGTAGACATCCCTTTTGTCCCTCCACTTCACTGCCAGAATCTCCTTATTTAGCAGACTCGCTGTCTCTACTCTTCTCAACTTTATATTGACAAGCCTTTGAGGAAAGCTGGGGGAATATTTCTGAAAAATAATTTGGTAGTGGCCGAATTTTGTAAAACCTGTCATAATTTGGGTCATTTCGGGGAGGGCAATGGATCTTGTCATTGAAATGTAGGAACCTCATTATCCTGAGATATCTGGTTCTGGGCATTACAGGAGAAGATTGGCATGGGGTGGGTTGGTCAATAGGAATGTAATTAATTTTTTTTCGAGTCCCATACAGAATGTGAGGCCCAAAAAAAACCTTCAAATCCTCTACTGTTAGCAATTTGCATTTTCAATCAGATGGAGCTGCCACTTGTTATGGGGGTAAACAATATCTATAAATACTCAGCCAGCACAGTGGTCCAGCACTCCAGATGATGACTTCTAAGTCGAAACGCTTGGGGAGGATATGCTGAGACCACTGTTTTCTTTTATACAAGCGCTTGATTTTACTGCTAAACACGTGAGTGTATTTCCTTTGCTTTTCATGTATTAAAATTTCCATACGGAGTTATGCTATATGCCTTCCGCTTACTTTTAATGGTGGGGCTGACTGCCTATTTCTACTGTGTCCATCCATACCTTACACCTATTCGGAGGTCCATCTGGAGCAGTGTTTCTCAACTCCAGTCCTCAAGGCGCCCCAACAGGTCATGTTTTCAGGCTCTCCATTATTTTGCACAGGTGGTTTGATCAGTTTCACTGCCTTAGTAATTACCACAGATGTTTCATCTGAGGGAAATCCTGAAAACATGACCTGTTGGCGCGCCTTGAGGACTGGAGTTGAGAAACACTGATCTGGAGGTCATATCTGGATAGAGCATCTGATCCCCTTGGTATATTATACCACAAAGCTTGTATGACTCACTAGGTGTACACCTATTTGAGTTCAATCCCTCTGATAAGCAGCTTCTGGTGTCTTTGGTGGTGGATCTACTATCAACTGGTATTACATCATACATATTTGAAGTTAAAGACTGTCGCTGTATTATATCCACATGTGGTTGAGGATTATCATCACACATGATTGAAGCCTGTCACTGACTTTTTTCTTTTTTGGACATCACACATCCAAGTTCCTCTGTTTATAGACCTCCCATGTCATAATAGAGGACTGCTTGGAGTATTTTTGAGCACATCATTTATTATTCACGTTTTTTGTACTCATTATTTGTTATGGTTTATATGATCACATAAGCGCTGCACATTTCACCCAATTTTTCCTCTACTGTTAGGTCTCTCCACTCGTAGGGGCGGGCATAATAGGATGTTGGATAATTGAAAATTGTTGTGCATACAGGTTGCACTGGGCCACAATTGATGCTAACATGTCCTCCGTAAAAATTTAATCAAATTCATTGGGGAAAAATTCTCCGTGTCCACCTGGACTCCTGGCTGGGCAGTGAAAGGGGGAATGTTGGCTTCTCCTGAATTAGGAGGAAGACACAAGTGGTTATGAAGGGCATAGAGAAGGCTGGCATGGGTCCTAACCCTTTGGGGCTGAGGTGACACCCCACTGGTACTTGGCCTTTCTTGCCAAGGTACTGCGGTGCTGGTGGATGGCACTGCTGTGCTGGTGGATGCCACTGCCTCCTCACCAGAATGCCTTCGCTTGGTGGGCAGAATATCTTCCTCCTCTGAGTCTGTCAGTGTTCCACTACTTAGGAGTGACTCGTAATTTATGCCAGACTCAGAATCCAAATTTGAAAGGAGATCTCAAGAAGAGCACTCTCCATTGCTCTTGTTGGCTGCGGAAAGTATTTGGTACACCTCCTCCGTGGAAAAGGATCTTTTGGACATTGCTGGTGGTGATGAGACTGCACAGGTGTGTGCTAAGCCTACACTGATGGGCACTGATGAGCCTGCACAGATTTGTGCTAATAAGCCTGCACTGATGAGGTGGCACAGATGTGAGCTAAGCCTGCACTGATGAGACGGCACATATGGGCACTGATGAGGTGGCGCAGATGGGCACTAATTGCACAGATGTACACTGATGAGGTGGTACCAATGGACACTGTGACACTGACCCTGATTGGGCACTGATTGGCACTGTATGTGACTGTGTAATGGTAGATTAACTCACGATTCAGCACAGAAACTCTTTTACCTACACGTGGTCTGTGTGTGAGGAGGGGGGGCTGTCAATTAGAGATGATCTCATATGTTTACATTTGAGATTATCTCTCATTGGCCATGCCTATCGCATGGTAAATGGCTGCTGTGATTGGCCATTTACCGCGATCTGTGATTGGCTGTGTCCAAGGTTCACGGCCAGCATAGATTTTCCCCGATGCGCATTTGCTGGGAGCGAGAAAAGGGGCAGGGCAGGGTTAATGTAGGGGCTATTAGAGCTGCAGCTCCAGGCCCATACCTCAAAATAGGCCCAATAAACTGAGACTGGACACAGTCACTGACCACCAGCCACCGACCGCTATATTGCATTACAAAAGTCTAGCTTCTGCTGCTGCTCAGACCAACACACTTCCCTGTCAAGCGTAGTGATCTCCATCCGACAGGCACTTCCTAGTCCCGGCCGGCATGATGTCATTCAGAGGCCAGCCCGGGAAGCTTGATCGGAGAGAAGTGCTGGCGGCCTCGCGAGCAACCACTGTACAAGTGATCAGAGCAAAAACTAAAGGGCCTGGGCTGCCTGGATTTCCTATCCAAAAGGTTTTCTGTTCAGTATGAACAGGCTGGGTTAACGCTTTGGGGGGGTAATTAACAATACAGTTTGTAAAATGCAGCAAGAAGGGGGTTAATGCACTATCACTGATGAATTGGTGACCAATGGCAGTCAATTAACCCCTTTCTGCTGCATTAGTGGCACCAGTGTCAGTGCTAATTAACCCCTTTATGCTGTATCATGAAGGGGTCAATAAACTGACACTGGTGCCACTAATGCAGCACAAAGGGGTTAACCGCCATAGGTTACTTATCAATCAGTGATAGTGCATTAACCCCATTTATGCTGCATTTTACAAATAGTATTGTTAATTATTTAACCACTTGCCGACCGCGCTATAGACAAATGACAGCTACAGCGCGGTTCTGGGAGGGCGAGCATTGGGCACACTTAGTGATTGCTGTGTCTGAAGGACACAGCTGATCAGATAAAGGTAAAGGGCCAATCACAGCGGCCTTTTACCATGTGATCAATCACGTGTCTGATCACAGTGTAAACAGACTTGCTGGGTATCAGGAGTCTTTTCCACGCATGCTGTGACAGCATGAGGAGTAGAGAGGTGGCAACCATCTATTCTCACAGGGGACATCTACACTGATAATCAGGGCAGCTCCATGAGTGCTGCCTGTCAGTGCCCATCAAATCCACCTATCAATGCTGTCTATCAGTGCCCATCAGTGCAGCCCATCAGTGCCTCATATCAGTGCCGCATAGCAGTGCCCATCAGTGCTGCCTCATTAGTGCCCATCAGTGCAGCCCATCTGTGCCGCATATCAGTGCTGCCTCATTAGTGCCCATAAGTACAGGCCCATCAGTGCAGCATCAGTAAAGGAGAAAAATTACTTGTGTATAAAACGTTCTAACAAAAACCTAAGAATTTTTTTTTTTCTAAACTTTGTCTTTTTTCGTTTGCGTGAAAAAAATGTCATATAGGTACAGTGTTGCATGACCGCATAATTGTCACTCAAAGTGTGACAGTGCTGAAAGCTGAAAATTGGCCTGGGCAGGAAGGGGGTGAAAATCCCCGGTAGGCAAGTGGTTAAAGTATAAGTTCCCCTTTGGGAATATGTTGCATATTCCACCCATTTTTACGATGTAACATGTTCCCACTCCAGTACCATCTCTGCAATCCACTGGATCTAGTTGACAGCAAGCAAAGGATCTTCTCCCTGAACTGACTGTCACTATTTTAAAAAATATATAGTGTAGTTCCTGTACGCCACCACTTAAGTTAGAGGAAATAACTGGATATGAGGTAAGGTTAGACCCCTTTCGCATTGAGGCGCTTGAAAACTGCCCATAATATGGCGAGCGCTTTTGCAGTGCTTTTGAGTCACTTTTCAAACGCTTTTGGGGCGTTAGCGGTGCGCTTTTTTTTAAGGTCATGTGACTCAAAAGAACCATTTTGAGGCGCTTTTCAAACGCTTTTTGTGAGCTTTTGAGGCGCTTCCCATTCATTTCAATGGATAGGGACACTTTTGAAGCACTTTAAGAGCTTCAAACATGCTCCAAAGATGCTGCTTGCAGGAGTTTCTTTTCATCGCCCCGCCAGCGCACCACCACAGTGTGAAAGCGTTAATTGATTTTAATGGAAATTAGTTTCCGTGAGCTTTTCAGGCAGTTTTTTTTTTTTTTTTAGCGTGAAAGGGGTCTAAATCTTTGGAGTAGCTGCTTGTCCTCACATGGAAACGATACCTTATAAATAGGTGAATGCGGCTATGTTTCTGTTATTGCACTTTAACCCCTTCAGATCCGCGCTATAGCCGAATGATGGCTACAGCGCAAATCTGATTTTCCGGGAGGCTGTTAATAGACGTCCTCCCCTTACACGCTCGCCACGTCCCCCTGAAGGGCGCGCGCTGTGATCACCTGAGTCGATGAGATTCGGTCGATCCCTGCCCCTTAACACGTGATCAGCTGTCAGCCTGATCACGTGATGTAAACAGAAGATCGATAATCGTTTTTTTGGTTTTTTTTCTTCTCAGGAGAAAAAAAAAGCAGATCACCGACTTCTGTTGAAGAGACATCGGTCCCGAAGAGGAAGGGGCGAAGCCGCCTCATTTGTGCCCACCAGTACCGCCTGCTAGTGCCACGAATCAGTGACCACAGTGCCACGAATCAGTGCCCACCAGTACATAAGTGTCAGCAATCAGTGCCACGTATCAATGCCCACCAGTGGTGCCAATCAGTGTCACCTAGCAGTGCTGCCTATCAGTGTCACCTACCAGTGCCCATCACTGCCACCCATCAGTGCCCACCAGTGTCGCCTTATCGGTGCCCACCAGTGTCGCCTTATCGGTGCCCACCAGTGCCACCTTATCAGTGCCCATTAGTGCAGCCGATCGGTGCCCATCAGTGCAGCCTCATCAGCGTACATCAATGAAGGAGAAAAATTACCTGTTTGCAAAATGTAACAAAATATAAAACAGTTTTGTATTTTTTTTTTTTTTTAATTCGGTCTTTTTTAATTTTTTTTAACAAAAAATAACCCAGAGGTGATCAAATATCACCAAAAGAAAGCACTATTTGTGGGAAAAAAATGATAAACATTTCATTTGGGTAGTGTTGTATGACCACGCAATTGTCATTCAAAGAGTGACAGCGCTAAAAGCTGAAAATTGGTCTGGGCAGGAGGGGGTTTAAGTGCCCAGTAAGCAAGTGGTTAATAGTAATTAAAATATTTAATTTGTTTTAACAAAAAATTGTTTACGTTTTCATTTGATTTATTTCCATAAAAAGGCCCACCGAAATCCTCAGCACCAAGCCCACAATGCTCTTAATCCGGCCCTAGAAAAGGGAGGACGTCTATTGACGCCCTCCTGGCAATGTAGGTCCACGCTGTAGCCATCATTCGGCTATAGCGCGGAAGGGAACTGGTTAAAGGAGTTGTAAAGGCAGAAGGTTTTTTATCTGAATGCATTCTATGCATTCAGATAAAAAAACTGTGTAGCAGCCTCTCCAGCACCCCCCTAATTACTTACCTGAGCCCCATCTCTCTCCAGCGATGTCCATGTGTATTTTTTTTAAAACAAGACTTTACAATCGCTTTAAGTCTGTCATGCAGTCAGTCAATCTGCTAAACGTCAGCAGCTGTTTCTGTGATTGAGTGTTTGCTTCTTTTGATCCCATTTGTTAAAGGAAACCTGCACTTACCCTAGGTTCACACCTATGCATTTTTTTAGTGTGTTTTGCAGTTTTCAGAAATGCACTACAGTCCATTTAGCATGCTTCCCTATGGTACGAGTTCACATCTATGCATTTTGCGGCCGGTGCATTTTTGGAAAGGGTCGGGGATTTTGTTCACACGTTTTGCAGGTAATAGACTTCAATGGAATCACACCAGAAACGCAAGTGTTTGTGATTATTTTAACACTTTTTATATAGCTGGTTGCTAAGCAGGGGACCGGGAAGCCGGCCGTCGCATTCTTAACCGATGAGTCATCAGCTGTCAGCAGTATTGCACACTAACAGCTAGATGTAAAAGAGAAAAAAAATCGCTGGTAAAAAAAAAAAAAAAAAAAATCGCCATCGTGTTTGATGTAAGCAGCTACTCCAAAGATTTAAACCCCTTTCAAAACTGAGGCGCTTTCATGCTAAAAAAAAAAAAAACGCCTTAAAAGCTCACGGAAAATAATTTCCATTAAAATCAATTAATGCTTTCACACGGAGGCGGTGCGCTGGTGGGGCAGTGAAAAAACTCCTGCAAGCAGCATGTTTGAAGCTCTTAAAGCACTTCAAAAGCACCCCTCTCCATTGAAATTAATGGGAGGTGCCTCAGCTCACAAAAAGCGTTTCAAAAGTGCCTGAATGTTTTTTTTTTTTTTTTTTTGTCACATGACCTTTAAAAAGCTAACGCCTCAAAAGCACTGCAAAAGCACGTGCCGTTTTATGGGCAGTTTTCAAGCGCCTCAATGTGAAAGGGGTCTAACCTTCCCTCATATCCATTTATTTCCTCTAACTTAAGTGGTGGCATACAGGAACTACACTATATATTTTTTAAAATGGTGACAGTCAGTTCAGGGAGAAGATCCTTCGCTTGCTGTCACTAGATCCAGTGGATCGGGGAGATGGTGCTGGAGTGGGAACATGTTACACCCTAAATATGTAACACATTCCAAAAGGGGAACTTATCCTTTAATCACTTGCCTACCGGGGATTTTCACCCCCTTCCTGCCCAGGCCAATTTTCAGCTTTCCGCGCTGTCACACTTTGAACGACAATTATGCGGTCATGCAACACTGTACCCATGACATTTTTTTCATTTTTCTCACACAAATAGAGCTTTCTTTTGGTGGTTTTAATCACCACTGGGTTTTTTGCTAAACAAGTGAAAAAAGACTGAAATTTTTGAAAAAAATATTTTTTTCGCAGTTTTTGTTAGAACGTTTTGTACATAAGTAATTTTCCCCCTTCACTGATGCTGCACTGATGAGGTGGCACTGATGGCCACTGATGGACACTAATATGCGGCACTGATGGACTGCACTGATGAGCGCTAATATGCGGCACTAATGAGGCAGCACTGATGGGCATTGATATGCGGCACTGATGGGGCTGCACTTATGGGCACTGATATGCGGCACTGATGGGCTGCACAGATACACTGTGATTGGCCCTTTACCTCTATCTGTGATCAGCTTTGTCCTTCAGACACAGCAATCACAAAGTGTGCCCAATGCTCTCCCTCCCAAAACCAGCCAACCGCGCTGCAGCTGTCATTTGTCTATAGCGCAGTCAGCAAGTGGTTAAATAGTTAACAATACTATTTGTAAAATGCAGCATGAAAGGGATAATGCACTAGCACTGATGGATTAGTGACCAATGGCAGTTAACCTCTTTGTGCTGCATTAGTGGCACCAGTGTTAGTGTTTATAAACCCCTTCATGTAACAGCATAAAGGGGTTAATTAACACTGACCCTGGTGCCACTAATGCAGCACAAAGGGGTCATTTAACTGCCATTGGTCACTAATTCATCAGTGATGGTGCATTAACCCCCTTCATGCTGCATGTTACAAATAGTATTGTTAATTATCCATTACCCCCCCCCCCCCCAAACTAAGAGTTAATCTACTTCAGCCTGTTCACACTGAACAGACACACCATAGGATATGAAATGAAATAATCATCTGCCACTACCAGGCAGGCCCGGCCCTTTAGTTATTGCTCTGCTCACTTGTTCAGTGGTTGCTCGCGACGCCGCCAGCACTCCTCTCCGATCAAGCTTCCTGGGCTGGCCTCTGAATGACGTCACGCTGGCCGAGACTGATCTCCATGCCTGTCGCATGGAGATCACTCCGCCTGACAGGGAAGTGTGTTTTTCTGAGCAGCGGCAGAAGCTAGACTCTTGTAATGCAATGTAGGGGCTGGCGGTCAGTGACTGTGTCCAGTCTGTTTATTAGGCCTATTTTCGCTGCAGATCCAATAGCCCCTACGTTAATTTGGCTCTGAGTACAGAGAAGTCTGTAAATACTGTATGCAAGCTACTGAAAGATGGCAAGTGGTTCAGATGTGAAGTTTGCAATTGCAAAGCTGAACAGTGCCAATTACCAGATGTGGACTGATGACTCGTGGCAAGTGCTGAATACAAACAGACCCACAAACTGAGAGACAGAAGTCTGGGACAAGGATAGGCAGGCAAAAGTAATTATAAGCTTACTAGTGGAAAATGACCAGCTTATCCACATAAGAACCGAGAAAACTGCCAAAGGTATGTGGACTTCATTACAAAAACAGCATGAGCGTTCAAGCTTCAACGGCAAGCTATTTTTACTAAGAAAGTTGTATGAGATGAGACTAGAAGACCAGCAAATGTATGACCACGTGAAAGCTATGCTAGCGATCATAGAACAACTACGTGCCATCAGAGAGGACATCAAAAATAACCATATTTGTTGCCCTGCTCCTCTGAAGCATTCCAGAGACATATACTGCTCTTATTAACGCTTTAGAAACCAGACCCGAGAAGGGACTGACACTAGAATTTAATCGATGAATATGACAGTATAACAGAAGGAAAGAAAATCACGCACCATGATGACAAAGCTCTTAAGATGTACAAAGGCATATAGCGCCACAAAGAAAGCAGAGCCTGTTTTTGCTGAAAAAGGACTGTTCTATCTGGAAAACCAAGCAGCGAAAGCTAGCGCTAGCCACAAAATACAGTCAAAGCAGCCACAAAGGAAACTGCAGACACACCATGGAGCAGCACCTTTAAAGTGACAGAATGGCAAGCCACACGGCTGGTGCAAGGACTCGGTGCGATGAGCCTCATGACTAGCGACGAGACCTTCTTCACAAACATTGATTATAGTGCAAAAGTTTTCCTAGGAAATGGGAAAAGCATTACTTCCGAAGGTAGAGGCCAGGGCTTCCTGAACTGCATTACACCTGTAGCAAGGTATTTTACCTCTTTTGGTCTGAGGACCTCCAAGGCCAAAGATCGCGGACATCCTTCAATATGTGGTGGGTTGTGAGGCATAGTGGGTGCAAAGATGATGAAAGTCATTGGGCGCCACACAGTTTTTGGATGTAAAAGAGGTTTTATTTCTTTTGGCGGTCCTTTTTATATATTTTTGGGGGAAAGAGGGTTAGGGCCAGGACACCTGTAGAGAGTTGCAAACTTAATTGGCAGACTCCGAAACTTCAATAGGAGGACAACCGTGCAGGGAAAGGCCCCAGCAAGAAGCCACATCTGCACTTGCAGGAATGCGGTATCCTATGGTAAGTCCTTTAACAGTTCCTAACTCAAACATAACGGTTCTTTCAGTTCCACTACAACTGCTCCTTGTAGTTCTTCAATACTGAGCTCCTGGTCCCACTAGACCCTCTGATTCACTGACTATATGAATCCCTTCAGCTCCTCCGATTCACTGACTATGAATCCCTTCAGCTCCTCCAAGGTTTGTGGTGGTAACTCCTCAAGCGTCACCCCCGCTTCTCTGCTGGGTCCCTAGCTTGGCACTCCAGATACTTCTCAAGCTTCGCCCCTGCTAACTGGCTTGGTCCCTGGCTTTATACACAAGGCTGCTCTGCAAGCATCTTCTCTGCTGGTTGGGTCCCTGGCTTGATCACCACCTGATGTTTCCTCAATTCTCCTTTTGGTGAGAATATGGTTCTGATACTTGTTACTGTGGTCTCTGGTAAAGGCGATTGGTCTCTTCATGGGGACAGCTTCCCACACTGGCACACCCTAAACAGGAAGTTCAACTCCCTATATAACCCCTCCCCCTACAGGGAGTAGCTTAGTTTTGTAGCAAAGCAATACACACGTATACCCAAAAAGAGGGGAGGGTCCTCTGTGTCCCGTGATGTACTTCAAAGAAAAGGATTTTACAGGTAAGCTGTTATAAAAATCCTATTTTCTTAATCGTACATTACGGGACACAGAGCCATAGTAGTTACTATGTGGGATGTCCTAGAGCAATGCCAACTGAGGGGAGGGAGACGCAAACAAAAGTAGGGTGCCATCAGGCCTGAGGAGCTATACTTCTGCCTGTAGTACACTGCGCCGAAAGATGATGGCCTCATGCCTTCTTACATCCACCTGATAGAATCTGGTGAATGTATGGACTGAAGACCAAGTTGCATATTTGAGCCATGGAGGCTTGGTGATGCACTGCCCATGAAGCACTAACACCCCTCGTGGAGTGCGCTTTGATTTGGAAAGGTGGAACCTTCCCTTCAAACCATAAGCTTGAATAATTACTTGCTGGATCCACTTAGAAATAGTAGATTTCCACTCTGCCTGTCCTTTTCTAGGACCTTCAGGCAACACAAACAAAAAACATCTGATTTTTTTTTTTTTTTAATCTCACTAGTCGTCTCCAAATAGACTTTGACTGCTCTCACTACATAAAGAGAATTCAAAATGTATAGATATTAGAGTAGTAATCCACCCTTTACTCAAAAATATCACCACTGCGCCATCAGTACCGTGAAATCAATAAAAAAATCAAAAGTGTATTGAGCTGCCCCTATAAATAAAAAAATCATGAAAACAGTACAACAGTAACAGTTATTCACATGTAGCACATGGTGTGATTAGTTAATATACACTACATTCACATATTGTCATTTTTTTGAACACTGTTTTCATGTCTATATCAGGTTAGCACTTGGTGAACATTTTATGTTATTTATAATTCATATATTGTTTTCAGATATTGATGTGCAGTGTTGTATATTAGAGCGCCTCTTAGTTCATCCTATTTATCCATAAACAGGGAGTGTTTTAGGCGTATGGATATGTCGGATAGAATACTGTTTACATAAAGAGAATGTAGTGACCTTTCTTCCGTTAGAACAAGGTTCTGAAAAAAAATGAAGGTAGAACAATATCCTGGTTCAGATGAAAACTTGAAACCACCTTTGGCAGAAAGCTAGGATAAGGACGCAATACCACCTTATCCTTGTGAATAATTAGATATGGCTTGTCGCGGACACTGGCTGTAAGGACCTTTTTCTGTCCACATTCACCCTGTTATTTGGTATTTCTATATTAATCTTTTATTTTTTTGGACTTGCCCAAAGACTATTCTTGATTATTCTGAACAATACATGGTTCTTGAAAGAGCTGATCACATTAACCTGCAGAGACGAACTGTCTGGTCACCAGGTCTGCCTTAAGTGTTGTGTTAATTAACATGTTAATTATATTATTGTCTTTTAAGTTTTTGCTAGAGGGGAGGGGGGGAGTGTCCATGAGTCAGCCCTACCTCATTATCTAACCCCTTGTGTTAAATCTGTATAAAAAGGCTGTATTCTGCCCAATAAAGCAGTCAAGATTCTACAAGCTATTATCGACTAGACTTGTATTTAATGCAGCTATATCTCTCTGATGGTCATACTGGAGGAAGCGGTGTTATTGACGGAGGCACTCACTGGAGTGTGGGATAGGATCTGTCACATGGCTCTTTACAAGAAAGAGCAGCCACTTATGATACCCTTCTTGCAGAAGATATGGCAACCAGAAAGACCAACTTCCTTGTCAAAAGGATCAAGGGAGTATGTCGTATCGGCCCAAAAGGCTGTCTTTGCAAACCTGACAAAACCAAATTCAATTGAATCCTGACAGGATAATTCCGCAACCTGAATGTGCAGGCTCTTAGGGCTAGGTGCACTGCCCAAATCTTTAAAATGTTGATGGGCAAGGTCCTTTCAATTCTGGACCATTTCCCTTGGACAGTCGCCTCTTCCAGGACTGCTCCCCAACCCGAAAGGCTGGCAGTTGTTGTTACCATCTTCCAGGTAACTGGTAAGAAGGATTTCACCTTCTGCAGATTCTTGGATATCTTCCACCAATTGAGGCTCTGGCGCACCCTTTGGAAATATAGCGCTTGAACCTTCTTGTTCCAGGTAGACAGGATACTGTTTTGCAGCAGTCTTGAATGAGACTGAGCATAGGGAATCGCTTTGAATAAAGCCACCATCTTTCCCAACAACATTATGCAAAGGCGAATAGAAGGACCCTTCTTTGCCCTGACCACCTGAACCAGCTCCTTTACGGAGCTGATCATTGCCTGGGGTAAAAGCCACTCTCTTCTGTGCTGTATCTATAACCAGACCCAAGTATTATTAGTCTTCCTAATTGTTTTAAAGAAGATCTCTCTAGGTTGAGAACCCAACCTAGGAACCAGGTAGCTGATTGTGGAGACCATGCTTTGGTCTAAGCAGGCTACCGACCTGTCTATTCAGAGCAGGTCTTCTAGGTATGCTACAATTGTTATACCTTGAGTCCTTAATCTGGCCAAAGCAAGGGACAGAAATTTTGTAAACGCCCGAGGTGCAGTAGCTAGACCAAAAAAGGCAATGCTACAACTGAAAGTAAAGTTTTTCTACTTCAAAACGCAGATATTTTTGATGAGCAGGGAAATATAGGCACATGCAGGTATGCATCCCTGATGTCAACTGATGCCAGAAGTTCTCCCCCTTATAGGATGGAGACAACAGATTAGATTGATTCCACATGGAAAAAGTGGATATTTCAGGAACCGGTTTAGATCCTTGAGCTCTAGCATGGGTCTGACATCCGCATTTGGTCTTTGGCACCGTGAAAAGGTTTGAAAAAAACCCCAACCCCTGCTCCATCGCGGGGACCGCCATGACCCTCTTTGAGACAAAAGTCGGACTAATGCTTGAAAATAAGGAGACTTCTTTTTCTCTTGATCTATGGACCTTTGGCCTGAGGAAAACGAGGAGACGAGAAATCTCTGAACTCTAGTTTGTAGCCTAGAGCTATTATGGAGACCATCCATCTGTCTCGAAACTCCTCCTGTCAGACCCATGAGAACTGCAGAAGTCTTCCCCCCCCACTCGAGCGAGCGGGGGTGCCCCTTCATAAGAGGCTTTAGCGTTCTGTTTTGTAGGTTTCGTCCCTGTTGTTGACCCTGAGGTCCTCTTGAATCCGACGGTGGAGGTCAAAGCGACTGCTTGAAGGCGGACGCCCCCGGCACTAGAGAAAAGAGCCAGTTTATATGAGGGACGTTTTACTCCTTTTCTTAACTGGCAAAAGGGTACCTTTTCCCATCCTCCACAGCCTTTCACAGCGGAAAGGAAAAAACAGCCAGGAGCTTTGCATGGCGCTTTGGCTGACCACTTTTTTGCCACTGCTGGTTGAGCTGCTGAACCTGCCAAAGAGAAAATATTTTTTAGCAGGAATTCCAATTTTTCATCAGATGAAAGCATTTGAGCATTGTCAACCAGACAAGTCAAATTTTAATATACTGACGAAATAGCAGCGTCAATTGCCGGTATACTCCACCTCTTAGTAAATTTTTTCCTCCATAGGATAAAGTGTTAAACTTTTTTTAGTAGGGAAAGAATGCTCATCTGGGTGATCCCACTCAGAATAAATAAGCTTTCCCAGCAATGAATGAACAGGAAAGGCATGCACAGCTTGAGGAGGCTTCAGTGAACCCAAACCAGAAGTGGGCTTTTCAACTGACTCAGTTACGGGTAACTTAAATGTGGAATGGACCATTTCAGTAAGAGATTGCACCAGCAATTTCTTAGCCTGTGAGGCTGAAGAGGGTCCTTCCCCACTTGAATCCTCAGAAGAGGAGTCATCAGTCTCTTCCTGGTCCCCTGAGTTTCTCTGTTTGAGGGTCCTGGGTGATAGAAGGTACCTTAATGCGTTTTCTTCTACTTGTGAAGATGCGATTAAGGTCACTAAACTTTCCTCCAATCCACTCATGGCTGAGGAAAAAAACCTCATGAGTAATATACAGGGGCTGAAATTCCAGAAGCAGTTGCAATCCCAAACCCCGACGGCTTACTCTGACCAGCCTCCCCAGGTTTTTCAGGGGGAGATGGCGTTGCAGAGGGAGGGTCCTCAAAGCCTGAGGAAGATCTCTTTGAGCCCCTATTTTTTGTGGTATTTGTACCTCCCCTTCTGCCCATAGTGCTAAGCACAAATGCAGAGGTACTACCAGAAATGCAGCCACTGCTGAGCAAAATAGTTCAGCAACTGCCACTGCTATCAAGGCTCAGTCTGATGCTAAGTAAATGTGCCTGGGAATGCCTGTATCAACCACTCTCACATGCAATCTATTTGCTCTGTATCCCTCCTTTAGCTATGTGCACCTTTATAGATAAGCATGGCCCGCACTTGTGGGCATTGAACGATGCCGCTCTAATACTCAGTTCCCCCCCTCCTCCGACCACCCCTTCCGCCCCCCCCTCATCTTTAAAAAAAAAAAAAAACGCTTTCCCGCGCAAGCTCCAATCCGACCGGATTGCACGTGGAGAGGGGGCTGGGGCAGAGGAGACAAGAGGGCAGGTGGATGGAGAACCGCCGTAATGGTAGTGGGAGCGGTGCGGCATACCGCCGACTGCCCCATGGCCTCTAACCGGGAGGAGAAGCTGTGGAGGGACATTCCTAAACAAAAAAAAAAAACCCTTTCCAACATCCTACCTGGATCTTGGGAAGGAAGTGTGCAGCTTGTGACACTGAGCAAGACTGACCAGCATGGAACAGGTACGTGCTCTTGACAGCCCCCGGTGGTGACTTTAGGCAAAGCAAACATTTACTTAAAAGGAGAAAACCCAAAAGAATTAGAAAAATTCCTTAGGAATCTCCCTTACCTTATCCAGCTGCAGGGTTCTGTGGTAAAACAGACCCAATCTTCACTGCTCATGGTGGGCTCCATTAAAAAACCTTCAGGGACAGAGGCTTCTTTTTCATTGGGGGGATCCACAGCCCTGAGCCTGTAAAAAAGCACCTCACCAGGAATATGGCTGAAAAAAAACAAATACTGGATCCCCGGGTCCAGCTCTCTAAAAAGAGAAGCGTTACAGGTAAAACCTTGTTTCTTCGGACACGAGGCCCGAGTACCATTCAAATCGGCCTGGAAAGGACACTTTGAATGGATCCGGTTGCATGGCTTGCCCCAGCAAGGAATATTCCAGCGGAGCTCAGCACAGCACATCTTTACTCGTGACCAACACCTAAGACACTGGTGAAAAAACTGAGGTACTCCCGGTAGGAGGAGGGGTTATATAGGGATTTGAACTTCCTGTTTAGGGTGTGCCAGTGTCCATCACCTAAAAGGTGGCTTATATAACCACATAGTTACAACTATTGCTCTGTGTCCCATGATGTACGATTAAGAAAACCCCTGCCCATTGGCTGAGATAACCACATGCCCATAACCTGACCTTGGGGTGCCCTTCTCGTATCTAGTACCACCAAGTGTCCTGCCACCTAGTGGTAGAAGAGAAAAGTGCAGTTTAGTCAGGGAGCTCCTCGCAAATTTGCTTGCCAAGAGTAATTATCTTGGTTGATAGGGATCTATTGATTTCTCCCTAAGTTTGGCCTTGTTGCACTTTTCTCTTCTACCATTAGGTGGCCGGGCACTTGGTGGTACTGGATACGAGAAGGACAACCCAAGGTAAGGTTATGGGTATGTGGGTATCTCAGCCAATGGGCAGGAGTTTTCTTGAATCCTTTGACCTGCTGGGAGAGCCTATATATTCGGGTGAGATCAGGTGATCTATGTTCTGTGCCACCTGGATGGCCGTCTGGGTGGAGCTTGAGAAGTATCTGGAGTGCCAAGCTAGGGACCCAGCAGAGAAGCGGGGGGTGACTCTTGAGGGGATACCACCACAAAGCTTGGAGAAGCTCAAGGGATTCATTCATAGCCAGTAAATCAGAGGGTCTGGTGAGACCAGGAGCTCAGTAGATGGGTCTGTTTTGGTCATGGGATGTGTACAGAAACATCAAGCATAACAGGGTTTGCTCCATTCCTGCTCAGTTTTGGGTATATTATAGACTGCATAATGTTTGAAAACTTGTCATGATGATCAAAATGTCAGACGCTATGTGGTTTTAACTTTTTATGATGTAAAAATAAAATTATATATTTTATGAAATGCTGTGGAAGGCATTACCTAAGACTCCATGCACACTGGGTTTAAAATAATGGCAGTTCCCTTGGCAGAAAAAAAAATAATTATATAGAGCATTTTTGTACACATGTTTAGGAGTATTTAGAGAACTCCAATCAAAAACTCAAACCAGAAGGGTTTTTTCCTGCCTTTAAACGCTGAGCTTAAAATATGCCTCTAAATGTCCTCATGTGCATGGACATGTAACAAAGTCCCGGGGCCCCTGAAGCCCAATGGTGACCTCCAGAGTTAAAGCGGAGTTCCACCAAAAAGTCGAACTTCCGCTCATCTGATTCCTCCCTCCCTCCGGTGCCACAATTGGCACCTTTCAGGGGGGAGGGGGTTGCAAATATCTGTCTAATACAAGTATTTGCACCCACTTCCGGGAATAGACTCCTGCGGGAGTCTTGCCCCTTCCCGCATCTCCCCCCCGCTGTCTCCTGGGAAACACACAGGTGTTTCCCAGGAGATAGCGGGCACCACTTAAGACGCACAGCGCGACTCGCACATGCGCAGTAGGGAACCGGGAAGTGAAACCGCAATGCTTCACTTCCTGATTCCCTCACCGAGAATGGCGGCGGCAGCCGAGAGCCGAGCGAGTGATCACTGGACTCCAGGACAGGTAAGTGTCCATTTATTAAAAGTCAGCAGCTGCAGTATTTGTAGCTGCTGGCTTTTAATAATTTTTTTTTAGGTGGACTCCCGCTTTAAGGACAGCTGACGTTCTTCAGTGTAGAGTGGGTTACAAGGCATGGTAGGTGTAATGAAAGATGAACAGGTGGGAGCCAGACACTTTTTGAATGCAAAGACATTTATTGTCTCTCTTAAACAGAACTGTGGGAGAGAGGATTAGGGTCAGGACACCCTTAGGTAGATGCAATGTTAATTGGCAGACTCTAAAACCTCTATAGGTAGACAGCTATACAGGTGAAGGCCTCCAGCCGGACACACTTCTGTATAGGTAGGACTGCTGTCTCCTATGGCAACAATCTTGTAACTGTTACTAACGGTAGAGCTATTCAACTATCTGCAACACTAACAGTTCTCGTTACCCCACACTCACTCACTGTGGGTCTTCACTCAACGAGCTCCCAGTCTCTCACTAGACTTCAGATCCACTAGCCACTGGATCCCCTGAGCTCTTTCACTGTAGCACTCAGTATCGTCCTCAAGCGTCACCCCCACTTCACTGCTGGGTCCCTGGCTTGGCACTCACAGATGCTCCTCAAGCTTCACCCCTGCTGACACCTTGGGTCCCTGGCTTGGCACTCCACAAGTGTCACCTCTACTGTCCCGCTGGGTCCCTGACTTGTCACTTGCTGATGGTTTCCCACTTACCGTCCCCGGCTGGCGAGAAGTATGCTCTGGTACTGGCCTCAGCTCACTCACTGTGACCTCCGGTAGCAAGGTGTATGGTCCCTTTGTGGTGACAGCTTCCCCTCTACCTCTGACCAAGACTGGTTCCCTGACCGGCAGAACCGTTACTTCTGGTTGGACTACAAGCCTGCAGTCCCAACCCTGCTTTCCCACTTCTTCACTGTCCTCCGCTGGCGAGAAGTCTGCTCTGGTACTTGGCTCAGCTCACTCACTGTGTTCTCGAGTAGCAAGGTGGAAGGTTCCTTTTTGTGGCGACAGCTTCTACCTCTGACCACAACTGGTTCCCCGGCTGGCGGAAACGTTACTTCTGATTGGACTACATGCTAATCAATTTGCCTCACTATTCTGGAATAAATATGCAGATTAATAACTCACAACCATAGTTTAACCATACAATGCTAATGTAGATCAGTGCTTTCTCAACATGCATATACTGAACAGTGGCAGACAATCTTCAAAGACACAATCCCCAAGAGAATCTCCGCAAAACACATAGCAAGAATTATAAATGTGGAGTAATGTTCCACTGCTGCGTATAGCAATATCATCACAAGTTTGAAAAGTCAATAAGAGAGAGTGTAGTGACCAGGAGAGAAAGAAGGAAATGGGTTCCACTTTGATCAGTTTTAACCGTAAGATATGAAATGAAAAAGGATATGAAATGAAAATGAGTTTGGAGCACAAACTGACCTACCGGGACCACCCCTCGCCACCTAAACACATCCATCTCCAGGTGGTGTAACTGTATGCAGAGTTTCCAGATGCATAAAAATTTCTTATACAGTACTTCTCTTCTAGAAGACCAGACAGATGCTTGTTAACTATTAAATTATCTACCCACCAGGTATATTTTGTTTGGAGGGGGGGGTGGCAATCTGTCTAACGCCAAACCCCCCCCGTCAGTCTCCCTCTTCCTTGGCTTCACGGCAGCGCAGCTTCCCTTGTGTCTCCTCCATCCTCGGCAGCCAATAGGATCACTTCTCCTCTCGGCCAAGAGAGAAAAAAGGTGACCGGGAGGGATCTCCAGCACACAGACTGTGATTGGCAGCCTCAACTCTGTTCCTGTGTGCTGTTTGAAGCAGGGGTATCCCTTTCCTCCATTCTGCTCTCAGAGCTCGCCTCACTGAGCTCCGGAGTGTGTAATTTCAGCTCCCCACCCCCTTTTTTCTGACTGTACAAATGAGCTTTATAGATTCTGCACTTTAAATGGATGTAGAGAAAAGATAGCAGAGAAATGGGTACAACTTACGTAGGAAGATTTGTTTAACCTCTGTGTATCAACTACCTTAACCATTTGCCGACCAGCCGCTGCAGTTGCACTACGGCAGAATGGCACGGCTGGGCGAACCGACGTTATGTTACATCGCTTCGCCCTGTGGCCTGGCAGTGCGCCCGCCGACCGCCCCTGGAGCCGATGCAAGTGCCCGGCGGTCACAATCACCGCTGGGCTCCCTCGATCACTGCTGACACACAGAGAACTGGGATCTGTGTGTGTAAACAGTTTCCGGTTCTCTGAGGGGAGAAGAGACAGATCGCCTGTTCATACAGAGTATGAACAGTAATCTGTCATCTCCCCTACATAGTCCCCTCCCCCCTTCAGTTAGAACACACTAGGGAACACAATTAACCCCTTGATCGCCCCCTCGTGTTAACCCCTTCCCTGCCAGTGACATTTTTACAGTAATCAATGCATTTTTTTAGCAATGATCCCTGTATAAATGCCAACGGTCCCAAAAATGTGTCAAAATTGTCCGATGCATCCGCCATAATGTCGCAGTCCCGATAAAATTCGCAGGTCGCCGCCATTACTAGTAAAAAAAAAAAATAATAAAAATGCCATAAAACTATCCCCTATTTTGTAGACGCTATAACTTTAGCGCAAACCAAGCAATATGCGCTTATTGCAATTTTTTTTTTTACTAAAATATGTGAAAGAATACATATAGGCCTAAACTGAGGAAAAACATGTTTTTTTTATATATATTTTTTGGGATATTTATTATAGTAAAAAGTATTGCGGTTTTTTCAAAATTGATGCTTTTTTTTTTGTTTATAGCGCAAAAATTAAAAACTGTAGAGGTGATCAAATACCACCAAAAGAAAGCTCTATTTCTGGGGGGAAAAAAAGGGACGTCAATTTTTGTTTAGGTGCAACTTCGCACGACCGCGCAATTGTCAGTTAAAGCGAAGCAGTGCCGAATCGCAAAAAGTGCTCTGGTCAGGAAGAGAGTAAATTCTTCTGGGGCTGAAGCGGTTAAGTGATGCCAGAAAGTCAAAAAGTCGTGCTTAGAGAATTTGGATGCCTTGTCTGATTACCTGTGAAAAGTGCACTAATCATTTGTTGTAAACCTACTCCAGTCAGTCACCTGTTCTTATTTCTGCAGGGTTGACACTGCATTGAAACAGCTTAGTGAGATCAAGGAACATGATCGAAGGTTGAAAGCACTAGAGACAGAGGTAAATGTACTAAGTTATACTATGTATGTACTTTGAGGAATTATTAGTATACAGTATTTGTATTTCTGAAAAATGTTGTTCCTCATGAGAGCTGCACTTGCAACACACTGGAAAAAAAAACAAGTGTGTGATATATATTATACATACATACTGTGTGTATATATATATATATATATAATGTGTGTATGTGTGTGTGTATGTATATATGTATATATGTATATATGTATATATATATATATATATATGTATATATATATATATATATATATATATATATATATATATATATATATATATATATATATGTATGTATGTATGTATGTATGTATGTGTATATATATATAATATAAATTAGAGCTGCACGATTCTGGCCAAAATGAGAATCACGATTTTTTTGCTTAGAATAAAGATCACGATTCTCAATATTTCACATTATACAAAAAAATTGGGCTAACTTTACTGGTTATTTTTTTTTGTTTTGTTTTTTATTTCATTTAGGTAATTTTTTCGCAAAAAAATTGCATTCGAAAAACCGCTGCACAAATACAGTGTGACATAAAATATTGCAACAACCACCGTTTTATTCTCTCTCTCTCTCTCTCTCTCTCTCTATATATATATATATATATATATATAGATATATATATAGATTTATATATATATATATATATATATTTTTTATATATATATATATATATATATATATATATATATATATATATATATATATATATATATATATATTATAATGTTTGGGGGTTCTAAGTAATTTTCTAGCAAAAAAAAAAAAAAAAATGATTTTAACTTGAAACCAACAAATGTCAGAAAAAAGTTTAAGTGGTTAAACTTTCCTCATTTATACACCGAAGTCTATTCCTTTGACAATGTTACAATGTTTAGACCCCTTTCACACTGAGGCGCTACAGCGCTAAAATAGCAGCTCTGTAGGAGCACCCCTGCCCATTGAAAACAATGGGGCAGCGTCGCCAAACCGCCACAGCAGCGTTGCTTTGCGGGCAGTTTTAACTCTTTTTCGGCCACTAGCGGGGGTTAAAACCGCCCCACTAGTGGCCGAATAGCGCCGCTTAAATTACGGTAAAGCGGTGCTTTTTAGCGCCTCTTTACCGCCGACGCCTGCCCCAATGTGAAAGGGCTCTTAGACTTAGTTCCACTGCTAAAGAATGTTGGATACTTGGCAGACTGCCCGTTTTTTTATTTTTTTTCTTCCTTTCTTTTGATGGCTGTGGCTTCAGCAGAGCAGAGAGAATTATCTGCATAGAAAGAATCTGGAAATACTTTTGTCAAGATCGCAACAGGGAAACAAATTGCGATAACTATTAATCGTGCAGCTCTAATAAATTATATATAGAGCTTATTTATATATATATATATATATATATATATATATATATATATATATATATATATAATGCAAAAAAGTCCAAAGGATTTTTGCACTTAAAAACTGTTTATTCCTTCAAAGATTTGTAAAGTTACATCTCAGAAAGTGTTAAAAAAAGATTTCCGTTTCGGGCTCAGGCCCTTTTTCAGATCAGAACACATCTAACATTTTGATCACAGAGATTGCAATTTAACATTTTTCCAAAAAAAATCACATATGGAATCAATCGATGGTTAATCGATCATTAGTAGAATTGTAATCCATTGTTCATTAATCATTTCACACCATTGATATACAAATGGTTAACCATGTAGACACTCCTCACTATTCACTCAGGAACCATCACATTGTCATTCTGTAGGTTTATATAATTTTTTCTATGTAAAAAAAATCATAATCCAAATATTCAGAAGGATACCATAAAATACTTTTATAGATAATGTATTATAAATCATACAAATAGATAAAGATCCAAATCTGTATTTAAACCTTTTGGAGTAATAGTATTAAAATTTATCTAATGAGCCTCACGTTTTCTTAAGATTAGTTCAGGATCACCTCCTCTCCTGTTTTTATTAATGCCTTCCAGCATCATGAATTTTAACTGGGAAATTGTATGCCCCTTCTTTATAAAATGTCTAGCTAGTGGTAACTGTATTAATTCATCTCTAATTGAATATTTATGCCTGGCTATACGATCTTTAAACTTTTGGGTTGTTTCCCCAATATATAATAATCCACATGGACATTTTATGGCATAAATCACATATGATGATTGGCAGGTACAGTGGCCCTTGATAGGAATATCAAAGCCATTATGTGGGTGTGATATACTTTTTCCCTTTATCATAGAATTACATTGGATGCATGATAGACATGTAAATGATCCCAGGTTTTTTGGTCCCAGAAAAGTTATCCTGGGTATAAGAGGAAAAAATTGATTGGATCTTACCAATCGATCTCTCAAAGTTCTCCCCTTTCTATATGAGGGTAATGGTAAATTCCAAAATTCTTCTATAGTGGGATAACTTTCCCTTAGTAAATTCCACAGTAAGTTTCTGGGATGGAATCAGTGACAACTCCATTAGCACAATACCTTGATAAATGTATAACGCCATTATTAACAAACACTAAATCGTTTATACAAAACAATCAGATTGCTACAATAGTCGACAAATTGACTTTTTGTTGGACCTACTAAAAATTGTCCTTGAGGAAAAATTTTTTCAAGGAAACTCATTATTTACAACTTAAAGGCGCAGTGTCGCACTGCGCAAGGTTCCAGTGTCACACCCCCATATGCAAACGCATTTATGAATATGATTGAAATGTCCTTTATATATAATACAATCTTTATGGAAAATTGCCAGGGATGGTATGGATTTGTGGACGATGTGTTTGCAGTGTGGGGAGGCGACATTGGAACCCTATTATTATTTGATCAATATTTGAATTATCTTATTCCTGAACAGATGAATATTGATAGCGATCTTTATGTTAAAAGTACAGATCGCAACCAATTGTTACATTTTGACAGTTTTCACCCTCAATCTGTTTTTAATTCTGTTCCTAAAAGCCAACTAATGCGGGTTCAGAGAATAGTTAGTGATCCGCAACATCATGAACAAAGATTAAAAGAAATGGAAACTAAACTAATCAACAGAAATTATCCTGAAGCATCAATAAAAAGGGAACATTTACATTTAAATAAAACAAATCCAAATAAAAAACACACTAAAAGGATACCTTTTGTTACAGTATGTGAAAACGGATGAAATTGTGTTTAACATAATTAAGAAACATTGGAATTTACTAAGGGAAAGTTGTGTGTTCTGATCTGAGGAAGGGCGTGAGCATGTGAGCCCAAAACTGAAATCTTTTTGAACACTTTCTGAGATGTAACTTTACAAATCTTTGAATATATAAACAAAGTTTTTAACTGCAGCAATCCTTTGGACTTTTTTGCTTATATGTATGGTCAGTGGGAAGACCTGATTGCTTTGCAGTAATTGTGGACCGGGTGCAGCTTTCCTTAACCACATTTGAAGAATATATATATATATATATATATATATATATATATGTATATATATATATATATGTATATATATATGTATATATATATATATATGTATATATATATATACCGTATATACGCGTGTATAAGTCAAATTTTTCAGCCCCTTTTTTGGGGCTGAAAGTGCCCCCTTCGACTTATACACGAGTCACCGCCGTCTGCCTACATGATCAGCGTGTCATGCAGGCAGACGGCGGCCAGCATGTGCTGCATAGACTCGGCAGCGGCTCTCACTGTTCAAAAGCCGCGCCTCCTCGTCTGTGATAGGCAGTCAGTGTACAGCCTATCACAGACATTCTCTCATCCTTGTCCGTGGTATGAGGATGAGAGAATGTCTGTGATAGGCTGACTGCTGGGAAATGAAGTTTTTTGCACGAGGAGGAGGCGCGGGTTTTGAACAGTGAATGGCTGCCGAATACTACACGCTGATCAGTGCAGAGCGGCGCACGGAGGATGCACAGGACACAGGTAGGATACACACACACAGACACATGCACACTGGTACATATACACATACACAGGACACATGCACATATACAAAGGGACATGACACAGGTACATATACACAGGACACATGACACATATGCACAGGACACATATGCACAGGACACAGGACACATATGCACAGGACACAGGACACATATGCACAGGACACAGGACACATATGCACAGGACACAGGACACATATGCACAGGACACAGATGCACAGGACACAGATGCACAGGACACAGATGCACAGGACACATATGCACAGGACACATATGCACAGGACACATGATACATGCACAGGACACATGATACATGCACAGGACACATGATACATGCACAGGACACATGATACATGCACAGGACACATGATACATGCACAGGACACATGATACATGCACAGGACACATGATACATGCACAGGACACATGATACATGCACAGAACACATGATACATGCACAGAACACATGATACATGCACAGAACACAGGGACGTATACAGCTGCAGATGGGCATTGTTGACCCTCTTTTTCCACTTGGCCGGCGGTTGTGGGGATCTGCGGGCAGGGGGCTTATCGGAATCTGGAAGCCCCCTTTAACAAGGGGACCCCCTGATCCCGGCCCTCCCCCCTGTGTGAAATGGTAAGGGGTAACCCTACCATTTCACAAGAAAACTGTCAAAAATGTTAAAAATGACAAGAGACAGTTTTTGACAATTCCTTTTTCTTCTATCTTCTTTCTTCTAACTTCTTTCTTCCTTCATGCTTCGGTTTCTTCCTCCATCTTCTTCCTCTTCTGGTTGTTATGGTTCTTCTGGTGTTCTCGTCCAGCATCTTCCTCCGCGGCGCCTCCTTGTCTTCATCTTCTTTTCTTCATCTTCTTTTCTTCATATTCTTTTCTTTATCTTCTTCTCGGGCCGCTACGCATCCACGATTTGGATGGAAGGCTCCCACTCTGTGACGCTTCTCCTCTTCTAAAGGTTCTTATATAACGGAGGATGGGGCCACCCGGTGACCCCGCCCCTCTCTGGCGCACGGGGACTTCCCTGTGGCATTCCCCGTGACGTCAGAGGGGGTCACCTGTTACGTTACGGGTAAGCCCGCCCCCTCTGATGTCACAGGGAATGCCACAGGGAAGTCCCCATGCATCAGAGGGGGCGGGGTCACCGGGTGGCCCCATCCTCCGTTATATAAGAACCGTCAGGAGAGGAGAAGCGTCACACAAGGAGACAAGGAGGCACCACGGAGGAAGATGCTGGACGAGAACACCAGAAGAACCAGAAGAGGAAGAAGATGGAGGAAGAAACCGAAGCATGAAGGAAGAAAGAAGTTAGAAGAAAGAAGATAGAAGAAAAAAAGGAATTGTCAAAAACTGTCTCTTGTCATTTTTAACATTTTTGACAGTTTTCTTGTGAAATGGTAGGGGTACTTTTGTACCTTCTTACCATTTCACACAGGAAGGAGGGCCGGGATCTGGGGGTCCCCTTGTTAAAGGGGGCTTCCAGATTCCGATAAGCCCCCTGCCCGCAGACCCCCACAACCACCGGCCAAGGGTTGTGGGGCTGAGGCCCTTGTCCTCATCAACATGGGGACAAGGTGCTTTAGGGGGGACCCCAAAGCACCCTCCCAATGTTGAGGGCATGTGGCCTGTATGGTCCGGGGGGGCGCTCTCTCGTCCCCGACTTTTCTCCTGCGGCCTGCCAGGTTGCGTGCTCGGATAAGGGTCTGGTATGGATTTTTGGGGGGACCCCAGGCCAATTTTTTTTTTTTTTTTTGCCCCGCGTTCCCCTTAAAATCCATACCAGACCTCAAGGGCCTGGTATTGAATTTAGGGGGACCCCCCACGGCATTTTTTTTAAATTTTGGTACGGGGTTCCCCTGTGGGGAATTCCCATGCCGTTTTTATCAATGAACTTTTATGTGTATTGTCGGACCGGCAATTCATTAATAGCCGCAAGTAGTTTTAAATGACTTTTTTCCTTTGAAATGTGATTTTGCTGTCAGACTGTTCTAAACACGGGAAACATGCGCCCCTTTACAGGCATACTATAGACACCCCCCAGGTACGAAATTTAAAGGAATATTACACTTTTATTTTTTCACTTTAAGTATTATTATAATCACTGCTCCTGAAAAAACGGCTGTTTTTAAAACTTTTTTTTGCATTGATCCATGTCCCCTGGGGCACTACCCGGGTCCCCAAACACTTTTTATGACAATACCATGCAAATAAGCCTTTAAAATTAGCACTTGTAAATTCTCCCATAGACTTTTAAAGGGTGTTCCACGGCTTTCGAATTTGCCGCAAACACCCCAAATTGTTCGCTGTTCGGCGAACTGGCGAACAGCCGATGTTCGAGTCGAACATGGGTTCAACTCGAACTTGAAGCTCATCCCTACTTGGCAATATTTGCCCACTCTTCTTTGCAAAAACACTCCAAATCTGTGAGACTGCGAGGGCATCTCCCGTGCACAGCCCCCTTCAGATCACCCCCACAGAGTTTTAATGGGGTTCAGGTCTGGGCTCTGGCTGGGCCATTCCAAAACGTTAATCTTCTTCTGGTGAAGATATTCCTTTGTTGATTTGGATGTATGCTTTGGGTCGTTGTCATGCTAAAAGATGAAGTTCCTCTTCATGTTCAGCTTTCTAGCAGAAGCCTGAAGAAGCCAATATTGACTGATATTTGGAACTGTTCATAATTCCCTCTACCTTGACTAAGGCCCCTGTTCCAGCTTAAGAAAAACATCTCAGAGGCATGCTTGACTGTGGGTATGGTGTTCTTTTGATGATGTGCACTACTGTTTTGTGCCAAATATATTTTTTGGTATTATGGCCAAAAAGTTCAAATTTGGTTTCTTCAGACCATAACACATTTTTCCACATACTTTTGGGAGAGTTCAGATGTGTTTTTGCAAAATTTACCTGGGCTTCGATGTTTTTCTTCGTGTAAAAAGGCTTCCGTCTTGCGATCTGCCCCATAGCCCAGACATATGAAGAATAAAGGAGATTGTTGTACACAGCCAGATATTCTTGCAGCTAATTTAATGTTGCTATAGGCCTCTTGGCAGCCCCTCTGACCAGTTTTCTTCTTGTCTTCATCAATTTTGGAGGGATGTCCAGTTCTTGGTAATGTCACTGTTGTGCCATATTTTCTCCACTTGATGATGATGACTGTCTTCACTGTGTTCCATGCTATATATATATTGCCTTGGAAATTCTTTTGTACCCTTCTCCTGACTGATGCCTTTTAACGATGAGATCCCTCTGATGCTTTGGAAGCTTTCTGCAGACCATGGCTTTTGCTGTAGGATGCAAATAATAAAATGTCAGGAAAGACTTACTAGAACAGCTGAACTTTATTTGGGGTTAATCAGAGTCACTTTAAATGATGGCAGGTGTGTACTGACTCACATTTAAACTCATGTTAAATAGGATTGCTTAATCCGGAACACAGCTCATCCTCAGTTATAGGGATGAGCCGAACACCCCCCGGTTCGGTTCGCACCAGAACCTGCGAACGGACCAAAAATTCGCACGAACGTTAGAACCTCATTGACGTCTATGGGACTCGAACATTCGAAATCAAAAGTGCTCATTTTAAAGGCTAATTTGCATGGTATTGTCCTAAAAAGGGTTTGGGGACCCGGGTCCTGCCCCAGGGGACATGTATCAATGCAAAAAAAACTTTTAAAAACGGACGTTTTTTCGGGAGCAGTGATTTTAATGAGGCTTAAAGTAAAAAAAAAAAAAAAAGTGAAATATTCCTTTAAATATCGTACCTGGGGGGTGTCTATAGTATGCCTGTAAAGTGGCGCGTGTTTCCCGTGCTTAGAACAGTCCCTGCACAAAATGTCATTTTTAAAGGAAAAAAGTCATTTAAAACTGCTTGTGGCTTTAATGTAATGTCGGGTCCTGGCAATATGGATGAAAATCAGTGAGACAAACGGCATGGGTACCCCCCAGTCCATTACCAGGCCCTTTGGGTCTTGTATGGATATTAAGGGGAACCCTGCACCCAAATTAAAATAAGGAAAGGTGTGGGGCCACCAGGCCCTATATACTCTGAACAGGCGGTGCAAACAAGACAGGGACTGTAGGTTTGTTGTTAAGTAGAATCTGTTTGTAATTTTGAACGGGTACATTTTTAACGTGTTTAGCTCCAGCCAAAAAATCTTTTTTAAGCTTTTTGGAAAACATAGGGAAGGGTTATCACACCTGTGACATTTGACAAGATTTCACCTCACTTTTTGTCCCAATGACAAATGTTTTTTGAAAATTTGGGTTTTTTTGTGGAACAAGGATTGGAAAGCATCAGTGGAAAGGAGAAATGTTTTTCCCATATTAACTCTTACAGGAGAGAATTTCCCTTCCTTGGGGTAGATTTCATCTCACTTCCTGTTGTCTCCTTCTGTTTTCAAGTAGGAGTCGTTTGTAAGTTAGATGTTTGAAAGTAGGGGCCTGGCCTATATACTCAGCAGAAATTTGGGCCTTAGGTGTTGTTGTGGCCACAACACTGTAAGCCCTCACAGGGCCCTGCTGTGAAATATTAGATCAAAAATTGTAATTACATGCCCCTGTTAAACAGGGGCTGAAAAATTAGGCCTTAGGCACTGGTGCTGGTGCCACAACACTGCAACCCCTCACAGATACTCTAGTTGGAACGCAGGAACGAGCCCTGCTGCAAAGTATTGCATCAAAAATTGTAATTACACGCTGAAAAATTGGGCCTTAGGCACTGGTGGTGGCGCCCAGAACCAAAAATGTTCTTACAAGCTATCAGCGTGATCATTGAGGAGGAAGAGGATAATTACTCAGGATAGTCACTCAGCATCAGCATAGACAGTCTTTGAAGGGATCTGAGATTTCAAAAAAAATTATTCGGTTACATCAGCATCAGGTGCTTGGTAGCTGGTGGTGATCCAAGACTGATTCATTTTTATGAAGGTCAGTCGATCGACCGAGTCGGTGGACAGACGCACCCTGTGATCGGTTTACAAAGCCTCCAGCAGCACTGAATGTGCGTTCCGAAAGAACGCTGCATGCAGGACAGGCCAGTAGCTCAATTGCATACTGTGCAAGCTCTGGCCAGTGATCCATCCTCAAGACCCAGTAACCCAGAGGATTTTCGGTGGGAAAGGTGTCCAAGTCAGATCTTGCCCCTAGGTATTCCTGCACCATGTAAAACAGACGCTGGCGATGGTTGCTGGAACTGATCATACCTTGGGGCTGCGGACCAAAAAATTGTCTGAACGCATCGGTCAGACGGCCACCTTCTCCACCGCTCCTTCTTTGACTGACCGAAGCCTCAGCAACACGTTGTCCAGAAACAGGAGTTTGTAACCTCCCAGTCTCTGGGAACGCGTTGCACAGACCTTTCTGCAAGGCCTCCCGAAGATGTTTCATCCTCTGCTCCCTCTGCGATGGCAAGATAATGTCCGCAACCTTACCCTTGTAACGTGGATCAAGGAGGGTTGCCAGCCAGTATTGGTCCTTCTCCTTGATACCACAAATACATAGTTACATAGTAGGTGAGGTTGAAAAAAGACACAAGTCCATCAAGTCCAACCTATGTGTGTGATTACGAGGATCCTTACGCAGGCTTTGCAGGATCAGGGAGGCCATGCAGCGTAGGTTTGCTGAGGCATTCGGTCTGGAGTCCTCTGGGTCACTAAGGACGACATGGTCTGCAGCCACCTCCTCCCAGCCACGTACAAGTCCATGTGTTTCTTAGGACTGATCCCTTAAAGACTGCTACTGATGCTGAGTGCCCGGCTCTACCTCCATACTGACACAATCTTCCTCCTCCTCTTCCTGTGTGATCGGCGGGCACGCAGGAACACTGTCTGGATAAAGGAGGCCTTGAGAGCTAAGAAAGTCCTCCTCTTCCTGCCTCTGTTCTGCCTCAAGTGCCCTGTCCATTATTCCACGCAGCGTGTGCTTCAACAGGTGGACAAGGGGGACAGTGTCACTGATGCATGCACTGTCACTGCTCACTATCCTCGTGGCCTCCTCAAATGGTGACAGGACAGTGCATGCATCCCTGATCATGGCCCACTGGCGTGGGGAAAAAAAACAAGCTCCCCTCACCCTGTCCTGGTGCCATAGTTGCACAGGTACTCATTGATGGCCCTCTGCTGCATGTGCAGCCACTGCAGCATGGCCAACATTGAGTTCCACCTGGTGGGCATGTCACAGATTAGGCGGTTTTTGGACAGGTTAAACTCCTTTTGGAGGTCCGCCAGCCAAGCACTGGCATTATATGACCGGCGGAAATGCACACAGACTTTCCTGGCCTGCCTCAGGACATCCTGTAAGCCTGGGTACCTGCCCAAGAACCGCTGCACCACCAAGTTAAGGATGTGAGCCAAACAGGGCACATGGGTCATTTGTCCCTGTCGGAGGGCAGAGAGGAGGTTGGTGCCATTGTCGCAAACCACCATTCCTGCCTTAAGTTGGCGTGGCGTCAACCACCTCTGAACCTGCCCCTGCAGAGCTGACAGAACCTCTGCCCCAGTGTGGCTCCTGTCCCCCAAGCACACCAGCTCAAGCACTGCATAGCATCTTTTGGCCTGCGTACTTGCGTAGCCCCTTGAACGGCTACAGAGCACCGCTGGTTCCGAGGACAAAGCACAGGAAGGGGCCATGGAGGAAGAAGAGGAGGAGGGGGTGGAGGAGAGAGGTGTGTCACAATCATTAGTAGTGGCATTTTGGAGGCGTGGTGGCAGAACAACCTCCAACACTACTGCACCTTGTCCTGCATCCTTCCCAGCTGCCAGCAGAGTCACCCAATGCGCCGTGAAACTTGGGTAACGTCCCTGTCCATGCCTGCTGGACCATGAGTCCATAATATGCAACTTACCGCTGACCGCCCTGTCCAGCGAGGCATGGACATTGCCTTCCACATGCCGGTAGAGAGCCGGAATCCCCTTCCGTGAGAAAAAGTGGCGTTTGGGTACCTGCCACTGAGGAACCGCACATTCCACAAACTCACGAAAGGGGGCAGAGTCTACCAACTGAAAAGGCAGCAGTTAAAGTGCTAGCAATTTTGCCAAGCTAGCATTCAACCGCTGGGCATGTGGATGGCTGGGAGCAAACTTCTTTCGGCGGTGCAGCAGCTGGGGCAGGGAAATTTGCCTGGTACAATCTGACGTCGGTGTACCGAAAGCAGATTGCCCACAAGTACTTGGCTGTGACACACCTAATTCTACACCTTCATTCCTCTCAGTGCAGGTCTGAGAGGACTGAAGGTATAGTGGGGTTGGAGATCTCAGCTGATGAGGAGCAAGGAGAGGTCCTCTTTGTTCTTTGGTGTGGGTCTTTTGCCAACGAACTGCATGGCAGTTCAAAATATGTCTGGTCAAGCATGTGGTACCCAAGCGGGAGATGTTTTGGCCATGCGAGATACGCTTGAGACATATGTTGCAAATAGCAGCAGTGCGATCTGATGCACTCGTCTCAAAAAAGGCCCACACCAAAGAACTTTTTGAATAATGCGCAGAGACTGCAGCGCCCTGCACATGTGGAGCTTTGGGGTGTGATGCAGTCAGTGTGCTGCCCTTAGGCTGGCCCCTGGAGGGCATCCTGCCTCGTTGGTGATGTGCCTCCTCCTCCTCCTCTCTCCTATCAGGTACCCACGTTGAGTCAGTGACCTCATCATCCCCTCCCTCCTCATCACTGGAGCAAACCTGGCAGTATGCTGCAGCAGGGGGAGCATGACTGCCAGATTGCTGTCCTTCTTGGGCACCCCCTCTGTCCGTGCAAACATTACTGCCTTCATCGAGCTCAGTATCATCATCAGAGCCTTCCAAACGCTGGGCATCCTCCTGGAGCATGTACCCAACACTGTGGTCAAACAGTTCGAAGGACTCCTCAGGAGGTCATGGTGGGGCTAGGGAAGGAGTCACTGATGACATTGAGCCGAGGGATGAGGCCGCTGCTTTGCCAGACAAAGTACCCTGAGCATGGGTGAGAGAGGATGAGGAGGATGAAGACGGCTTGGTCATCCACTCGACCAAGTCTTCCGCATTTGCCAAAAAAAAGGCCAAGCATGTCCCACGGCCACGTGCTGATGTGGATGCACCGTCTCCACGACTAAGCACTAGACACAGAGCCTGCTTGCCCTCTTTTATTGGCTTGTGACTGTCTGCCTCTCCTTCTTGGCCTTCCAGACATACTAATGGCCTGTAGCTGCACTAAGCTGGGATATATATATATATATATATATATATATATATATATATATATATATATATATATATATATATATATATATATATATATATATATATATATATATAATTTATTATGTACTGTACTGTAGTATGAGAACACCACCAACCTTCTACAGGTTGCTTTAGCTGAACACTGTGCAGAGCTCGCAAAAAATGAACTTGTAGCTTTTTTAGCTGCCTGTGGTAGTGATCGGATCAGGAAAACACCACCAACCTTCTACAGGTAGCTTTAGGTGAACACTGTGCAGAGCTTGCAAAAAAATAACTTGTAGGTTTACCTGAACACTGTGAGGAGGACGCACCACACTAACTTGTAGTTTTAGCTGAACTCTGTGAGCAGGACGCACTACACTAACTTGTAGCTTTAGATGAACACTGTGCAGTGGTCTCACTACACTAACTTGTAGTTTTAGCTGAACACTGTGAGCAGGACGCACTACACTAACTGTAGATAGTCTAGCTGCCTGACTGTGGTACTAATAGGATCAAAAGAACACCAGCAATTTTCTTCAGGTAGCTGTAAATACTGTAACAAGACAAGCCTGCCTGTCAGTAGGAAGATAACAGGAACGGATCTAGCTAAACTGAATACAGTGTGTGTATATGTATGTGTATATATATATATATATATATATATATATATATATATATATATATATATATATGTATGTGTGTGTATATATATGCAACACCTGGCATGCATATATATACACAATACACTGTAAGTGCAGCTAACTCACTGATTGTCCTGCCTAATCTAGCTAACTCAAATGAAATGACACTGTCTCTCTGTCTATCTATGTATCTCAACGCCGGAACACACACTACACAGGGCCGCCGTGCAGGCGGCCTTATATAGTGTGGGGCGTGTTCTAAACCCCCTGAGCCATAATTGGCCAAAGCCACCTTGGCTTTGGCCAATTACAGCTCTCTCTACCGACGACGCTGTGATTGGCCAAACATGCGGGTCAAAGTGCATGCTTGGCCAATCATCAGCCAGCAATGCACTGCGATGCCACAGTGAATTATGGGCCGTGACGCGCCACACGAATTTGGCCCATAACGTTCAGAATTCGACGAACGATCGAACAGCCGATGTTCGAGTCGAACATGGGTTCGACTCGAACACGAAGCTCATCCCTACTCAGTTATAAAAGGGTGTGCACATTTATGCAACAACATTATTTTATTTTTTTATTTTTACTTCCAGCCCCCTGCCCGAAAGATTTCAGTTTGTTTTTCTTCAATTGAGTTGTGCAGTTTATAGGTCACATTAAAGGTGAAAAAAGTTCTGAAATGATTTATCGCTGTCTCATTTTTCTACATCACAGAAACCTGACATTTTAACAGGGGTGTGTAGACTTTTTATATCCACTGTAGATCACCCGGAGAGGAATGTTTTTTTTTTTCTCAACAAAAGTGGAGTTGCTCTTTTATGCAAAACTAATCTCCAGCAAAGATCATAGCTTTCTCAACTAGCTGCACCTTTTCACAGCGCCATAGTTTTGCCAAGGCCCAGCTTTTCTTTTGCTCTTTAACCACATCCTGCCTGGCCTATAGCAAAATGACAGCAGGGAAGTGGTTCAGTTATCCTGACTGAGCGTCATATGATGTCCAGCATGGTAAGCCATGATCAGGGTCACGCGGCGATCGGTGGGGTGGTGTGTCACTATGACACACCACATCTCGGTTCGTGGTAAAGAGCCTCTTTCCCATGTGATCAGCTGTGACGAATCACAGCGTGAACCAGGAAGTGCCGGTAATCGGCTTTCCTCCGTTCGCGCTGCCCGGGAGAGCCGAACGGCGGCTTTCCTGTCAGAGGGGGGATGTGCACTGATAATCAGCACATTGATTATCAGTGCAGCCCCCATAAGAGGTGCCCACCACAATGCCAATCAGTGCCCATCAGTTGTCAGTCCATGCCCATCAGTAATGCCCTGTCAGTGCCCTTCACAGATGCCCATCAGTAATGCCTGTCAGTACGTCCTCATCAGTGCTGCATATCAGTGCCACCTATCAGTGCCTCCCAATTCTACATATTAGTGCCTCTTAATTCTACATATTAGTGCCTCCTCATCAGTGCCACCTTATCAGTGCCCATTAGTGCAGCCTCATCAGTATCTGTCAGTGAAGGAGAAAACAAAATGATATAACAAACGAAGAAAAACTTTTTTTTTTTAGTTTAGCAAAAATTTAAAAACCCAGTGGTGATCACATGCCACCAAAAGAAAGCTCTATTTGTGGGAAGAAAATTATTTCGTACCAGGTACAGTGTTGTATGACCGATCACAGCGCGGCGATCAGTGGTGTGGTGTGTCAGACACACCTCATCTCCGTTCTAGGTAAAGAGCCTCTGGCGGAGGCTCTTTACCACGTGATCAGCTGTGTCCAATCACAGCTGAACAGTGTAAACAGGAAAAGCAGTGTATTGGCTTTTCCTCTACTTGTGCTGACAGACGCGAGTAGAGGAGAGCCGATTGGCTGCTCTCCTGACAGAGGGGGGGGTCTGCACTGATTATTAGTGCAGTCCCCCAAGGATGCCCAATAATGGCCACCAGGTAGGCTCATCAGGGATGGCAATCATTGCCCATTAGGGATGGCACTTTGTGCCCATCAGTGATGCCTGCCAGCGCCTCTGATCAGTGCTGCCCATCAGTGCCACCGATACGTCCCATCAGTGCTGTATATATCGGTGCCACCTCTCAGTACTGCCTCATCAGTGCCCGTAGGTGCAGCCTCATCAATGCCCGTCCGTGCAGCCTCATCAGTGCCCATCAGTGAAGGAGAAAACATACTTATATTTACAAAGTTTTGTAACAAACTAAGAACTTTTTTTTTTCAAAATGTTGGGGGGCGTGGCTGAGGGATCCCAGAAGAGGAGGACTGGAGCCACTCTGTGCAAAACTAACCGCACAGTGGAGGGAAGTATGACATGTTTGTTTTTTTTAAAACAAGGGTTTACAACCCCTTTAAACCTTTTTCCACACTCTTTAAAATGAATAAAGTGTTTTATCTGAAGATGAGTTTGTGTTTTAATTAGAAAACCTTGTGGCTAGTAATGACATAAAGAGTGATCAGAACTGTTTATTTTCTGTAGCTTGAATACTGTGGTAAGGCACTTTCATGGATAGTTGATGCTCTTCAAGAAAGTGGCATGGTAAAAGGCACAAAACCACCTCCAGTCTTTCAGTAAGGTAAGCATTAGCATAAAAAAGTATTACTTTCACCTATACCTCCACTTCCAAAAAAACAGTCAACTAATTTCTGGAAATGTTTGTTATAAATCTTTGATTGTCTAGTCAGCCATGGTGCATAAATTCAGTAAAGCCTAGATTTTAAAGTGCTTCCATACCTTAAATGAAAAGGTAAAAGTAAATGTGTTACCAACTAGACATGTGCAATTTGGTTTTGTTCCGAATTCGTATTTCTCCGAAATTCGACAAATTTGTTCGGGAATATTCTAATTAACGAAAACCTGTTTAACAAATTTTTCAGAAAATTTGTAAATTCTAAAATCCAAAATAATGAACTAATAATAACTATTACTAACTATTAAATTGTAGGTATTGGAATTGCCTTTCAAATTTGTCTGTTAGTGAATGTAACGAATACAAATTTATCCGAATTTACAAATTAGCAGAAATAATGAATGCTGCATCTAAACAAATGGAACATAATAAATTAATAGTAATAAATAATAATGATAAAAATTAATTAAAAAAAAAAAAAACTAAACAGTAAAGTTAGCCCAACTTTTTTGTATATTGTGAAAGACGATATGCCGACTAAATATATACCTAACCTGTCATGCTTTGAAATTGCGCACACTTGTGGAATGGCGACAAACTACGGTACCTAAAGATCTCCATAGGCGACGCTTTAAAAAAATTAGTGGTTACCAGGTTAGAGTTACAGAGGAGGTTTAGTGCCAGAATTATTGCTCTGACGATCGCGGCGATACCTCACATGTGTGATTTGCGACTTGAGTATGCATTTTCTTTGCTGCACAAGCTCGTGGGGACGCTTTAAAAAAAAGTATTTATTTTTTTCTTATGTAGCACTGACCCCCGAAGGAGCTTCTGATTTATTTGGGCCTGTACTCTGCTTTATTTCCCCTTTGAATATCTCAGTCCCCCTGACACAGCTGTGGTGTAATAGTGTGCAGTCAAGACAAAACCTTAAAGGCAAGTTCACAGTAAACAATGTAATATACCTGTTTGTCTTTACCTTAGCCTCCACTTGCTTGATGATGCAGAGGAAAACACTCACACAGTTGTACTTGAATAAGAATCTTGTTTACTGTAATTGCTTTAAAGGTTAAACACTACAATGGTTGTACTGTCAGACCAACATAGTCTGACAGTCAACTGAACTATATCTTACAAAGATATTATACAGATATAAAGTGTCTGAAATAACTTGTGAGTAATGTAATAAAGTAAATAGGATAACTGTCAGAGTGAATTGATCTCACTATGAGCACTATCCTATTCTACGCGCGCTTTATAACTGTACTAAATCAGAGATTAACTTGATAAAGTATAATACAATATTTAGAGCGCTCCCATATTTAGTATCACAGTAACCTTAATATGGTAAAAGAACACAAGGCCTTGTGTTTTATTAAACAGTCCTTTTCTTCTTTCTTCTGCTAGCAAAGAATAAAGTAAATTTGTAATCCAAGGGTTAATGACTCCTGATCAAAGTAGGCTGAAATATAGAAGCAAAGTTCTGGTGCAGCAGCACTGTAACTATCTCTGATGCCAATGACACAGTACTAACTCTTCAATGAGGTACAGGCCCGAAGCCTCATATTAACTGTCTAACCCTCTTGACTTTGCTTGTGGGACTATGGGTGCCAGCAACTCTGTCTTGTACAGATGAATGTGTAAAAGTGCATCAAGAAGCTTTTGGGCAACAGCCCTCTCACCCAACCAGGACAGTGTTGTCAGAAGATTCTGCTCTGATGTACAGAGTTGTGTCTCCGGCCGTCCGGCACTGCTCCGCTCCACACAACGAGACGCTCCGACACTCTGATGGCTCCGACAGGCTCCTCTGGCTCCTTCCCAGTCCCGCTCCGTCATCAGCTCAGCTCACTGGTGTGTCGCAGTACCGCTACTTGAATCACTCTTCCATGGAGGTAGGCCGTGCTGCGCTGGAGACCTCACACAGATCCCCCCAGGTTGGCCATGCGTGTCCAAGAGACCTACGATGGCCATGCTTAGCCCTTTTATAATCTTCCCACATTGCAGTTCAGTTCTCCTGATGTTCATGGGAGTTAATGGGCATTGTGGGTAGGTCAAATGTAAACAAACAAAACACTTCCATGTCAACTTCTTAAATGATAAAAAATAAAGATGCAGTCCTTCCATATTTTGGCCACTAGATGGCGCCAGATGCTAAACTATAACATAACATTAGTTTATATAGCAATTGTGACCACTACACACTCCCCCTGCTTGAACTCTTTGGTCCCCAAAGAGATGTATTAGGTTTTTTGGAAAGAACGTATCAGCGCATAGTGGTCATGTGGATACGAGTTTGGTTACAGGTGCCACGTCTTATCTAAATAGATTAGAGGACATAGAAAAATTGTGGGCGCAAGACTTTTAAGGCACAGTAATTACTAGATATATGATTAAAATTCTAGTTTATTTAGAAAAGAGTATAAAACAAAGACAAATAGAGTTCAATTCATCGATAAACAGTTTTACAAATTATGCACTCCATACATAGCTATATGGTTAAATTAGTAGTTAGAGCAGTGTTCGAAGTCAAGAAATCTTGATCAGTATAGTTACATTGCGTTGAACCAGAAGCTATGCAGTGGTGATAATCAGATTCTGTATAGGCTCGACATGTTGCGCGCCACATGCGCTTCTTCAGGAGCACAGAATTGAGTACTGTAATGAACAATACATTTACGGTAAATAATTCATCATGGTATAGTGTGTTTAAATAAGATTAAATAGACAAACCATGTAGTGAAATAATAGAAGAGGCTATCCCCTAGACCCAAGGAGACGTGTCTACCCTACAGGGTCCTGGCGAAAAACAGGTAAGAGTGAAGTGGGAAGAGGGAAAGGGAGGAAAGGGGGGAAGAGGGGGGGAGGGGGGGATGGAAAAAGAGAGGGAATGGGGGGGAGGGGAGGAAGGAGGCGGGAGGGGGAAGGGAAAAGGGGGGGGGAACGGGGGGAAAGTGCTATGTGCAGGTATCAGTAATTAAATTAAATGAAGTTAATCAAATTTTAAAATTAATTGATAAACGTATTGGGAGTAATATATAGCATGTTTGGGTATCCTCTAATATTTCATATTTGAAATAGTAATCAGATTTAAAGTACATATTGGACTTACCCTCATAAGTTTAGTAGCTATGTATAGTGGAAGTACCCTCATTAACAAGTATTAGTAGCTCTCAGTAGACATCAATTTTAATTTGATAGACGGGGATCTGGTGTCAAGGATAAATGATGGCTTACATCGAGATTCATATGAGATTTAATACTTAAGAAGTTAGTATTCCCGATCCCCAGGTGTGCTGAGGCTGTCAAAGAGATAAGCCCATAGGGAAAGACAAATTGCCATAAGTATATATAAAGTATGAGTATAGAGTATCTATCACTGTTTAAAAACAGTATCTAGTAAGCAGTTTTGAATCAGAGCTTACCTGGATTTGCAGTTGGGAAGGATAGATAAAGGGGGGTTGACCTCATCGAGCCACACAGCCGTCTCGTGGAGAGCAGCTGGTAATGTGGATTGTACAGGGAGAGACGCAGAAAGCGTCTCTTGTACATCCGCCCCGCCTGTAGTCACCAATCGGCGTAGCCAACGTGACGTCATTCAGGCCGGCTGCTGACGCGTACTGCGCATGCCTCAATCCTCGGCGCCATCAAAACAGCTGATGGCGCGGCGGGGAGAGAGGAGGCAGTTGCGTCATGGTATCCCGGCAACGAAGGCCGCACGGACGTAACCGCGCAGACTCCCCACCTCCGAAGCGAGCTGAACAGCTGTCGGCGCGCCGGGGAGAGAAGAGGGCAGTCGCGTCCTGGTAACTCGGCAACCAGGGTCACACGGAGGCATACTGCGCATGACTCACCCCTACGTGTGGGTCCATTAGCTGCCGGCTCATAAGGAAGGGAAGGGGGACATCAGCCAGCCGTATCCATGCCGACACATCACCTGGGAACACCCATTGTGCCAATCATCCACGGAGGAGGAGTGGCGCTGGGCGGCCGCACATTGCGGGAAGCATCGCCAGACGGTGCAGGGGAAAACAGCATATCCTGTGGTACAGGGGCAGCCTCTACAAATAAAAATAAATGTTATTCTAGTAAAGTAAAACATGTAGCATTAGAATATGGTACTGATAAGCAGAAGGCGGCTGAGATTGTTGAAACAGCAATCGAGGTGGGGAAAAAAAGGATGGGAAAATCAACAAATAAACAATAAACAGTTAATAGAAATATAAACAAGGCATATACTGATATTAATAGATAACAGTAAGTTGTTACATAATTATATATTTATGTCGAAAGGGAAAAACAATTAACCATATGGTATATAGCAGTAAAAATATCATAGTTTTATGATTTCATGTCTATTAATCGGGGGAAGGACAAAAAAAAAAAGGGTTGTAGTTAGGGGGCCAGATAAAAGAAAATGAATCAAGTTATATGTTTAGAGAAAGGGTTTGTAGGTTTGGGCCTCATTAATTCCAGGGCGAAATGTAGCGCATAGACATTCTATCCACGTGGTTTCTTTTTGACAAACTACTTTGTCCCAGTCTCCACCCCTGGGATCCATTGGAACCACTGCTAGTACAATGAATGAAATGAGGGAAACATTAAACCTATGGTAGAGATCGAGGTGCCTACTGACTGCTGTCACCATTTTTCCTTCCCCCGAATAATAGACATGGTCCCTAATTCTACAGCGTAGGTGTCTAATCGTTTTCCCTACGTAGAACGCGCCACATTGACATAGCATAAGGTACACCACTCCTTTTGTGTCACAGTCTGCATAGAATTTGGGTCGAAATTCTTCCCCATTGGGTAGTAGGAAAGATTTCCCTTCTTGTACCCAAGGGCAGAAGGAACATTTGCCACATTGGGAAATTCCTAATTTCGATTGTTTGTATTTAGGGGTGGTAACAAAGTGGCTTGAGGTTAGTTGGTCACCCAGGGACCTGGTTCATCTAAACGTGATTTGAGGGGAAGGACCAATGTATTTATTAATAATGGAGTCTTCTTGGAGGATCGACCAATGTTTATTCAGTATGTCCCCAAGTTTCTGATGCTGTTGCGAGAATTTGGTGATGAATCTCACTGGTGCATTGGTAGAAATAGTTTTTTTCTTAAAGAGTAAGGAATTTCTTGACTGACGGACAGCTTTGTTGTATGCACTACGCAGTATGGTCTTGGTATAGCCCCTTGCTAATAATCTATTGCGGAGCACGTTTGCTTGGGATTTAAATTCCTCTATATGCGTGCAGTTGCGGCGTAGTCTGAGATACTGTGCATAAGGAATACTTTTGATGAGCGGTCTGGGATGGGCGCTTTCCGCATGCAGCAGGGTGTTTCCTGCAGTTTCCTTTCTGAACAGAGTGGTAGCTAGACAGTTCTCTTTGTCTTTAAAGATCGTTAGATCTAAAAAGGTTATTTGGCTCGGATGGACACAGATGGTGAATTTGAGATTCATAGAGTTATGGTTAATAGTTTGGATGAAACTGTCCAATAGATCTTGGGTACCTGTCCATACTAAAAAAATGTCATCTATATAACGCCGCCATATAAGGGCGTGATCAGTATAGATGGTTAGGTCCTCATTGGAAAAAATATTGCGTTCCCACCCCCCCAAGTACAGGTTTGCATAGCTCGGTGCACAACATGTGCCCATAGCCACGCCCTGTACCTGGAGGAAGTGGGAATCTTTAAAGCAAAAATAGTTACGAGTTAGTACAAATTTAAGTAATTCCAAAACAAATTCACAACATTCCCAACTGTAGTGATCTTGTTCTCGTAGGAACATGCGTGCCATCCCAATGCCCTGCTCGTGTGGGATGCTGGAGTAAAGAGACTCCACATTTCGTGTCACGAGGAGGGCATCGGGAGGGACAGGCAGTCCCTCTATCTGTTTCAGAAGGTCAAGTGTATCACGAGTGTAGGACGGAAGACTCAATACGTGTGGCATTAAAATGAAGTCTACGAGACGGCTGGCATGTTCAGACAGAGAACCGATACTGGAGACGATTGGGCGGCCGGGAGGCATTGTGCGGTGCTTATGTATCTTCGGTAAGGCATAAAAAGTAGCCTCTCTAGGTTTTTTAACATTAAGGTAATTGTATGTATCTTGGTCAATTAAGCCCTTTTGGAAGGCCAGACCAATGGTCTCCAGGTATTCTTGCTTGAATTCCTGAATGCGAGTCTCAGATAGGTGGCGATAGCACTGTTTGTTTAATAAAATCCTATTCACCATAGATTCATAGTATGTTTTTGTCATAGGGACGATGTTTCCTCCTTTATCTGAAGCTTTAATTTCTAGATCTGGGTGGTTTTGCAAAGCCTGAATGGCTTGTCTTTGAGAGTATGAAAGATTTCCTGGGGTCATTGATGTAGTAATCTGTTTGATATCTTTAATAGTTCCCGTGAGGAATACCCAAATATGCGAATTGGTAGTCAATTCTGGAAATCGTTGTGATTTAGGTTTAAATTTTTTTATATTCAATGTGTGTGTAGTGGACGCCACCGTATCTTGTGAGAGCTAGATGGAATAGGCTACGCTGCTTAATAAGTGAACGTGATTATAACAGGTGAATATAATCATGCCAAGCACATTCCTGATGATAAACAACACTCAAAATAGATGACAAAAGTGTACAAAAAACAAAGTGAATAATTAAAACAATGCAGACTAAACTCCACAAACTACACGATTCAAGGTAATTGCAAAAAACAGTGACAACTCAGAATCGAGGACCATATATTGCTGCAAAGTCCAAATTCTCAAATAATAGTCCTTATGAGAGAAGTAACATTATGATAAGAGAAGGAAACGCCAATCTTGATGCAGAGTGAGGCATGCAAAAACATATCTCCCTGGGGAGCGTAGTGATATAAGAAGTTCCTTATATCACTACGCTCCCCAGGGAGATATGTTTTTGCATGCCTCACTCTGCATCAAGATTGGTGTTTCCTTCTCTCATCATAATGTTACTTCTCTCATAAGGACTATTATTTGAGAATTTGGACTTTGCAGCAATATATGGTCCTCGATTCTGAGTTGTCACTGTTTTTTGCATTCACCTTGAATCGTGTAGTTTGTGGAGTTTTGAGTGTTGTTTATCATCAGGAATGTGCTTGGCATGATTATATTCACCTGTTATAATCACGTTCACTTATTAGGCAGCGCAGCCTATTTCATCTAGCTATTTGAAGTGGGGGTTGTCTCTCATTTATGGTTGCAGCAGCACAAATTTACCATTTATTTTTCACAGACACAGAGTTTTAAGATATATCAGAGGGATAGTGCAGTATAACTTTTTTTGATTTGAAGTATCTTGTGAGAGATTTGATTCTTGTACCGATTCGTTTTCCTCCAATAAGAGTATTAAGTCTCGGAGGACTCTAAAGTCCTCCATAGAGAAGTGTTTCACTTGTTCCGATATGGCTTTATCTTGTTTAGATTGTAACACTTGTTTGTCAAAGAGAAATTTGTACGTTAGATTACGTGAGAACAGATAAACATCTTTTATTGTCTCGTATTTATCGATGTTCATGGAGGGGCAAAAGCTTAATCCAAGTTTGAGGACATCAAGTATCTCTTTCCTGAAATGATAAGGAGTTAGATTAATGACTTCCAATCCCGTGATTATGTCGGTGTTATCGTGTTCGTGGGCAATTGAAAATTTGCCTGTGCATTAGGTGTTTGGATGTGTGCATCCAGTGTACTTTGTCTAGTGTTGGGCACTCGTTGTGTCAAGGGTGGGAGGGTGGTGGGGGGATTTTGTCCCTGATAGTTCAAGGGATCAGTGGGGTTCAGGTTTGTTCGGCCTATCTCAGTGAGGCCTGTAGTGTTAGGTTGTGTAGTTTTTTGTGTTGATGATTGATTGCTCAATATTTGTATTGCTTGCAAGGCTGTAGCACCCAGATATTTGGGTTGTGTTAGTGACCGATCATTTGGTTGTGTGGTATATCCTTGTGTTTGAGGGTGTAGTTGTAATCTAGTATCTGCATTAGGAGGGCGTTTTTTGGAGGAGGGCGTGTAAGAGCCTCCTCCATAGTCTCTTTTCCAAGCTCCAGGATTATCTCGGGGATTGTGTTGACCCTGTCTTGGAAAGGAAGAAGTTGATCTAAATGAGGAGTCTGATTCAGTGTCCTCATCTGTCGCCCCATAATTATTATTAGTCTTGGTTGCACGGCGGTAGTTTCTAGAGCCCTTTCTTTGCATTGCATTCTGCCAATGGTATGCGAAGCCTTCAGAGAAGGCTAAGCGATCTTTAGATAATTTATTTTGTTTTTTATAGATAATGTCTTTTGTGATCCTTGTTACATAATCTTTAGTTTCCTGGACTCGTTTAGAGAAAAGCGTGTGTTCGCTAATATTTTCATTCAATGTTTGTAGTAAGAGAATCTCCTGGTCTAATGTATTCAATTCTGTTTGATAGTAAAAGATCAGGAGTTTCATTAACTCCGAACTGCATTGGGTTAGTATGTTCTCCCATTTGAGTTTAAATTCTGGGGACGTTACTTGAAAAGAGGGGTACAGTTGACTCCTTAGACCTAGGGGGTTGATATTTTCCCGTACATATTTCTGTAGGAACTCAATGTGCCAATGCAGATTAGCTTTCTTTTTAAGAAGACGTTTAAGTTTGGCCATGTATTGATTTATTCCGATCTCTTGTTCGGTATCTGTGTTGCAGTTTGTAAGGATCTCTGTCATGTACCCCAGCCAGCCTGTACCAACAAATTCCATGATAAAGGTGGGTATGCCTGTATAGTTAGTTAGTGGTGAATGGAACTGGAGAGAAGGGGAAAATTGGAGAAACTGGAGGGAGGGATATTGGGAAGGGGGGAGAGAAGAAACGAATATTCCTCGATTGTTAGAACATATCATAGATAGGCCGCGATAAATAGAAAATTTATAAGAAAAAACCAGGGAATGTCAATAACCACTAGAGTCGAATTATAGGTGCCCGGGTGCTTCCACCCATATTGATTATTAGGATTTTCTATGTCCCCAAAGAGATGTAATAATTTGTTTGTTACACATTTTTGATTCTACACAGTTACACAAAACCAACAGGGGAGCTTCCCACCAATTTTCACATGATGGGGAGCTGTCCTGCACATTCACAGCCAACACTCCAATGTCATGTACAGGTGTGTCAGTGGGTGAAACAGGGTTTTGGTGTTCTGAATCAAAAGCAAGAGTATCAGGCCTTTCAGGGTTTCTCCTGGCAGCAAAGTTAGTTGAACAGCAGAACACTCACCTAATGTCTTATGTGTCTCTTTGTGGGACGAATAACTCTTTTGGTCCTCTACGCTTTTGGCATTACAGGTAAGTTAGTACGTTCCTCAACTCCACCTTTTTCTTGTGACTCAGAATCAGAATCAGCACTTAGATCTCCTAAAGTTATTTCTGGTAGAACAACCTGACTCTTCTGGATCTTCTCTTAATCTACCTTTGGGTATAAATTCAGGAGCCTCCGGTCTAAGAATTCCACCATCCTCTCCCCCTGCTTGGAGTGAAAAGTCCACTTCTGATTTTGATACCTCAGATGGCCACAGCCAGCTTATCTCCATCTCCTCTTCCTCTTCTTCAGTAGCAGAAGGTTCAGGCCTAAGTCTGGTCACTGGTCTGTGTACAACAGTGGAGGTGGATGGCAGCTCCTCCCGTGCGGCAATCCTGACTGCTTCCGTGAGAGGCAGGAGGTGATTACGGTGCCAAGTCTTTATTGGTCCAGGGCTTCTGTCTGGCCGAATTTCATATACTGGAAGTCCTTGAAGTTTCTTGCTAACAAAATATAGTTGTGATTTCCAGCGATCAGCCAGTTTGTGCTTGCCTGGGACTCCCAAATTCCTTAACAGGACTCGATCACCGGGTTGTAAATCTTGAACCCGTACTTTGAGATTAAAGTTCTTTTTGTTTCTGTATCCTCTGCGATCTGATGTGAATTGAGCCTTCTCATAAGCAGTTTTCATACTCTTCCTCAACCTATCCACATATCCTCTGTGAGAAGTCACTGAGGTATGATCCAGGCTGGTTCCAAAAGCCAAGTCCACCAGTAATCTGGCTTCTCTTCCAAACATTAGACGATAGGGAGAATATCCTGTTGCATCACACTTTGTACTATTATATGCATGTACTAATGCAGTAAAGTGCCTGCTCCAATATGGTTTTTGCTCGGATGTCAGAGTTCCCATCATATTTAAAAGAGTCCGGTTAAATCTTTCCGGCTGAGGATCACCTTGTGGATGGTATGGTATGGAGTGGTTCTAGATTTCCGAATACCTAAAAGATCCAATAGCTTTTGAATCAGGGTACTTTCGAAGTCTTTCCCTTAATCGGAATGAATTTGTTGTGGTAGACCATAATGGTCAAAGAATTTCTCCACCAAAACTTTCGCCACTGTAGAGGCCTGTTGGTTTTTAGTAGGGAATGCTTGAGCATAACGAGTAAAGTGATCAGTAACTATTAGAATGTTACCCTTTCCACTTAAGTCAGGTTCCACACACAGGAAATCTATACAGACCAGTTCCATCGGTCCTTGGCTCTCCAAATGGCCCATTGGGGCAGCTTTCTGAGGTAAGGTCCTCCTCTGTATACATCGGAGACATGAGTGACAATAGCCCTCTACTTCAGTCCTCATATAGGGCCAGTAGAACCTGTCCTTCACCAGCTGGAAAGTCCTTTCTGCTCCCAGTGGCCGTGGGGGTCATGTACAGCAATCAGTACCCTCTCCCGGTGCTTCTCCGGTAAGAAGTTGCCACTTTTCTTCACCATCATCAGAGGGGCCCCTTCGATAGACTACCCCTTGTTTGAGCTGTAGCCGATCCCACTCTTTGTGTAAGACACAAGCTTCCTTTTCAGTGCTTTTGAGAAATAAGTCAGGGCGTTTGCTCTCCAAAGCCTTCAGTGCCAAGCTACAAAGTGGGTCTTGTTGATCCAACCGAAGATCCCTCCTGGACAGCTTTGATAAACCTTCCTCTGCGATCTGAGTGACATCACAGTAACACTTAGGCACTCTGGTAGCAGACACTCCAACTTCCTCTGCTCTAGCCCCACCTTTATTTTGCTGTTGTGCTCCATCACAAAGGGCTCTCACTCCTTCTGAGGTGAGCTGGGTCCATTCTTCTTCTTGACTCTGGGAAAAGTGAGGTCGTCTTGATAATGCATCTGCATCTCTGTTTCCACATCTTGGTCTATATTTCAAGCTGAATGTGAAAGCTGAGAGTGCAGCCAACCACCTATGACCTGTGGCATCCAACTTTGCTGTGGTAAGCAAGTAAGAAAGTGGGTTATTGTCTGTCTTAACCACGAACGCTGCACCATACAGGTAATCCTTGAGTTTATCTACCACAGCCCATTTTAAAGCCAGGAATTCCAATTTGTGAGTGGGGTAGTTCCGCTCAGCTGGGACTAGACTTCTGCTCACGTAGGTTATGGGCCTTTTTTGTCAAACATGTTCCTGGTAAAGCACTCCGCCCAGCCCATCTCAGCTGGCATCCACATGCAATTCATAGGATTTAGAAGGGTCTGCATAGGCTAGAACCAGAGCAGTGGTAAGGCTCCATTTCAACTGTCTGAAAGCCTCTTCACACTGTGTAGTCCATTCTTCTTGGATGGACTTTCTTCTTTCTAGGGCCTTCCTTTGGCTTCCCCAAACCTTCTGAATCTGAGCCAGTTCCGTCTTGATTCTTCAACAGCTCGGTGTGTGGGTGGGCTATCTTAGCAAACCCTTCCACAAACCGCCTGTAATAAGAACAGAACCCTAGAAAGGATCTAAGTTCAGTCACCTTAGTTGGTCTAGGCCAGGAGGTAACGGCCTTCAATTTCTGCGGGTCTGTTGCTACTCCTTCAGCGGATACGATGTGACCCAAGTAGTTCACTGAGGGTTGGTAAAAATGACACTTCTCCAAGGAGAGCTTCAAGCCTTCGTCATGTAATCTCTTCAAGACTTTCTCCAGGCGCTCTTCGTGTTCCTCCAGTGTTCTGCCAAACACTATGACATTGTCTAAATAGACTAACACCTCGATCAGGTTCATGTCCCCCACTGTCTTCTCCATTAATTGCTGGAAGGTTGTTGGGGCTCCAAACAGACCTTGAGGCATTCGATTAAATTCAAAGAATCCTACAGGGGTAATAAAAGCGGTCTTCTCTCTATCTTCAGGGCACATGAGGATCTGATAGTACCCACTCTTAAGATCTAGCACACTGAACTACTGTGCTCCTGTTAGATTCTGTAGGGCATCCTCTATCTTAGGTGTGGTGTACTGATCCGGGATGGTCCTCCGATTTAGTGTCCAGTATTCAATGCATAGTCGCAAAGAGCCATTCTTTTTCCATACAACTACTATCGGAGAGGCATATGGACTCCGGGACTCTCGGATAATCCTCGTCTTTTTAAGCTCAGCCAGTTGTTCCCGTAAATCTTCCAGATCTCCCAACGGGATCCGTCTTACCCTCTCATGGAAAGGTTTATCTTCTTCTAACCTGATTTTGTGTTCGGCACTCTTTGCAAGCCCCACATGGAACTCACTTCTTGAGAAAGCAGTCCTCCATCTCAGGAGCTGATTCTTCGCTCTCTCCGTCCAGGCAAGAGTAAGAGGTGTGTTCTTTGGGTAGAACTCTTCCAAAGGAATCTCTCCCTCCTGTTCTCCCATGATGCCACACGGTGAGACTGGGGTTGCTTGGCTGACTTGCCCCAGCAGCATTCTGGCCGGTACCTTTACAGGTAAGGCCATTGTGTTGCGAATGCTGACTGAAATACGCCCTTTACTTCTCTTCAACGCTTTGGTTGACAACATTTCAGGGATAACTTCCAGGCCCTTGTCTTCTTTCTGCTTGTCTGTCTCAAGGATGATGAAGGGACCCGGCTGTCTCCAACTCAGCTTAACAGAGGCCTTTAAGCAGACTACTTCACCCGGCTGTACCAGCTTTTCCCTTTGTCCAGGTGCCAGACCTTTCCTACCCCTTCTGGTGGGGCCTTTTGTTCCTGCACAAGATCCCGGTACACCTGTGTCAGCATGGGGTGCACTTTCTTGCCTGGAGTGTCCTTCACCTGTACAAGTGGAGTTAGAAGTCTTCTTACCAAGTCAGTGTTGGTCCCAATAATAAGGGAACTTCTGTCAGCCCCTGGAGGGCGAGGACACACCACTGCCAAGGTGTCAAAAGTTTCAGCCTTCCCTGCCCCAATCGAATCAAAGGTAAGCTTGATGGGTATGTATCCATCATAGGGGAAGTTCTGTGTCCCTAAACCCCATATCTCCTGCTCTTCATGCTTCTTCAAGGGAAGGTGTTCGAGATATTTCTCATAAAAGTCTTTGTATATTAGTTACTTGAGCTCCAGTGTCCAACAGGGCTTTCGTGTATATCTGCCTTCTATCTGAATTGGGACAATCGGGGAAGGTCCCACTAACTTGGGAGGAAATCCATTTGTTTTAGTACGTTTACCCCATTGAGTGGCTTGTACTTTCATGCCTTGCTTACGTGAAGTCTTTTTCCTCTGCTTCGACTTAGCTGTGGGTTCCGATTTAGCCGGATGGGTGCAATTTAGTTTGGAGTTGACTGCTGTGACAGGGCGCCCAGTTGCCTCCTTCACTGCGGCCCTCTGAAGTTTTCCACCAGCTTTTGTGGTTTTGCTTCAGGTTCTGTTGGACTTGGACATACTCGACGGTAGTGTCCTGCTCCTCCACATTTAAAGCAGACCACCAGTTTAGCAGTCCGTAGGGTCATCATCTCTAACATTTCCTTCTGCATTTGGAGCAGTTTCTCCAGACCAGATTCACATGTTGACAGATGTTGAGTAGATGAAGGCCAAAATGTCTGATCTGCGCTCACCATCAAGACACTGGCTTCCTTAATGCCTTGTAACACATCTAACTTCTGTCCTTTTGTCCTGGTTATACTGGGAGGTTAACTCTTCCTTTTGTTTCTTGTCTCTTTCTACCTCCATTTCCGCTGCCTCATTAATCTCCTCAAAAAGGACCTCATCTAGTGTAGATAGATCTTCTAGGTGCTGCCTCAACCGAAGCTTGATATAGTCGCTCCTCAGACCTGTAGTCACGGACCTCAGAAACTTCTTCTGGACCAATTCAACACCAAAGTGTTCCTCAGAGCCTTCTCCCATCGAGACAGACAACAGACTGTCCTTCAGCTCAATGGCTCTGAACACAAAGTTCTGAGGAGTCTCCTGACTACTCTGTGTTATATTTATCAGTTGATGAGTTCAGCGGCATCTTCCTCTTTATAATAACTCTTCAGAATTCTCCTAAGTTGAGTAAGTCAATCCATTTTTCATCTCCAGCATTCCCTTAATGCTTAGGCCTGGACTAATGGCGTTGATCACAGCCTCTACAATCTCAGACTCCAAGTATCCTCTCTGTAAGCCCAGTTCAATTTGGTGCAAGAGTTTTGTATAAGGGAGCTTATCCTTCTGTCCCCTCTCTCCTATCTGACCATCAATTTTGAAGTCTTTCCTGATAGTCACCTCGAGCAGGCGGCTATGAGGGCGCCTCTTCATTACTGACACCGGTCTAGGTATCACTTGGCTGTCCTCCAGATCTCTACATGTGACAGTTAGTCCCTTAATGTGTTCTGCAATCATGTTGGAAGTTTCCTGAAACCTCTCCTGTATTTCGTTGTATTGCTGTTTCAGCTCGGTTAACTGTTGTTCTGACTTTGTATTCCTCTCAGGAACACCAACGGTTTTAATAACTGCCCTTTTTTTCATGGGAGGGAACCCTCTGCCACTTTCCCTTGGGGTAGACTGGAGACTGAACCCTTGCTGAGTGAGCTCTGTCTCCCCCTGCTTGGCAGGATGTGTCAAGCAGATTTTAGTTCTTTCCGACAGTCTCACACTGGTGCCTTGAAAATTATCAGGGACCCCCTTTCTCCATTCCAGTAAAGCATAAGTGTGGGAGGTCCCATGGTCTGGCCTCACAGCTATCACCCAGGCCTTCCTCTTTGGGGACAGTACCTGCATCAATTCTTTCACCTGTTTCTCCTCCCATCCTTCCCCAGGGAGTTCAATTGCCACGCTTGCTTCTGAGCGTGCGCCTTCAGCTTCGCACCACTGTACCACAGTAACGGGGTCCATGCTGACATCAAAAAGGGTGGGTTTGTCTACAAAGTAAGAGGATCCCGGACGAGCCCCCACATGTAGCACTGACCCCCGAAGGAGCTGCTGATTTATTTGGGCCTGTACTCTGCTTTATTTCCCCTTTGAATATCTCAGTCCCCCTGACACAGCTGTGGTGTAATAGTGTGCAGTCAAGACAAAACCTTAAAGGCAAGTTCACAGTACACAATGTAATATACCTGTTTGTCTTTACCTTAGCCTCCACTTGCTTGATTATGCAGAGCAAAAACACTCACACAGTAGTACTTGAATAATAATCTTGTTTACTGTAATTGCTTTACAGGTTAAACACTACAATGGTTGTACTGTCAGACCAACATAGTCTGACAGTCAACTGAACTATATCTTACAAAGATGTTATACAGATATAAAGTGTCTGAAATAACTTGTGAGTAATGTAATAAATTAAATAGGATAACTGTCAGAGTGAATTGATCTCACTATGAGCACTATCCTATTCTATGCGCGCTTTATAACTATACTAAATCAGAGATTAACTTGATAAAGTATAATACAATATTTAGGGAGCTCCCATATTTAGTATCACAGTAACCTTAATATGGTAAAAGAACACAAGGCCTTGTGTTTTATTAAACAGTCCTTCTTTTCTTCTTTCTTCTGCTAGCAAAGAATAAAGTAAATTTGTAATCCAAGGGTTAATGACTCCTGATCAAAGTAGGCTGAAATATAGAAGCAAAGTTCTGGTGCAGCAGCACTATAACTATCTCTGATGCCAATGACACAGTACTAACTCTTCAATGAGGTACAGGCCCAAAGCCTAATATTAACTCAGTCTAGTCCTCTTGACTTTGCTTGTAGGACTATGGGTCCCAGCAACTCTGTCTTGTACAGATGAATGTATAAAAGTGCATCAAGAAGCTTTTGGGCAACAGCCCTCTCACCCAACCAGGACAGTGTTGTCAGAAGATTCCGCTCTGATGTACAGAGCTCTGTCTCCGGCCAGCCGGCACTGCTCCGCTCCACACAACAAGACGCTCCGACACTCTGGCTCCGACAGGCTCCTCTGGCTCCTTCCCAGTCCCGCTCCATTGTCAACTCAGCTCACTGGTGTGTCGCAGTACCGCTGCTCGAATCGCTCTTCCGTGGAGGTAGGCCATGCTGCGCTGGAGACCTCACACAGATCCTCCCAGGCTGGCCATGCATGTCCAAGAGACCTAAGATGGCTGTGCTCAGCCCTTTTATAATCTTCCCACAATGCAGTTCAGTTCTCCTGATGTTCATGGGAGTTAATGGGCATTGTGGGTAGGTCAAGTTGATGTCCAAATGTAAACAAACCAAACACTTCCATGTCAACTTCTTAAAAGATAAAAAATAAAGATGCAGTCCTTCCATTGTTTGGCCGCTAGATGGCGCCAGATGCTAAACTATAACATAAAATTAGTTTATATAGCAATTGGGACCACTACACTTATTTATTTTATTTATTTACATTGTCTCTGTAAAAAAAAAAAAATATGTTCACTTTTATTGCTGTCACAGGAATGTGTTTACATCCCTTGTGACAGTAACAGGTGGTGACAGGTACTCTTTATGGAGGGATCGGGGGTCTAAAAGACCCCAAATCCCTCCTTTGCACAAAAACCGCAATTCTGAATACTGTAGTTTTTTTTTTTTTTTTTTATTTGGCGCCATTGGCAGCCGAGTAAATCGGAAGTGTTTACACATAGGAGGCTGGAACCAAGCCATTTCCGGCTTTGATTCAGTCTCTCTCTAGCCGGCGGAAGTGCCGGATCATGCATCGGGTCTCCGGTGGGATGGGAGGCCCAGAAACAACGTCCCCTCCCGCTCCTCTGGGATAACAACCAAATGACTTTTGGCCATATCGGTTGTTATTCCTAAACAGCCTACCGCTAGCTCTAAAAAACTGTATCGGGGTGATGCATGCAGCTGAAAAGCCGAGGCCGCATATGTGCGAAGGTCGGCGCTAAGGGGTTTTAAGGTAAAAAAAAAACTTGAGCCTTTAGAATCACTTTAAGTTTTGCTTCACTGCCTCAGATCCTCTCTGCTGTTCTTTTAATGTGATAGGCAGCCTTATTGATATTAGCGTAGCTCTGTTACAGGCTGTGAAAGATCTGGGTCATATGATATCTGTATATCGATTAGGAAAAAAGGTACCTAGATGTTTTGTTTTTTTTTAATTAAAATACAGAACACATACACAAATAGAATGGACAAAGTAAAATAAACAAAGTGTGTTTAGTATCACTTTAAACATTGGCAATAAAACCTGGAAGCTGATTGATTTCTATGCAGAGTTCCACCAGATTTTGCACGCTTCAGTTTTAGTAAATAACACCCTCGGTTTTATCTGCAGTTGCCATGGTGGTTCGCATGTTACATAGTTCACACTGCGGCAGTTTTCAGGCTCTTTAGCGCTAGAAATGGCTTCTGCAACGCGCCTCCGATTTATTCCAGTGTGCCTTTTTACACTGGGGCGGTGCGCTTGTGGAATGTTATGAAAAGTCCTGTAAGCAGCATCTTTGGGGTGGGTTGGGAGAGATGTATTTAGTGCTCCAAAAATGCCCTGCCCATTGGAATGAATAGGCAGCGCTTTCAAAGCGCCGTAAAACAGGAGCTTTTAACCCTTTTTTTGGGGTTAACACGAGCGGCGCTTTCAGTGTGAACTACAAGAAAAACAGAAATGGAAGACGTGCACACCTAGCGCATTACCAGAGATAATTTAATAAGAAACTTTTGAATAAAAGTGAGTACTCACAAAATGCAACTGACAAAAGGTCATAAACACAGTGCATGGACATGCACAGAACACGGGGTACAGCTAACGCGTTTCGGGGGCGTATCTCCTTCCTCAGAGCTAGGCAGTGTGAAAGCAGCCGAAGTCTGGTTGAAAAAAGACACAAGTCCATCTAGTTCAACCAACATGTGTTTAGTTCATTTGATAGCGTCACAGTTCAGGTGAGTACTAACATAAGCACACTAGTAACTGTAATAATTGAACAGTTATAAGGCAACAGTTATAATTCAAGGCATGAATTGAATGTAGCTGTTTTGGGAAACCGTTAAATTGGTCGGCTTAATTACACTTGTAAAGTGTTAATAGTTGGCTATTATTGGTTATTTCGGATATTCAAATTTTCAAATTTACGAATTTTCGAATTTACGAATACCGCATCTAAACGGAACATAACTAAATAAAATTTTACGATGTTACGAATTTATTCAAAATAATGAATTTCGATCATAACGAATGACCCGGGGGGAAAAAAAAAAAAAGAAAATTTTTCGTCAGTGCACGTCTATTACTAACTTGAGCAATTTAAACTAAACCTAATTAAAAAGCAGAGAATATCTTCAGTGAAAAGCACATTTCAAAAACATAGTAAGTCCAGATAAATAGATGAAGATATACTGTAGTTAAAGTGATAGTAAACCTTTATTTTTTAAATAAGCATGGTATACTTACCTGCTCTGTGTAATGGTTTTGCACAGAGCATCCCCTGAGCTTTCTCCTCTGGGGGCGCCACTGGTGCTATAGTCTCCAGCCCTACCCCCTGCTCCCTTGTCACTGGATTGACAGCTAATGGAACTTCCGCTGATCCTGTTCCTCCCCCCCTCCGGTGTCACATTTGGCACCTTTCAGGGGGGAGGGCAGATACCTGTCTAATTCAGGTATTTTCTCCCACTTCCGGAGAAAGAGCTCAGAATCCACAGCAAACTACGCCATGCCTGGCCCCTCACCCCCCCGCTGTCTTCTCGGAGACACACAGGTCCCAGAAAACGGCAGGGATCATTCAAAACGTGCAGCATGACTCGCGCATGTGCAGTAGGAAACAGGCTTCCTAATCCTCTTACTGAAGATGCCGGCACCTTCACCCGGAGCTGAGGGACGGGCCAGCAGCTGCAGGCATCATTCAGATATCTTTTAGAGCCAGCGATTTCCTGCACTGTAAGAAGAATCATAGTGGCTGTTCAGCCGCTTGATCGTTCTTTCAGGCAGCAGTAGGGGACACCCCTCCTGCCATCCTCCGGTGCTTCTCCCAACTCGCCTGTATGATCGGCGAGAGGGAGAAGGAATTGGTCCATGCCGGAAGTTGACCATAGAGAATCCGATGGGCCACATGGCCCCCAGACGTCTCTATGATCTTTCGGAGGCCGGGCGTGATGTTATGACGTCACGCCCGGCCTCTGCATTTCCTCAGTTTAGGCCGATACATATTCTTCTACATATTTTTGGTGAAAAAAAAAATCGCAATAACCGTTTGGTTTGCGCAACAGTTATAGCGTCTACAAAATAGGGGATAGTTTTATGGCATTTTTATTAATATTTTTTTTCTTACTAGTAATGGCGGCGATCTACGATTTTTATCATGACTGTGACATTATGCCGGACAGATCGAACACTTTTGGCGCTATTTTGGGACCATTCACATTTATACAGCGATCAGTGCGATTAAAAATGCACTGATTACTGTGTAAATGTGACTGGTAGTGAAGGGATTAACCAGTAGGGGGAGCTGCAGGGGTTAAGTGTGTCCTAGGGAGTGATTCTAACTGTGGGGGGTGGGCTACATGTGACAAGACACTGAGTATCAGTGTACTGTCATTAGGCAGAACGGGGAAATGCTGATTACATCAGCATTTCCCCGTTCTTTCTCTCCGTGAGATGATCGCGGGTATCCCCGTGGACATAGAGTCTGCGGGACCCGCGATTACACTCACGGGGCCTCCTACTATGCCGTGTCTTAAAGGACAACGTACAGGTACATTAATATGCCTGTACGTGCCATTCTGCCGATGTATATCGGCGTGAGCTGGTCGGCAAGGGGTTAAGCTAATCTACCAAAACCCCCAGATCCTTCTCCACTATGGATTCCCCCAGTTGTACTCCCCCCCCAGTATGTATGATGCATGCATATTCTTAGCCCCCAAGTGCATAACTTCACATTTATCAACATTAAACCTCATTTGCCAGACAGTTGCCCAATTAAACAGTGCATTAACCACTTAAGGACCGCCTCACGCCAATGTACGTCAGCAAGGCGGCACGGGCAGGCAAAATCACGTACATACACGTGATTTGCCTCCCGCGGGTGGGGGGTCTGATCGGACCCTCCCCGGTGCCCGAGGCGGTCCTCTTTTGTCCCCTGGTGATCGGAGGTGAGGGGGAGGCCATCCATTCGTGGCCCCCCCTCGTGATCGCCGCCGGTCAATGGGAACATTCCTTTGCTGCTGTATGCTAAACAGCAGCAAAGGAAATGATGTCATCTCTCCTCGGCTCGGTATTTTCCGTTCTGGCGCCGAGGAGAGAAGACATCAATGTGAGTGCACAAACACTACACACACAGTAGAACATGCCAGGCACACAAAACACCCCTGATCACCCCCCAATCACCCCCCCTGCCCTGTCACAAACTGACACCAAGCAGTTTTTTGTTTTTTTTCTGATTACTGCATTGTGTCAGTTTGTGACAGTTACTGTGGTGGGACAGTTATAGGGCGTACACACGGTCGGACTTTGTTCGGACATTCCGACAACAAAATCCTAGGATTTTTTCCGACGGATGTTGGCTCAAACTTGTCTTGCATACACACGGTCACACAAAGTTGTCGGAAAATCCGATCGTTCTGAACGCGGTGACGTAAAACACGTACGTCGGGACTCTAAACGGGGCAGTGGCCAATAGCTTTTATCTCTTTATTTATTCTGAGCATGCGTGGCACTTTGTCCGTCGGATTTGTGTACACACCATCGGAATTTCCGACAACGGATTTTGTTGTCGGAAAATTTGATCTCCTGCTCTCCAACTTTGTGTGTCGGAAAATCCGATGGAAAATGTCCGATGGAGCCCACACACGGACGGAATTTCCGACAACACGCTCCGATCGGACATTTCCCATCGGAAAATCCGACCGTGTGTACGGGGCATTACTGTTAGCCCCCTTTAGGTCTAGGGTACCCCCCTAACCCCCCCTAATAAAGTTTTAACCCCTTGATCACCCCCCATCACCAGTGTCACTAAGCGATAATTTTTCTGATGTATTAGTGTCGCTCGTGACGCTAGTTAGGGAGGTAAATATTTAGGTTCGCCGTCAGCATTTTATAGCGACAGGGACCCCCATATACTACGTAATGTTTTAACCCCTTGATTGCCCCCTAGTTAACCCTTTCACCACTGATCACCGTATAAGTGTTACGGGTGACGCTGGTTAGTTTTTTTACTTTTTATAGTGTCAGGGCACCCGCAGTTTATTACCGAATAAAGGTTTAGCCCCCTGATCGCCCAGCGGTGATATGCGTCGCCCCAGGCAGCGTCAGATTAGCGCCAGTACCGCTAACACCCACGCACGCAGCATACGCCTCCCTTAGTGGTATAGTATCTGAACGGATCAATATCTGATCCGATCAGATCTATACTAGCTTCAAAAAGAAAAAGAAAAACTGCGCTGTAGAGCAAAAAAGGTCAAAGGTAAAAGCTGCACACAAAATACACCAATATCTGTGTATACCATGAAAAATAAAAAATAAATAAAGTGCGCTAATTATATGAAAATACACACATAGATGTGAATACATGTGGGTAGTAGTAAAAACCACAATCTACTGAGAGCAAGTAAATGACTCCATGAGTGGTAAAAATATATAAGTACAAAACATAAAAACTCAAATAAAAAGAAGAAACAAAAAATGTGTACATGTGAAATACAATGATATTAATAGCGTGAAAATTTGAAAATCAAACAAACTCAGTCCATGGGTTCAAATATAAAAAGTTCATCAGTGAAAAAAAGCTTCCATCCACTAGCAGCAGCAGCAACTAATCCCCCTATGAGTGGATTGACAAAGGAGAGAGATGTGCAGGATGGTGCAAATCCACTGGCGGTGACTCCAATAAGTGAGAAAGTGATAAAGGTGGACTCTTACCCTCCGTGTTGGACCCCCTCCTTGGCAGGGTCTATCAGGCATGCAGATTTTTGCCCATTGCAGGGACCATGTAATGAGAAGATCTCCCCAGCAGCTGTTAGGAATGTTGTCTCCGATCCAGGCTGGTCCAAGTGAAACGCCTGGAGAGGGGGGAAGGAAAGCTCTCTTGCTCCCAGTGTGGCAAAGGAAAAAACAAAAGAGCGGAGCTCCAATAGTGTAAAAAGTTTCGGAATTTATTAAATAAAAGTACAGACCGCAACGGAAAGTGCACGCTCCGTGAGGTGAAAATACAATTAAAAACAAGCCGGCATATAAAAATCGTAATAACCCGTGCATAACATGGGGCAATCGTGACGGCTTACAACGTAGCCACGCCCTACATGTTTCGTCATTAGTAGACGTCTTCAAAGGGGCTATCTATACTAGCGTCCCCAGCAGTTTAGAGTTCCCAAAAACGCAGTGTTAGCGGGATCAGCCCAGATACCTGCTAGCACCTGCGTTTTGCCCCTCCGCCCGGCCCAGCCCAGCCCAGCCCACCCAAGTGCAGTATCAATCGATCACTGTCACTTGCAAAACACTACACGCATAACTGCAGCGTTCGCAGAGTCAGGCCTGATCCTTGCGATCGCTAAGTTTTTTTGGTAGCATTTTGGTGAACCGGCAAGCACCAGCCCCAAGCAGCGTCAGGTTAGCGCCAGTACCGCTAACACTCACGCACCGTACACCTCCCTTAGTGCTATATTATCTGAACGGATCAATATCTGATCCGATCAGATCTATACTAGCGTCCCCAGCAGTTTAGGGTTCCCAAAAACGCAGTGTTAGCGGGATCAGCCCAGATACCTGCTAGCACCTGCGTTTTGCCCCTCCGCCCGGCCCAGCCCACCCAAGTGCAGTATCGATCGATCACTGACACTTACAAAACACTAAACGCATAACTGCAGCGTTCGCAGAGTCAGGCCTCATCCCTGCGATCGCTAACAGTTTTTTTTGGTAGCGTTTTGGTGAACTGGCAAGCATCAGTGGCCTAGTACACCCCGGTCATAGTCAAACCAGCACTGCAGTAACACTTGGTGACGTGGCGAGTCCCATAAGTGCAGTTCAAGCTGGTGAGGTGGCAAGCACAAGTAGTGTCCTGCTGCCACCAAAAAGACAAACACAGGCCTGTTGTGCCCATAGTGCCCATAGTGCCCTTCCTGCTGAATTCGCCAATCCTAATTGGGAACCCACCGCTTCTGCAGCGCCCGTACTTCCCCCATTCACATCCCCAACCAAATGCAGTCAGCTGCATGAGAGGCATTTTCTTTGTGTCCTCCTGAGTACCCCTACCCAACGAACCCCCCCAAAAAAGATGTCGTGTCTGCAGCAAGCGCGGACATAGGCGTGACACCCGCTATTATTGTCCCTCCTGTCCTGACAATCCTGGTCTTTGCATTGGTGAATGTTTTGAACGCTACCATTCACTAGTTGAGTATTAGCGTAGCGTACAGCACTGCACAGACTAGGCACACTTTCACAGGGTCTCCCAAGATGCCATCGCATTTTGAGAGACCCGAACCTGGAACCGGTTACAGTTATAAAAGTTAGTTACAAAAAAAGTGTAAAAAATATATATATATATATATATATATATATATATATATACATATATATATATATATATATATATATATATATAAAAAAAAATAGTTGTCGTCTCATTGTTCTCTCTCTCTCTATTCTCTCTCTATTGTTCTGCTCTTTTTTACTGTATTCTATTCTGCAATGTTTTATTGTTATTATGTTTTATCATGTTTGTTTTTCAGGTATGCAGCTTTTTATACTTCAACGTTTACTGTGTTTTATTGTTAACCTTTTTTTTTGTCTTCAGGTACACCATTGACGACTTTGAGTGGTTATACCAGAATGATGCTTGCAGGTTTAGGTATCATCTTGGTATCATTCTTTTCAGCCAGCGGTCAGCTTTCATGTAAAAGCAATCCTAGCTTCTAATTGGCCTCTAGACTGCTTTTACAAGCCGTGGGAGGGAATGCCCCCCCCCCCCCACCGTCTTCCGTGTTTTTCTCTGGCTCTCCTGTCTCAACAGGGAACCTGAGAATGCAGCCGGTGATTCAGCCAGCTGACCATAGAGCTGATCAGAGACCAGAGTGGCTCCAAACATCTCTATGGCCTAAGAAACCGGAAGCTACGAGCATTTCATGACTTAGATTTCACCGGATGTAAACAGCGCCATTGGGAAAGCATTTTATCACACCGATCTTGGTGTGGTCAGATGCTTTGAGGGCAGAGGAGAGATCTAGGGTCTAATAGACCCCAATTTTTTCAAAAAAGAGTACCTGTCACTACCTATTGCTATCATAGGAGATATTTACATTCCCCGAGATAACAATAAAAAGGCAAACAAAGGCAAACGCAAGCGGTGGTCTGTCGTCAAACGTAAACAGCAGTTGCACCATGCATGTGAGGTATCACCGCGAAGGTCAGATCGAAGGCAGTAATTTTTGCAGTAGACCTCCTCTGTAAATCTAAAGTGGTAACCTGTAAAGGCTTTTAAAAATGTATTTATTTTGTTGCCACTGCACGTTTGTGCGCAATTGTAAAGCATGTCATGTTTGGTATCCATGTACTCGATCTAAGATCATCTTTTTTATTTCATCAAACATTTGGGCAATATAGTGTGTTTTAGTGCATTAAAATTTAAAAAAGTGTGTTTTTTCCCCAAAAAATGCGTTTGAAAAATCGCTGCGCAAATACTGTGTGAAAAAAAAAATGAAACACCCACAATTTTAATCTGTAGGGCATTTGCTTTAAAAAAATATATAATGTTTGGGCTTTCAAAGTAATTTTCTTGCAAAAAAAATAACTTTTTAATGTAAACAAAAAGTGTCAGAAAGGGCTTTGTCTTCAAGTGGTTAGAAGAGTGGGTGATGTGTGACATAAGCTTCTAAATGTTGTGCATAAAATGCCAGGACAGTTCAAAACCCCCCCAAATGACCCCATTTTGGAAAGTAGACACCCCAAGCTATTTGCTGAGAGTCATGTCGAGTCCATGGAATATTTTATATTGTAAGACAAGTTGCGGGAGAAGAGACAAATTTTTTTTTTTGTTTTTTTTGCACAAAGTTGTCACTAAATGATATATTGCTTTAAACATGCCATGGGAATATGTGAAATTAAACACCAAAATACATTCTGCTGCTTCTCCTGAGTACGGGGATACCACATGTGTGAGACTTTTTGGGAGTCTAGCCGCGTACGGGACCCCGAAAACCAAGCACCGCCTTCAGACTTTCTAAGGGCGTGAATTTTTGATTTCACTCTTCACTGCCTATCACAGTTTCGGAGGCCATGAAATGCCCAGGTGGCACAACCCCCCCCCCCCCAAATGACCCCATTTTGGAAAGTAGACACCCCTAACTATTTGCTGAGAGGTATAGCGAGTATTTTGCAGACCTCACTTTTTGTCACAAAGTTTTGAAAATTGAAAAAAGAAAAAAAAAATGTTTTTTCTTGTCTTTCTTCATTTTCAAAAACAAATGAGAGCTGCAAAATACTCACCATGCCTCTCAGCAAATAGCTTGGGGTGTCTACTTTCCAAAATGGGGTCATTTGGGGGGGGTTTGAACTGTCCTGGCATTTTATGCCCCGAAACTGTGATAGGCAGTGAAGAGTGAAATCAAAAATTTACACCCTTAGAAATCCTGAAGGCGGTGATTGGTTTTCGGGGCCCCGTACGCGGCTAGGCTCCCATAAAGTCCCACACATGTGGTATCATCATACTCAGGAGAAGCAGCTAAATGTATTTTGGGGTGCAATTCCACATATGCCCATGGCCTGTGTGAGCAATATATCATTTAGTTACAACTTTGTGCAAAAAAAAAAATGTCACTTTCCCGCAACTTGTGTCAAAATATAAAATATTCCATGGACTCAATATGCCTCTCAGCAAATAGCTTGGGGTGTCTACTTTCCAAAATGGGGTCATTTGGGGGGTTTTGTGCCACCTTGGCATTCCATGGCCTCCGAAACTGTGATAGGCAGTGAAGAGTGAAATCAAAAATTTACACCCTTAGAAATCCTGAAGGCGGTGATTGGATTTCGGGGCCCCGTACGCGGCTAGGCTCCCAAAAAGTCCCACACATGTGGTATCCCCATACTTAGGAGAAGCAGCTGAATATATTTTGGGGTGCAATTCCAAATAGGCCCATGGCCTGTGTGAGCAATATATCATTTAGTGACAACTTTTTGTAAATTTTTTTTTTTTTTTGGTCATTATTCAATCACTTCAATCCACACAAAAAAAAAAAATATTCAATGGGTTCAACATGCCTCTCAGCAATTTCCTTGGGGTGTCTACTTTCCAAAATGGGGTCATTTGGGGGTGGGGTTTGTACTGCCCTGCCATTTTAGCACCTCAAATGACATAGGCAGTCATAAACTAAAAGCTGTGTAAATTCCAGAAAATGTACCCTAGTTTGTAGACGCTATAACTTTTGCGCAAACCAATAAATATACGCTTATTGACATTTTTTTTACCAAAGACATGTGGCCGAATACATTTTGGCCTAAATGTATGACTAAAATTGAGTTTATTGGATTTTTTTTATAACAAAAAGTAGAAAATATTATTTTTTTTCAAAATTTTCGGTCTTTTTCCGTTTATAGCGCTAAAAATAAAAATGGCAGAGGTGATCAAATACCATCAAAAGAAAGCTCTATTTGTGGGAAGAAAAGGACGCAAATTTCGTTGGGGAACAGCATTGCATGACCGCGCAATTAGCAGTTAAAGTGACGCAGTGCCAAATTGGAAAAAGACCTCTGGTCCTTAGGCAGCATAATGGTCCGGGGCTCAAGTAACTGTAATGCCCCGTACACACGGTCGGATTTTCCGATGGAAAATGTCCGATCGGAGCGTGTTGTCGGAAATTCCGACCGTGTGTGGGCTCCATCGGACTATCTCCATCGGATTTTCCGACACACAAAGTTGGAGAGCAGGAGATAAAATTTTCTGACAACAAAATCCGTTGTCGGAAATTCCGATTGTGTGTACACAAACCTGACGGACAAAGTGCCACGCATGCTCAGAATAAATAAAGAGATGAAAGCTATTGGCCACTGCCCCGTTTATAGTCCAGACGTACGTGTTTTACGTCACCGCGTTCAGAACAATCGGATTTTCCGACAACTTTGTGTGACCGTGTGTATGCAAGACAAGTTTGAGCCAACATGCGTCGGAAAAAATCCTAGGATTTTGTTGTCGGAATGTCCGAACAAAGTCCGACCGTGTGTACGCCCTATAAGGATATTATTCCACTGCATAGCTTGGTGTCATCTGCAAACACTGATATTGTACTTTTAATCCCAGACCCTACATATTTATTACATTCTTAAAAAGTAAGGGTCCCAACACTGAACCTTGGGGTACACCACTGACAAAAAGAAAAGGTCAAAATAAATAATTTACTGTGTTGTTCTCTAATGCTTGTACAGAATTTTGAGGAATTCCTTATGTTTAGTGGGAAATGTTAAGATTTTCTTTGAAGATAATGCTGTATTTGTGCCAACATTCCATGCTTAGCCTTATCAATAATCTGAATACCCTCCAAGGATATTTCAAAAATCTGTAGACATAACAGGACAGTAGTTGAACGCAACAGGCTTGTGTCTTTCTGAAATGTAAATCCGTTCATTATTAAAATATTTCTTTCACATAAATTGCTGCTTTCAGATCTTCAAGGCATTCATTTTTAAAGTGCCTAAATGGCAAGCTTTCTGAGTTGTCCACAATACCCACCTATGTTCTTCCTGAACAGAATTTGTGAAAATGTGGCTACAGCATACAGATTACAGGTGTCAAGTTTTTTTCGTCCATGATTGGTTGCTGTGGGCAACAGATACTTGTGTGTATCTTAAAGCGGAGTTCCACCCTGAAAATTTTTTTTTTTTCATAATCAGACTCCTCTAAACCTATAAAAAACATTTGGAGGAAAAACATTTTTTATACTTACCAGAATCGCTCTGTTGCTATTTAGTCCTCCTAATCTGCCACTTCCTGGAGACTGCCTATTGCGGCGCTCCTCCTCACTTCCTCCCTCGCCTTTGCTCCTGGGAAATAATGTCATTCACCAATGTTTTTTAGCGTTTTTTTTCCATTGAAAAAAAAAAATTTAAAAAGAAAACCGCTAAAAAAAGCTAACGCGGAAAAACGCTCAAGATCGCTCAAAAACGCTAAAAAAGGTTATTGCAAAAACGCTGAAAAAAGTTTAAAAAAATCACTGCAAAGATACTGGCGTTTTCATAACATTATTTTAACAGCCTGTGTGCATGAGGACTAAATATTTAACGAATTCCCAATGGGTTGGCTAAAAAGACAGCACAGCAATAAACTTGTCATTAAAACCTAAACAGACAATTTTGTTAACAGATGGATCACTGCTGTGACTTTTTCCCAAGTGTTTGTAAATTTAAACTTGCGCTATTAAGCCCCATAAACAACAGACGTCTACCAGCGGGGATTAGGGGGAAACTGAAAAAAAAGCCTAAAGCACCATCGACTTGCGCCAAGCAGTATATCAACTATTTATATGCTCTATTTTATATTTGATTGAAAAAAAAAGTTTGTTTATTTTTTGTTCAGTTAATATTATATATAGAAAGAAATATGTACAAAACCATTGCACATCCCCTTTAATACTGTGAATGTTTTTTTTTGTTTTTTTAATAGAAGTCAGGATACTTTTTGATGCAGTAGCAGTGAGATGTATTTTGAAGAAGACAAGCAATCCGAGAGAGCAAATACATTTCTTTGAGCTCATTGGTGTTTTCTTTTTTCCAGGTCATACTGTGAGACACTTTGTTTACTGCCAATAATAGGATAATAATACTTCACGCATTCAATGCTGCACTGGATTGAAAGTTTGCTTGGACCAATGGTGAAAGATTGGACTTTAAAAAAGAAAAAAAAATTCTAGCAACTGCCCTGTCTATCCTAATTATTCCAGGCTCAGTCACAATGTCTATTTCTGGCTTTTGTTTTGACACAGGAACTGATGCCCTTTATTGTCAACTGAAACATGTATAGAAAAAGGAGCTAATTTGTAAAAGTATAGTTTTTTTTTTATTTTAGTCTGATATTTTAATTGTACGTCTGCCATTCCTGTTATGGCACCAGCCATTCTGTGCACTGGAACCATGTTCAGTTTATATGTTTGCTACCAGTGGGCAACCCCACTGAAACTGATTGGTGGAGTGGTTGAGGGGCATGTAACATGTAAACTGGAGTGACCCTGAGCAATTTTGAATATAATTTTAACTTGTTTTTAATATTTTTACTGCCAATATAAAAACAAATGCAGCTCTATATACTATTTATCATGCCTTTATACTCATGATTTTTTGAAACATTAAAAATGCCAGTTTCACATGCTTTTTTTCTAGTGCAATACAGTTTACATTTTGAAGGTTTTGGGTGTTTTTATTTCATTTGCACATTTCAGTAATCTCACACAGCAGGTGACTTGAAGTGGAGTTACCGTTTAACGGACTAGTACACATTAGTTTGCTCACAAAATATCTGCAGTCTCTGCACTCTAAAAAAGTAAACTTTAAAACCGTAATCTACTTGTATAGAGAATAGAAGCAAACAATGTCATTGTGGACGTGATGAGTTCTAAACTAGAATACTTATTGATTGTATGCCTGAAAACATTGGTACTAAATGTCAATACCATTTATTTTTATAACTATTGATTTGTTGTGTTTTTTTTTTTTTTGCATTTTGTCCAGTAAAATATGTATATATATATATGTAATCAGACTTTGGTTGGTACTTTGAAGTAGTCCTGGAACAATTTGTAATTTTGTTAGGCCACAGGAAGAGATGTCCTTGGGTAATAGTACACTCCAGGTGATGGGGTATGACTCTGAAAAAGACACAAGTTTCCAGGGTCGCAATCTACCTTTTGCAAATCACATATGAAGCTGGAAGCCATGAGACTGGGTCTACTCCCAATACTTCACAGAGCTGGCCTGGACTGGTTTCCCTCTTCCCAAATGAAAAAGAAAACCTCTGTCTTTCTAGCAGCTGCACTACACCAACCAATTCCTTATATATTAAAAAATTGTAGTTTAACCATTTCCAGAACAAGGTTTATAAACAATGAAATCATAACATACGACTTAGCTGTGCATATCTCAAATTATTATTTCCCACTGTTGACTCAACTGTACTGTGTATAAGTGGAAAATGGGGGGAAAACTAGTGCATAATTCAGCAGCATTGGAGCATGGGCCCAGTTATCAGTGTATTGCAGTTTTTCCTGCCCCACGGTGCCCCAAGAGTTGTTCAAGCTATGTTGCCTTATGTACGTTGCACTACCCCCCCCCCAGGGGCTGCTGGTAACTGGCTCCCTTATTCCTGCACAGCCAGGCAACACACATTCTCTGCTTGCATCCAAAAACAAGAAGTCAGTCACTTGCTTTTATGTCTAATTAGGGGTAACAATTTGGATGGGGTAAAGGGATTCAGAAAGCTTGCTACATGTGGCAATCTCAGATAATCCCTGAGTGTTGACGTACTCTCTGTCCTCCTTTCTCTCACGCAAGACTCCTAGACAAACTGTGATGCTGTAAGCCCAAGCCCAGCCTGGAGGTAGAGACTCCCCCTTAGACCTAGGCGATAGGCCACAGACAGCCTCCTCAGCTCTCCAACCTCCACCCGACTCCCCTGTTAGCATGATTCATCCATACTGACCTAGCCACCCTGCCGATACAGTACACCTAGGGATTTTACTGGCTCTCTAAGGTATACAGATCAACCCTCCTGGCCTCCGCCCACTAACTTCGAGAAGTTTCTCCAAACTTCCAGATCCAGGGGGAGGCATCAGAGACCTGCTTCCTGTGAGTCATCCAGCCTGACCTACAGTAAACCCTGACCCAAATTCAGACTCCTTTTACCATGAGTAAATACATTTTTCTGCACTATTCTGGTAGCACACTAAAGGGTGCTACATGTATAGTATATAACTTAATTGATCAGCTGGCAAAAAATCCAGGGGCCAATTGGCATTATAGAGGGGCTGAAGGCAGCAGAACTCCCAAACAGGGGAAAAGTTCTAACCCGAATGGTGAACCTCATTGAAGTCTGTGGGAGCCGAACAGGAAAAAGTGCCCATTTTGAAGGTTTATATGCATGTAATTGGCCATAAAAGGGGTATTGGTACTGCCCTGAGGGATCGTTTTTCCAGGAGAAGTGATTTTAATGATGCTTAAAGTGCAACAATAAAAATAAAAAATCCTTTAAATATAGTGCCTGGAGGTTCCCTTAGTCTGCCTGTAAAGTGACGCATCTATAACATGTATAGAACATGCTGCAGTGAAAATTACCTTTATAAAGAAAAAAAAAGTCAAATCACATTTAAAATAACTTGTGGTTGCAATTATCGGCACCCAGCTATTAAAAAAAAAGGAAAAAGGAAAAAAACGGTGTGGGGTCCCCCAAAGGTCCATACCAGACCCTTATCTGAGCAAGCAGCCCAGCAGGTCAGGAAAGTGGGGGGGTGATGAGCGAGCGCTCCCCCCAAACCATACCAGGTCACATGCCATCAACATGGGTGGGGGGGTGGGTGCTTTTGGGTTGGGGGCCTCATCCCCACAACTGGCTGATGGTTATGGGGGTCTGCAGGCAGGGTGCTTTAACAAGAGCACCCACCCCCCCATGTTGAGGGCATGTGGCCTGGTATGGTTGGGGGGGGCTCGCTGACCTGCCAGGCTGCATGCCCAGATAAGGGCCTGGTATGGACTGGGGGGGGGGCCACGCCGTTTTTTTTTCTGTCAATGGGCGGGGAAGCCCATTGACAGCTGATGAATCATTGGTTGTTAAGGATGCCGCGGCCAGATTCCTGGCCCCGCTCCTTAACAACCAGCTTATACTGCGCCCTGATTGGGCAAAGCTTTGCCCAATCAGGGCACAAAATGCACTGTGAAGCAGGTGAACACCCTTCAAATTTGGGTGTTCCCTGAACAGGGCGAGCAGCTAATGCTCAGGGTGAACTGTTCGCCAAACTCTGTCATCTGGGCCAGCATTTTTCTACAGTCAATGACCATTGGTTGATAGAGTAGCCTGCTCCAATGCTGGACATAGTTTTTTTTTTTCTTATGGTGGTTTATATAGAAGTCATTTATTACCTTTTTAACCTTGGAAACAAAAAAGTGACATCAGCAAAAAAAAAAAAAAAATGTGGCTCATCAAGTCTACATATTGTTTAATAATTTTTCTTGTGTTTTTTAACTTTTTTGTGTGAGTATGGATCCAAGTTTGTCCCAAGCATAGATCTACAGCAGTGTTAAAAGGATTATGCTGTGCTAGAGTGTTAAACATGCTACTAAATTATAGCATGATGGGACAACTGCGTCTAAATAAACGCATGGGATTGAGGAAAATAAAATACCTCTTCAAGATATGCTGACCTAATTATAGATGGATGCTAATAAATGTAAACACAAATGTGAAATATGACAAATATAAACGCATAAAAGTAATAAATGCAGATTCAAATGTGATGTATCAAAGTGCACAAGTACCGATAAGCATAACTGAATCACAGCATGACTAGAAAGTGCAATGAATAAATATAAAAGCATCAAAGTGCTTATTGGTACTTGTGCACTTTGATGCGTTTTTATTTGTCATATTTCACATTTGAATTTGCATTTATTACTTTGATGCGTTTATATTTATTTGTCATATTTCACATTTGTGTTTACATTTATTAGCATCCATCTATTAGGTCCGCTTACCTTGAAGAGGTATTTTATTTTCCTCATTCACATGCGTTTATTTGGATGCAGTTGTCCTATCATTCTATAATTTAGTAGCCTGTTTAACACACTCTAGCGCAGCGTAATCCTTTTTACATTTATCATTTGCCACGCGTATGAGACGTGTTTAACGCACGCAGCTGAGTAGTGTTTTACTAAGTTTTGTGTGACTCGCAGGATCTTTCCCATCATAGATCTACAGCAGTGTTTCTCTAACTTGTTGATCTCTGTGATTGGTCACAGTGATCACATGGTACAGACAGGGCCAATCGCAGCCCATCTGTACCATGTGATTTACATGTAACCAATCACAGCTACTCACAATAGTAAACACTGGATGAATTAATTTCATTCAGTAAAAACGGTTGTTTATAACAGTGATATTCACTGTTATAAGCAATCATTGTGTGATCACTAGGGATGGGCTGGCTGTTCGAGTCGAACATGAGTTTGACTAGAACATTGGCTGTTCGGCAAATAGCGAACAATTTGGGGTGTTCGCGGCAAATTTGAAAGCCGCAGAACACCCTTTAAAAGTCTATGGGAGAAATCAATAGTGCTAATTTTAAAGGTTACTCTGCAAGTTATTGTTATAAAAAGTGTTTGGAGACCTGGGTCCTGCCCCAGGGGACATATATCAATGCAAAAAAAGTTTTAAAAAAGGCAGTTTTCCAGGTCTGGTATGGATATTAAGGGGAACCCCGTGCCAAAATTTAAAAAAAATGGCGTGGGGTCCCCCCGGTCTTCTTCTTCCCCCGGCATCTTTCTCTGGTCTTCTCCGGCATCTTCCTCGGCTTCTTCTTCCCCACTTAGCTCTCCGGACGATCCGCATCAATGGGAGACTCCCGCTTTATGACGCTTCTGTTCTTCTGACAGCTCTTTATATAACTGAGGGCGAGGCCACCTGGTGACCCCGTCCCCCTCTGACGCACAGGGACATCCCTATGGCTTTCCTGGGGCGTCAGAGGGGGGCGGGGTCACCCGTTTACCAGACCTGAAGGGTCTGGTATGGATTTTAAGGGGGACCCCCTGGTAATTGACTGTGGGGGAATCCCATGCCGTTTATTTCAATGACTTATGTGTATTGCAGAGACCCAACAATTCATTTTAGCCACGAATAGTTTTAAATAACTTTTTTTCCTTTAAAAATATCATTTTGCTCTCGGACTGTTCTAAACACAGGAAACATGTGCTACTTTACAGGCATACTATAGACACCCCCCAGGTATGAAATTTAAAGGAATATTTCACTTTTATTCTTTCACTTTAAGCATTATTAAAATCACTGCTCCTGAAAAAACGGACATTTTTAAAACTTTTTTATGCATTGATACATGTCCCCTTGGGCATGACCTAGGTCCCCAAACACTTTTTATGAAAATAACTTGCATATAAACCTTTAAAATTGGCACTAGGGATGAGCCGAACACCCCCCTGTTCGGTTCGCACCAGAACATGCGAACAGGAAAAAAGTTTGTTCGAACACGCGAACACCGTTAAAGTCTATGGGACACGAACATGAATAATCAAAAGTGCTAATTTTAAAGGCTAATATGCAAGTTATTGTCATAAAAAGTGTTTGGGGACCTGGGTCCTGCCCCAGGGGACATGGATCAATGCAAAAAAAAGTTTTAAAAACAGCCATTTTTTTAGGAGCAGTGATTTTAATAATGCTTAAAGTCAAACAATAAAAGTGTAATATCACTTTAAATTTCGTACCTGGGGGGTGTCTATAGTATGCCTGTAAAGGGGCGCATGTTTCCCGTGTTTAGAACAGTCTGACCTGTGGGGATGATGTGACGGGACTTCCCTGTGACATCACGGAGAATGCCACAGGGAAGTCCCGTCATGTCCCGCGCGTCAGAGGGGGGCGGGGTCACCAGGTGGTCCCACCCCCCATTACTTAAGAACCGTCAGACGAGGAGACGCCGTCACACAGCGGGAGCCTCCCTCCATGCCAGCATGGGTGCTGAGCGGCCCGGAGAAGAAAATGAAGAAGAGAAAAAGAGGAGGAAGAAGAGAAGAAGATGAAGAAGATGATGAAGAGAAGAGCGGGAGCCTCCCCCCATGCCATGGGTGCGGAGCAGCCTGGGGAGAAGAATATAGAAGACGCCGCGGAGGAGATGCTGGACGAGAACGCCGGAGGAAGAACCAGAAGAACCAGAAGATGAAGGAAGATGGAAGAAAGAAGAAGCATTTAAATAAAGTAATTGTCAAAAACTGTCCCTTGTCATTAACATTTTTGACAGTTTTTTAGTGAAATGGTAGGGGTAAGTACCCCCTTACCATTTCATACAGGGGGGGCTGGAATCTGGGGGTCCCCTTGTTAAAGGGGACTTCCAGATTCCGAAAGCCCTCCGCCCGCAGACCCCCACAACCACCGGCCAGGGTTGTGGGGATGAGGCCCTTGTCCTCATCAACATGGGGACAAGGTGTTTTGGGGGGCTACCCCAAAGCACCCTCCCAATGTTGAGGGCATGTGGCCTGGTATGGTTCAGGAGGGGGGGCCGCACTCTCGTCCCCCCCTCTTTTCCTGCGGCCTGCCAGGTTGCGTGCTCGGATAAGGGTCTGGTCTGGAATTTAGGGGGAACCCCACGTCTTTTTTTTTAAATTTTGGCCGGGGTTCCCCTTAATATCCATACCAGACCTGAAGGGGGACTCCCACGTCTTTTTTTTTTTTAAATCTGGATTCGGGGTTCCCCTGTGGGGAATTCCCATGCCGTTTTTATCAATGAACTTCTATGTGTATTGTCAGCAATGCAATAGCCGCGGGTAGTTTTAAATGGGTTTAATCCTTCGAAATGTCATTTTGTTGTCAGACTGTTCTAAACACGGGAAACATGCGCCCCTTTACAGGCATACTATAGACACCCTCCAGCTACAAAATTTAAAGGGATATTACACTTTTATTGTTTGACTTTAAGCATTATTAAAATCACTGCTCCTGAAAAAACGGGCGTTTTTAAAACTTTTTTTTTGCATTGATCCATGTCCCCTGGGGCAGGACCCAGGTCCCCAAACACTTTTTATGACAATAACTTGCATATAAGCCTTTAAAATTAACACGTTTGATTTCTCCCATAGACTTTTAAAGGGAGTTCCGCGGCATTCGAATTTGCCGCGAACACCCCAAATTGTTCGGCGAACTTGCGAACAGCCAATGTTCGAGTCGAACATGAGTTCGACTCGAACTCGAAGCTCATCCCTAATTAGCACTTTTGATTATTCATGTTTGTGTCCCATAGACTTTAACGGTGTTTGCGTGTTTGAACAAATTTTTTGCCTGTTCGCATGTTCCACTGCGAACCGAAGCAGGGGGTGTTCGGCTCATCCCTAGTGATCACCTCCCCATAGCAGTACAGTGTTACTATGGTCATAGTATGTAAGAAAAAAATATTTGAAAAATATTTTTTTATACACTGTGACCAGTCAGTGTCCCTGATCACTACCACACAAGTTGACTCTGTTGTACTGGTGACAGCATTTACTAAAAGAAAAAAAAATAACACAATCATAAATTTGTGTTGAAAGAGAAGGAAAATAATATTCTATTTTGCTCTGCAATACATCCAGGTTGCTTTCAATTAGACCTAAACCTTGCTGGTATCCTTCCTCACTTCCAAGGCCAAGCAACAGAGGAAACATCTCCAGATTTCCTTTTAACATGGCTTTTCCAAAGATTCAATTTCCTTTTAAATCCAAGTCAGGATATTTTCTCCAAGAACCTTGCATAGACTTGTTCAGCAGGTTCATGTGATTAAAAATGTCAGCCAAGTATGCCAGTTTCTGCAGCCATTCTTCATCTTCAAAGCACTCAGAAAAATCTGATCAACAAATTTCTTGAAAGTACTTATTTAGTTCTTTCAGCTCAAAGACTCTGAACTCGTCCTCTACCAAGCCACCTGATTTCTGTATGTAACAGGAGATTTACGTAGTCCTTCTTCATGTTTTCACAAAGTTTTTGAAACATTCTTGAGTTAACTGGTCTTTGTTTAATAAAGTTCACCATTTTTGTCACATCATCCTGATCACTTTTCAGCTCAGCTCCAAGAGTTTTGGACATGAGCACTTCTCTATGAATAAAGTTGTGACATTAGGATTTTCTTTTTTTCACAAGTGAGGAAAAGCCTTTCATGGAGCCAACCATTGATGGGGCACCATCAATACAGATTCCAACACAACCATTCCAAGACCTTGGGATTCCAGATAGACAGACAAAACATTAAATATATCTTGACCCTTGTTTGTTTCAGGCAGCTCTTTGCAGCAGAAAATGTTTTTTGGAATTTCACTACCATATTCAAATCGTACAAATGCTACAAGTTGGTATGCATTGGTGATATCTGTGGACTCATCAACTTGGATAGCAAAGTTATTTATTTTTAAGATATCACACAGGACCTCTTCAACATCGTGTGACATGTCATCAATACACAAACTTACTGTACTGTCTGAGAGTGGAACCTTTTCAATTTGCTTTATTGCAGCTTCTCCCAGCATGTGATTTACAATAATTTTACATGCTGGCATTATTATATTCTCACCAACTGTGTGACTTTTTCTTTTCTAGGCAATAATCTCTGCCACCAAATCGCTTGCTTCCTGGGCTTTTTTTTACTAATGGAGACTTTTTTTTTTTTTTAGCAAAAGCGGCACTTTGCTTGCTTTGAGATTCCAATAGTCGTTTGAAATAATCAGCACCTTTAGACCTCATGCCCACGGACATTTTTACAGCCATTTACATTTTGAGCGTTTTTTGTAGCTTAAAAATGCCTCTCCATGTTAGCCTATTGCCTCATGCCCACCATGGCATTTTTGAGCAGTAAATGGCATAGCCATTTTTAAGCTGCAAAAAAAAGACGCCAGCAAAAGGTGTTAAACATGATTTAACGAGGCTTAACGCTGTGTTAATCCTCGTCTGGCATTTCTGTCTCTATTCAAAATCAATGGTTCCCTATGGGAGCCCATTGATTTGAATAGAGGAAGCACCAGAAGTCGGATCAAGAGGATCCGACTTGCGGTGCAACTTGTGTGCTGAGAATCTTGAGGGGGAACGCGAAATGTTAAGAAAAAATATTTGCGTGGGGTTCCCCCCCCAAGACGATACCAGACCCTTCGGTCTGATATGAATCTTAAGGGGAACCCCCACACCAAAAAACAATGGCATGGGGCCCCCCTCCAACGATCCACACCAGACCCTTACCCGAGCATGCAGCCCGGCAGGTCAGGAAAGGGGGGGCCCAAAGCACCTGCCCTCAACATGGGGGGGTTGATGCTTTGGGACAGGGGGGGCCCAAAGCACCTTGTCCCCATGTTGATGAGGACAAGGGCCTCTTCCCGACAACCCTGGCTGTTGGTTGTCGGGGTCTGCGGGCGGCGGGCTTATCGGAATCTGGGAGCCTCCTTTAATGAGGGGGCCCCCAGATCCCAGCCCCCCACCCTATGTGAATGAGTATGGGGTACATCACACCCCTACCCATTCACTTGGAGAAAAGTGTCAATAAAAAAACACACTACACAGGTTTTTAAAGTAATTTATTATGCAGCTCTGGGGGTCTCTTCTGACTTTGGGGACTCTTTCGACTTCTCCGCTCTCTCCAGCCTCTTCTCCCACTGTCCGGTGTCTTCTGCCAGGCTCCTTCGCTATCTTCTGCTCTTTTGCCCGCTCTTTTACTAGCGGTTGCCCATTTTTTTCCGTTGTCTTCTTCCCTCTTCTCTTCTTCCGATGTTGACTCGACGCTCTCTCCTGCTGTAATGCCTTGTGCGTGGTGCGCAACGACTTATATAGGCATGGGGCAGGGTCACCGGGTGATGTCACCCGGTGATCCCGCCACTTATGACGTCACAGTCCCATCATACCCCGGGACTGTGACGTTATAAGGGGTGGGGTCACCTGATGACATCACCCGGTGACCCTGCCCCTTGGCTATATAATTCATTGCGCACATGGCATTACAGCGGGAGAGAGCGTTGAGTCAACATCGGCAGGGGGAAGAAGACAACAGAAAAGACCGGGCAACCGCTTAGCAAAAGAGAAGAAGATAGTGGAGGAGCCCAGCAGAAGACACCGGACAGTGGGAGAAGAGGCCGGAGAAGTCGGAAGAGACCCCTGGAGCAGCCTTATAAATTACTACCTGTGAAGTATGTTTTTTTTATTGACACTTTTTTTTCCCCCAGGTGAATGGGCAGGGATACGATGTACCCCATACTCATTCACATAGGGTGGGGGGCCGGGATCTGGGGGCCCCCTTATTAAAGGGGGCTTCCAGATTCCGATAACCCCCCTGCCCGCAGACCCCGACAACAAACGGCCAGGGTTGTCAGGAAGAGGCCCTTGTCCTGGACATCAACATGGGGACAAGGTCCTTTGGGCCCCCCGCCCCAAAGCATCAACCCCCCATGTTGAGCGCATGTGGCTTGCTCGCCCCCCTTTCCTGACCTGCCGGGCTGCGTGCTCGGATAAGGGTCTGGTATGGATCTTGGGGGGGGGGGGGATCCCCACGCCATTTTTTTTTGTGGGGGTTCCCCTGAAGACCCATACCAGACCGAAGGACTGTTTGCGCTTTCCCCCCTCAGGATTCTCAGCACACAAGTTGCACCTCAAGTCCAATCCTCTTGCTCCAACTTCTGGTGCGACCTCTATTCAAATCAATGGTCTCCCATAGGGAACCATTGATTTTGAATAGAGACAGAAACACGGCTGAAAGCTACCGCGGAGTAACGTGCATTGAATTAAATGCAAAACATGGATAAAATTGTGTTTTTAACTGGCATCTGTACTGGCTTTACAGCCCGTTTTTTAAAGCATCCGTTGGTATGTAAGTTTAGATACCAAATGGCCATGGTTTGTAGTAAAGTGTCTTTTCAGTTTTGCTGGAGCCATTGCTGTATTTGTAAGTTGTTTGCCACAGAAAAGGCACAATGGAATGGGACAATGTGGATCACCTGTACATGAAAAACCTATAGTTAGGCAACTTTCATTGTAAAGGCATACTGTGCTGCTGGTGCATGCAAAGGACTCAGAATGTTGTAATTCTTCCTCGCTAGCCTTAGTAGAAGATGAAGCTATACTATCCTCTTGTACCTCCCTCCTCCTCACTGTTGTGAATTCATGAAGAAATATATTTTATATTTCTTGGCAGAAAACATGAGAGATGCTTAGGCCTCAAAAAGCAGATGAACTGTTGCCCTTTCGTCAACCTTTAGAACAAATTAGACCCTCTCATGTTTTTCCAAGTGTTACTACTACTTCAAATATTGAAGACTTTTACAAGCATGTATTGTAAGGAAAACTGTTGGAACAAAAGAACTGCTTTCGTCACAAAACAAGGAGATATTTACATGGTATTGTGAATAAACACAAACTGCCACAGGACCCAAGGTTATGCAGACAATTCTCGCCTAGAGATAGCCTCACTTGGCTAACCTATTGTGTGCAAGTGGTGGACTGTTTAAGTAGCTAACACCTTGGCTAACAAAACTCATTGTATGAACTTTTAGGATGGTTTAGACAAACAAGTCATTTCTAAACACCCAGTGAGAATGTTCAAGGTCCCTCTCAACACGTTAGAGAAAGTTGAATATTGTGCCAGTCAAAAATAATTTAAGGTATCAATAAGGTTATTATAAGTCATTTTAAACTATCTCTGACATTGTAGGTCACAGAGACATTATAATGTTGGCGTCTGCGGACCCAACAACTTTGCTATGAAGAAAATGTATATGAAAGTGTGATTTTATAAGTAGAAGTGTTTTAAGTAACGAATTAGTACTAGGAAAAACATATAATCATGATTATAATTATATAAGATTGTAACCTATACTTAGATAAACAAATGTTCAGTGGAGATACCAGAAGTTATACAGGTATCCATATAGATAATCATTTTATGTAGTATTGATGAAAAATATAACAATGTGTGTATTTCCTAGATAGACCAGTTTTACAGATATACATTTATAGAGATACAGTTATATAACCAAGTTATGTAATGATGATTAATCAAACTTATACTGAGTGTATTTTACATTAGACCGATTACCATTTCTGTGTATTCTGTCATCCCCTCTTAACTTTCAAAAGTCGGTCTTGTTTTAGTTTTACCCCTCATGGCATCTGGAGCGCTTGTGCGTTCCAGCTCGCCATGGCACTTCCGGGTGCAGCCGTCTTCGCCGTTCCCACATGCGCTGTAGCCTCCTCAGGACCGAGGCTTAGCTCGTGCGTGCGCAGAGTGGCGAGTCGCTCGGCAGCCATGCATGCGCAGTACGGTTACCGCCCCACAGAGCAGGCGCGAGGTGGGGGGTGATGTCACGAACAGGGGATTTAAAATCTGCCCCTAGCTCCTGCATAATGGGAACTCCCTGACAGTGAGAGGGAGTGGAGTGGAGTGGAGTGGAGTGGAGTGGAGCGGAGCGGTTTTCCCCATCCCTGGTCTCGGGTAAGAGACTACTTTACTGTGTTCGCAGCTATTGATGTGGCTCTTCCTGGGACATATTTATTTAAGAATGTAAAAATTGGTAAATAAATTGAACATTTTTTTAAATTTTATTTATATATATATATATATATATATATATATATATATATATATATATATATAAAACAATAAAAGAGGAATAATAATATATTTATTCTGGGGGCAAGTTTGTTTTCTAATTTCCCTCACTGGCGCCTTGGCTTTTTCAGGGCATTCTTTGCCAGCAGTCCATCCGTACTGTGTCGCTCTTTGTCCAAAAATCATGGACAAGTCACCGCCTTTAAGTGACCAGCCCTCACGCACAAGGTATGTGCTTGTGAGGGGAGGGGTTGAGGTACAGTTGCAAATGTTTGCATTTTCTGATGTTGTGTCTTGACTCCCCCTTTTTATTTTTTCAGCCCTTCTAGATCGGACCCTCAGATCATGGTCCAGAATGAACCAGACCTTGTCAGGCCACAATACTACTCATCATCCAGATCCAGACGAGACTCTTTCCCTGGAAACCACCACCAGAGGAGACGTTCCCATTCCTCCTCCAGACACCGCTCCCACCGCCATGACAGCCGCTCTGATCGGAGATCCTGCTGGGGATGTGGAACACGAGTTCTGGAGGGCAAGTCCCTGTGTGACCGTTGCTATGCCCGTGCGGTTAGGGAAAAAGACGAAGAACCAGCGTTTGGAGTCTCTCGTGAAACGTGTGGTGCAACAATCCCTGAAAGATGGATATACCCCACACGTTGAGCCAGTCTACTACTTTATCTGGCCCTCCGGCTGATGAGGCCCGTGATGGTCCGGGCACTTCCCAGCCCTACGTTGCCTCTGGACTCTTCAGATGATGAACCTCAAGAAGAAGACATCGGAGGCTTTGACTTCAGTATTGTTTCACCATTAATCAAGGCGATCAAGGAGGCCCTTTAGTGGGAAGACCCCTCCACCCCCCTAAGCTAAACTCAAACTTTCCGCTCTTTTCTGAACTAAAAGACATCATTGATAAAGAATGGAGTAAGACGGACAAGAAGTCCTCCATGTCAAATAAAACCTCCAGATTATACCCCTTCAAGTCAGAAGAGGTGAAGTATCTGGAAAATGCTCCCCTTGTGGACGCAGCCTTAATGTGTCTGGCCAAACATGTTATTCTCCCTTTGGAAGATGCGGTGTCCTTCAAGGATGGTCTTGAAAGAAGGATAGACCAGGATCTGAAGAAAATTTATGGGCTGGCCGGCACGGCCTGTAAATCGTCCCTGGCACTAGCGGCCATGACGAAGGCCATGGAGGCCTGGACAGAGAATGTAGATTCCTTCCTTAAGGGTGTTTCGGAGGAGCTGGCCGGAAGTTCAGCAGCTGCAGAACTGAAACTAGCGGCAGTCTTCCTGGGGGAGGTGTCCATCGATTTGATCCGCCTATTGGCGCAAATTATGTTGTCATCGGTCACAGCCAAACGGGCTTTATGGTTGCGTCATTGGCTCGCTGACCCAGTCTCCAAGCAAGCCTGGTGTAAAATCCCCTTTGAGGGGTCTTCACTGTTCGGCAACAAGTTAGATGATGCCATAACGCGGGCCACGGGTAGTAAGTCAGGCTTCCTCCCCAGGACAGGCGTCTACTTGGACGGAAGAAACCCCAGTATAGAAGACGCACTCCGGAGCGCTCCAGGGAAGCACGCTCACACAAGCCTGGCTGTGACTTCAGGAAAAATTGGAGCAGAGGGCAGGCATCCTTTCGTAAGCCCGCTAAAGGCCAGACATCCAGCGGTCGTGAGCAGGTGAAGTCCTTTTGAGATTGCGCCCGCCCAGGCAGGTCGGGTTCGTAAGGACAGTCTCATCAGGGCACAGATGGGCCTTCTCCAGTACTTCTACCCCTAGATTTGTGCTCACTCTACTTCCTCGTTCAGAAGAACAGAGACAAGTGTTACTGTCCTACGTTGACTTACTGAAGACTCTGGGAGCAGTGGTACATGTCCCAAAGGATGAATGGTTTCAGGGGATATACTCCCCTCTCTTCCTAGTTCAAAAGAAAAGCGGCTCTTGGCACCCAGTCATAGACCTGACCTACCTCAACAAATTCATAGAGCATGGGAAGTTCAAGATGGAAACCTTATCAACCATCCAGCAAGCCATACAGCCAGGTGATTGGATGATTTCAATCGACTTAAGAGACGCTTATCTATGTCCCGGTGGGAAAAGAACTTCACAAATATCCCCGACACTTCCCAGTGCCTGTAGATAGTCGGCACGATGTTTGCCACTCCATTGCTCCCATTTCTTGGGTCACAGTCACGACCGACGCCAGCGGTACTGGGTGGGGAGCCCTCTGCGGATCAAACCTTGCTCAGGGCATATGGGACACTCGCCTCCCCAATCCGGGCTCAAATGTCCTGGAACTTCGAGCGGCAGGGTTTGCTCTCCAATCCTTCTCTCACCTTCTGAAAGGGGAGTCGGTGTTATTAAGGATGGACAACACCACGGCGGTCTCCTATGTGAAAAGGCAAGGGGGTACGCGGAGCTCCACGCTCCTGCGAGAAGTCGAAACCATTCTATCGTGGGCACAGCAGAATCTATCAAACATCTCTGCAGTCTTCATTCCAGGAGTCCAGAACACCCAAGCGGACTTCCTATCACGTTCTCAGTTGGACAACAACGAGTGGTCCCTTCATGCACAGACATTCGAGTGGATCCTGTCGTTGGGAATTGATCCCGAAGTAGATCTATTCGCTTCCCCCTGCAACTTCAAGGTGAAGAAATTCTACAAACAGTGTATATATAAATACTGCGCTGTCAAAAACGAGAAGAACAAAAGCAGCTAGCATTAACAAGTGATCTAACCTGGGATATAAAACGAAAAGGATATAAAATGCAGCGCTAAAACAACAGAACAAATTTAAACATAATTATGTGTTATACAGTATCTAGAGGTACACATAATAACATGTGTCTGAAAGAAAAAATCTGGAGACAGAAGTTTCTGAAACATCCACATGGGATGTGCACCTAAAAGACTATCTGTATATGTGAGTCCATATTTCTGAACTGAATATGTGTATATTGGTAGTCCACGGGTTAGCGTGAATAGTCATACATATATAAGTCCATAGGACAATACGAATTTGTTGTACACCTAAAGTGTAGAAGATAGTGATCAAATGTTGATAGTAGATCCACCACCGTAATAAGAAATGTGGGGGGGCTTACCAGAGACAATGGACACAGATGGGTATACACTCACTGTGTCAATAAAGCTGATGTAATTGTAGATCTCTGTGGATAGGATAGGAGTAGTAGAGATGCTTGTAGAGATTTGTACACGATAAAGGCAAGTCCAATCAAGTATCGCCAGCGTGTAAGAAAAAAACATGAAAGTACATAGCATAATAATGCATGGAAGATCTTGAAGCAATGTTAGTACTGGTAGTTGTATGTACACAAATCCATAAGTAGACCAATAGGGATAGAGGATTTTGAGCACCCAGAAGTGTAAATAGCAAAATATTTTTAGGTGATAATAGTAGGTCCACCACCGTAGGTAAAAGTGGGGGGCTTACCAGAACCAGTGGACACGGATGGGCATACACCCACTGTGTCCATAGGCGTGCGCACAGGGTGTGCCAGGTGTGCCTGGGCACACCCTAATGCCCAGGCACACCCTAATGCCCAGGCACATCCAACACACCCCAGGGCTTTTTTGCTGCCAAAATGTGTGAGAATTCTTTTTTTCTAAATGACACTGCTGCAAGTTAGACTATTTGTCATGGATGTGTACAACTCCTGTGGAAACTGCAGCCACTGGCTGCGGAGTAATCAGTCAGTCAGCCGCATTTTCCGATGCTGACTCTGTAGTTCCGGCTACAGCATCCCTGTCAGCTGAATATCACTCCGCCGCCAGCTGTCAGAGATGAAGCATGTGAACTTCAGAGAGCATCGGATATTTCCTGACTGCTTACTTTACAGCTGTGGCTGCAGTCCTAACAGGAGTCACCCACCATCCTATGCCCATCCTATGCCCTGTGTGCCAGAAGACAGCTTGCCAAACTCCTCTCTGATGCCGCATTTGGATGAAAACTGTCTCTCTCCTCCTCGGGTTCCTGTCTGGCTGAGTCGGGGCTTTCACAGCTCCAGTACAGGTGGGAGGAGCAGGAAGAGATCATCACAGAGTGCACCCTCGATCTCTTTCCTCCTGTCCAGCACACAGCACAGCTCTCCCTGGGGATGATGGAAGAGCTCAGAGGACAGATAGCAGCCTTTTACCTGTGAGACCTGTGAGTACTGACCTTCACCTTCTCTGCCTTCCACTATACAATTCTATGCACTTTGCAGAACAGGTTTACTGAAAGAGAAAGTAACATTCTTGAACAGGTTAGGAATTCCTGGGACTTCTGAGGTGTTACATAAATGTATTCCACATACACATTATATCCTGTTAAAATGATTTTTTTAATAACATATAATGTGTGTGTGTGTATGTGGAATACATCTATGTAGCACCTCTGAAGTCCCAGAAATTCCTAACCTATCAAAAACTCTTATCATAATAATACAGCCCAACTCCAGGACAGTAAAAAAGTCTATCCTTGCAGTGTGTGGGGGGAGGGGGTAACCTCTTTCACTTACCTGACTCTAATGTCTCTTTCTTCACCCCAAAGCCGTGACATCATCACATACCATAGAGGGACATTAACCCTGTATGGTATGATAGGAAGGCTGGAGTGTGACCACAGCCAGTATCTTAAAGCGGAGCTCCACCTTAAAAAAATATATTAAAAGCCAGCAGCTACAAATACTGCAGCTGCTGACTTTTAATATAAGGACACTTACCTGTCCAGGGTGCCCGCGATGTCGGCAGCAGATGACGAGCAATCGCTCGGTTTTCAGCTGCCCCCACCGCCATCCTCGGTCAGGGAATCAGGAAGTGAAGCGTTGTGGCTTTACTGTCGCCCTGCGCGTCTTCACTGGTCCCCATTGTGTTGTGGGAACTGTGTGTTTCCCAGACCACAACGGGGGGGGGGGGGGCAGGCATCTGCGGCTAGCTATTCCCGGAAGTGGGTGCAGATACCTGTATTATACAGGTATCTGCACACCCCCCCCCTTAAAGGTGCCAATTGTGGCACCGGAGGGGGGGAGGAATCAGATGAGTGGAAGTTCCACTTTAGGGTGGAACTCCGCTTTAAGACCCCTTTCACACTAGGGTATTTTTCAGGCGTTTTAGTGCTAAAAATAGCGCATGTAAAGTGCCTGAAAACTGCCTCCTCAGTGTGAAAGCCTGAGTGCTTTCACACAGGGCCAGTGTGCTTGCAGTGCTTGCAGGATGTTAGGAAAGGTCCCGCAAGCAGCATCTTTGGGGTGGTGTGGTAGCGCTGTATACACTGCTTCTAAACCGCCCAATGCCCATTGGAATGAATTGGCAGCACTGGCGAAGCCCCTGCAAAGCGCTTCGGCAGCGCTGCAACATGGCCGGTTTTAACTCTTTCTTCAGCCGCTAGCAGGAGTTAAAAGGAGTTAAAAGCGTAAACCTCTATGCATTTATTATTTTTTAATAAAAAGTTGAACAAAGGCACTTGGGTCAGGCAGGCACATAAATGGGTGGTTTTATATACATATATATATATTATACACACGCATGTGTGTTTGAGTTTTGGGGTGCACACCCTAATGCAATAGGCTGCGCACGCCTATGACTGTGTCTATTAGGCTTGTATAACTGTAGATCCCTGGAAACAGGATGAGGGTAGCCAAGGTACTTGTGGGAAGTATATGTGGTTCGCCTGCTGACACCACCACACTGCCATTTTTTATTCTCCTTCAGCGCTGTATTTTATCTTCACAAATGTGAGTGTTTTATCTTAATAAATAAGCTTCATAGCTTTTCCATACAGTATTACGCTATGCGTTTTTATACCTTTTCTCCTTATGCTGTGGATACGTGATTTGTCTTCACCACATATACTTCCCTCAAGTACCTTGGCTACCCTCATCCTGTTTCCAGGGATCTACAGTTATACAAGCCTAATAGACACAGTGGGTGTATGCCCATCTGTGTCCACTGGTTCTGGTAAGCCCCCCACTTTTACCTACGGTGGTGGACCCAGGGCCGGTCCCAGGCGGGTGCACGGGGTGCAGTGCACCCGGGCGCCAGAGAGGTGGGGGCGCTGAAGCGCCAGAGTGCTCCCCTCCCTCCTCCTCCTCTCCCTGTCCAGAGCAGGCTCTCTCCGCAGGTCACGACCGCGGTGCGGCCGCTGTGTTTTTCGCTGCTGCTAGAGCCCGTCCCCCCTCCCTCCTTCTCCTGTCAGAGAAGGAGAGCAGCCGCCGGAGATTGGAGCGGCTGGTCTCTGTGTAGAGAGAGACCAGCCGCTCAGTGACTTCGCTGAGGGGGAGAGCGGTCCGTGCCTGCAGCCTGACAGGTTGACACAGGTTCTCCTCCTCTGTCTCTCACTCCCGCGGCCCGCCCAAGCCTGTCTAGACAACTGCTCTTCACCCGGGCGGCGCGGCTGCACACTGTCCTCTCTAGCTGCCGCCCGGGTTTTAATGGGTCTCTAGAGTACTAATACTAATGGGGGGGTTGTCCTGGGGGAGTCTGTACTAAAGGGGGGTTGGCCTGGTGGGGGGTCTGTACCAATAGAGGAGGGGGGAGCATTGTCCGGGGGGTCTGTACTAAAGGAGGGGGGATTTGTCCTAGGGGAGTCTGTACTAATGGGGGGGTTGTCCTGGGGGGGTCTGTACTAAAGGAGGGGGGTTTGTCCTGGTGGGGAGTCTGTACTAATGGGGGGGTTGTCCTGGTGGGGAGTCTGTACTAATGGGGGGGTTGTCCTGGGGGGGTTTGTACTAATAGAAGGGCTTGTCCTGGGGGGGGTCTGTACTAATGGAGGGGGGTTGTCCTAGGGGGGTCTGTACTAATGAAGGGGGGATTTGTCCTGGGGGGTCTGTACTAATGGGGGGTCTGTACTAAAGGAGGGGGGTTTGTCCTGGTGGGGGGTCTGTATTAATGGAGGGGATTTGTCCTGGTGGGGGGTCTGTACTAATGGGTGGGCTTGTCCTGGGGGGGTCTGTACTAATGGAGGGGGGGTTGTCCTGGGGGGGGTCTGTACTAATGAAGGGGGATTTGTCCTGGGGTGGCTGTACTAATGGAGGGATCTTGCCCTGGGGGGGTCTGCACTAATGTGGGTGTTGTCCTGAGGGGGTCTGTACTAATGGAGGGGGGTTTTGTCCTGGTGGGGGGTCTGTACTAATGGAGGGGGGGTTCTCTTGGGGGGGTCTGTACTAATGGAGGGGGCTTTGTCCTGGTGGGGGTCTGTACTAATGGAGGGGGGGTTGTCCTGGGGGGTCTGTACTAATGAAGGGGGGATTTGTCCTGGGGGGTCTGTACTAATGGCGGGGATTTGTCCTAGGGGGTCTGTACTAATGGAGGGGGGGTTTGTCCTGGGGGGTCTGTACTAATGGAGGGGGGTTTGTCCTGTTGGGGTCTGTACTAATGGAGGGGGGTTTGTCCTGTTGGGGTCTGTACTAATAGAGGGGGGTTGTCCTGGGGGGTCTGTACTAATGAAGGGGGGTTGTCCTGGGGGGGTCTGTACTAATGAATGGGGGATTTGTCCTGGGGGGGTCTGTACTAATGCAGGGGGGTTTCTCCTGAGGGGTGGTCTGTACTAATGGAGGGGGGATTTGTCCGGGGGGGGTCTGTACTAAAGGAGGGGGTTTATCCTGGGGGGTCTGTACCAATGGAGGGGAGGTGTTTGTCCGGGGGAGTCTGTACTAATGGAGGGGGGTTTGTCCTGGGGGGTTTGTACTAATGGAGGGGGGGTTGTCCTGGTGGGGGATCTGTACTAATGGAGGGAGGGTTTGTCCTGTGGGGGTGTCATGAAGATCCTGCCAGTAACCGGCGTCCGAGGCGCACAGGAACCCGGCCACGGGTCCCATTGCGCATGCGCGCGCGTTCACGGGTGCGGTCACGCACGGGCACGCGCGCGCGCACTCCCGCTGGTGTCAGGCGGGCTATTTAAACCTGCCTGTCACACTTCATCCCCGCTGTCTGCTCCAATCCTGGTAGATGGGGAAGAGGAATTCGAGGTGGAGGCTATCATGGACCACAGGAAAAGAGGTAACCAAAATCAATTCTTAATAAAGTGGAAGGGGTTTGGCCCAGAGGAGAATTCTTGGGAACCAGAGGATAATATTCATGCTGAAGACCTGTTACAAGCCTTTAGAACAGCTCATCCAGAGAAATTTTTTCCAAGGGGCAGCCGGAGGCTGCCCCTTGGGGGGGGGGCAATGTCATGAAGATCCTGCCAGTAACCGGCGTCCCAGGCGCACGGGAACCCAGCCACGGGTCCCATTGCGCATGCGCGCGCGTTCACGGGTGCGGTCGCGCGCGCGCACTCCCGCTGGTGTCAGGCGGGCTATTTAAACCTGCCTGTCACACTTCATCCCCGCTGTCTGCTCTACAGCGTTCTGTGAGTGTTACCTGATCTAATCTGTGTATCCTGTTATCTGACCTGGCTTCCTGTTTGACAATCCTGCTATCTGCCTGCACCAGACCCTCTTGGCTTGCCTGACCATCCCTCTGCATTACCCCTGGTACCTCTGCTGTCTGAACGTTACTGACCACCGGCTTGTTGACCCTCCGCTGTGTACATCAGCTTCCAGTCTGCTATTACCTGCTGTTGTTCCTGGTTCCAGTCCAGCTCCCAGTCTGCTATTACCTGCTGTTGTTCCTGGTTCCAGTCCAGCGTTCCAGGCTACCTTCTGCTGTGTTCCAGCCCAGCGTTCCAGGCTATCTTCTGCTGTGTTCCAGTCCAGCGTTCCAGGCTAATACCTGCTGTTGTTCCTGGTTCCAGTCCAGCGTTCCAGGCTATCTTCTGCTGTTGTTCCAGTCCAGCGTTCCAGGCTATTACCTGCTGTTGTTCCTGGTTCCAGTCCAGCTTCCAGTCTGCTATTACCTGCTGTTGTTCCTGGTTCCAGTCCAGCTTCCAGTCTGCTATTACCTGCTGTTGTTCCTGGTTCTAGTCCAGCTTCCAGTCGGCCATTACCTGCTGTTGTTCCTGGTTCCAGTCCAGCGTTCCAGGCTATCCTCTGCTGTTGTTCCAGTCCAGCGTTCCAGGCTATTACCTGCTGTTGCTCCTGGTTCCAGTCCAGCTTCCAGTCGGCTATTACCTGCTATTGTTCCGGGCTCCAGTCCTGCATTCCAGTCTCTGTCCTCAGTCTACTCCTCAGACTCCTGACTGCAGAGGGTGCCACCACTACTGGACTTTCAGCAACTGTTGATCCTGCCAGGCACCCATACCACTCTTCACTCCTGGCCCTCTGTCTCCATTCCAGGGGAACGGGAGTGGGAGCTGTAAGGGAGGTCTTTTCCTGCACTTCAGGCTCACAACCTACCAGGTACGTGACAGGGGGTCTGTACTAGTGGAGGAGGGTTCTCCTGGGGGGGGGTCTACACTGCAGCTGCGGGCTCTTCTTTTGCCCCTTCCCCTCCCTCTCCTCCGCACGTGCACTGCGATACTAGTGAGCGGTGCTGGCCGGCACAGCCTCCCACTATGTTTCTTCCCCCGCCTTCATATCAGCCAGGGAAAAAATAGAATAGAAAAAGGAGCATAGAAGAGGATTGTGGGACATGTAGTCCTGAGGACTGACAGCCCCACTGTAACACGGAAACTGCAGCCCACACAGCATGCTCAGCTGAATGGGAGAGAGAGAGACAGGAGCCTGGGAAAGCTTTCAGGGAAGTACACCCTGGAATCCAGAGGGAGAGGGGAGTGCTGAGGGAACACCATCAGAGAGGGAACCCCACTGCCCTGCACCACCAGAGGGAAAGACACACAGCCTAGCGCCATCCCTGGTGGAGAAAGGAATGGAGTCATTGCCGGAATACAGATCTGGGTGCTACCCAGCGGAGTCACCACGGGCAATTCAGAGTGAGCTGACTCCTGATCAGAGGAACCGTTGCTGTATCGCTGGGTCAGGTGAGAGGGCCGATCGGCCATTATCTACTAACGTCCATAGGAACTTCAGTCTCTGACCATCTTCTTGTTCTGACCATCTCTTGTATAATGTCTGCTGTCTCTGACCATCTCCTGTATCATGTCTGCAGTCTCTGACCATCTCCTGTATTATATCTGCAGTCTCTGACCATCTCCTGTATTATATCTGCAGTCTCTGACCATCTCTTGTATAATGTCTGCAGTCTCTGACCATCTCGTGTATCATGTCTGCAGTCTCTGACCATCTCTTGTATCATGTCTGCAATCTCTAACCAGTTTCTGTACCATGTCTGCAGTGTCTGACTGTCTCTTGTATCATGTCTACAGTCTCTGACCATCTATTCTATCTTGTCTGCATTCTCTGACCATCTCCTGTATTATGTCCGCAGTCTCTGACCATCTCCTGCACTATGTCTGCTGTCTCTGACCATCTCCTGTATCATGTCTGCAGTCTCTGACCATCTCCTGTATTATATCTGCAGTCTCTGACCATCTCTTGTATAATGTCTGCAGTCTCTGACCATCTCGTGTATCATGTCTGCAGTCTCTGACCATCTCTTGTATCATGTCTGCAATCTCTAACCAGTTTCTGTACCATGTCTGCAGTGTCTGACTGTCTCTTGTATCATGTCTACAGTCTCTGACCATCTATTCTATCTTGTCTGCAGTCTCTGACCATCTCCTGTATTATGTCTGCAGTCTCTGACCATCTCCTGTATTATGTCTGCAGTCTCTGACCATCTCCTGTATTATGTCTGCAGTCTCTGACCATCTCCTGTACTATGTCTGCAGTCTCTGACCATCTCCTGTATCATGTCTGCAGTCTCTGACCATCTCCTGTATCATGTCTGCCGTCTCTGACCATCTCCTGTATCATGTCTGCAGTCTCTGACCATCTCCTGTATTATGTCTGGAGTTTCTGACCATCTCCTGTATTATGTCTGCAGTCTCTGACCATCTCCTGTATTATGTCTGCAGTCTCTGACCATCTCCTGTATTATGTCTGCAGTCTCTGACCATCTCCTGTATTATGTCTGCAGTCTCTGACCATCTCCTGTATCATGTCTGCAGTCTCTGACCATCTCCTGTATTATGTCTGCAGTCTCTGACCATCTCCTGTATTATGTCTGGAGTCTCTGACCATCTCCTGTATTATGTCTGCAGTCTCTGACCATCTCCTGTATTATGTCTGCAGTCTCTGACCATCTCCTGTATCATGTCTGCAGTCTGTGACCATCTCCTGTACTATGTCTGCAGTCTCTGACCATCTCCTGTATCATATCTGCAGTCTCTGATCATTTCCTGTACTATGTCTGCAGTCTCTGATCATCTCCTGTATCATGTCTGCAGTCTCTGACCATCTCCTGTACTATGTCTGCAGTCTCTGATCATCTCCTGTACCATGTCTGGAGTCTCTGACCATCTCCTGTATCATGTCTGCAGTCTCTGACCATCTCTTGCACTATGTCTGCAGTCTCTAACCATCTCCTGTATCATGTCTGCAGTCTCCTGTACTATGTCTGCAGTCTCTGATCATCTCCTGTACCATGTCTGGAGTCTCTGACCATCTCCTGTATCATGTCTGCAGTCTCTGACCATCTCTTGCACTATGTCTGCAGTCTCTAACCATCTCCTGTATCATGTCTGCAGTCTCCTGTACTATGTCTGCAGTCTCTGACCATCTCCTGTACTATGTCTGCAATCTCTGACTATCTCCTGTATTATGTCTGCAGGCTCTGACCATCTCCTGCACTATGTCTGCAGTCTCTGACCATCTCCTGCACTATGTCTGCAGTCTCTGACCATCTCTTGTATAATGTCTGCAGTCTCTGTCCATCTCGTGTATCATGTCTGCAGTCTCTGACCATCTCTTGTATCATGTCTGCAATCTCTAACCAGTTTCTGTACCATGTCTGCAGTGTCTGACTGTCTCTTGTATCATGTCTACAGTCTCTGACCATCTATTCTATCTTGTCTGCATTCTCTGACCATCTCCTGTATTATGTCCGCAGTCTCTGACCATCTCCTGCACTATGTCTGCTGTCTCTGACCATCTCCTGTATCATGTCTGCAGTCTCTGACCATCTCCTGTATTATATCTGCAGTCTCTGACCATCTCTTATATAATGTCTGCAGTCTCTGACCATCTCGTGTATCATGTCTGCAGTCTCTGACCATCTCTTGTATCATGTCTGCAATCTCTAACCAGTTTCTGTACCATGTCTGCAGTGTCTGACTGTCTCTTGTATCATGTCTACAGTCTCTGACCATCTATTCTATCTTGTCTGCAGTCTCTGACCATCTCCTGTATTATGTCTGCAGTCTCTGACCATCTCCTGTATTATGTCTGCAGTCTCTGACCATCTCCTGTATTATGTCTGCAGTCTCTGACCATCTCCTGTACTATGTCTGCAGTCTCTGACCATCTCCTGTATCATGTCTGCAGTCTCTGGCCATCTCCTGTATCATGTCTGCAGTCTCTGACCATCTCCTGTATCATGTCTGCAGTCTCTGACCATCTCCTGTATCATGTCTGCAGTCTCTGACCATCTCCTGTATTATGTCTGGAGTCTCTGACCATCTCCTGTATTATGTCTGCAGTCTCTGACCATCTCCTGTATTATGTCTGCAGTCTCTGACCATCTCCTGTATTATGTCTGCAGTCTCTGACCATCTCCTGTATTATGTCTGCAGTCTCTGACCATCTCCTGTATCATGTCTGCAGTCTCTGACCATCTCCTGTATCATGTCTGGAGTCTCTGACCATCTCCTGTATTATGTCTGCAGTCTCTGACCATCTCCTGTATTATGTCTGCAGTCTCTGACCATCTCCTGTATTATGTCTGCAGTCTCTGACCATCTCCTGTATCATGTCTGCAGTCTGTGACCATCTCCTGTACTATGTCTGCAGTCTCTGACCATCTCCTGTATCATATCTGCAGTCTCTGATCATTTCCTGTACTATGTCTGCAGTCTCTGATCATCTCCTGTATCATGTCTGCAGTCTCTGACCATCTCCTGTACTATGTCTGCAGTCTCTGATCATCTCCTGTACCATGTCTGGAGTCTCTGACCATCTCCTGTATCATGTCTGCAGTCTCTGACCATCTCTTGCACTATGTCTGCAGTCTCTAACCATCTCCTGTATCATGTCTGCAGTCTCCTGTACTATGTCTGCAGTCTCTGATCATCTCCTGTACCATGTCTGCAGTCTCTGACCATCTCCTGTATTATGTCTGGAGTCTCTGACCATCTCCTGTATCATGTCTGCAGTCTCTGACCATCTCTTGCACTATGTCTGCAGTCTCTAACCATCTCCTGTGTCATGTCTGCAGTCTCCTGTACTATGTCTGCAGTCTCTGATCATCTCCTGTACCATGTCTGGAGTCTCTGACCATCTCCTGTATCATGTCTGCAGTCTCTGACCATCTCTTGCACTATGTCTGCAGTCTCTAACCATCTCCTGTATCATGTCTGCAGTCTCCTGTACTATGTCTGCAGTCTCTGACCATCTCCTGTACTATGTCTGCAATCTCTGACTATCTCCTGTATTATGTCTGCAGGCTCTGACCATCTCCTGCACTATGTCTGCAGTCTCTGACCATCTCCTGCACTATGTCTGCAGTCTCTGATCATCTCCTGTATCATGTCTGAAGTCTCTGACCATCTCCTGCACTATGTCTGAAGTCTCTGACCATCTCCTGCACTATGTCTGCAGTCTCTGACCATCTCCTGTACTATGTCTCCAGTCTCTGACCATCTCCTGTATCATGTCTGCAGTCTCTGACCATCTCCTGTACTATGTCTGCAGTCTCTGATCATCTCCTGTATCATGTCTGCAGTCTCTGACCATCTCCTGTACTATGTCTGCAGTCTCTGACCATCTCCTGTACTATGTCTGCAGTCTCTGACCATCTCCTGTACTATGTCTGCAGTCTCTGACCATCTCCTGTATCATGTCTGCAGTCTCTGACCATCTCCTGTATCATGTCTGCAGTCTCTGACCATCTCCTGTATCATGTCTGCAGTCTCTGACCATCACCTGCACTGTGTCTGCAGTCTCTGACCATTTCCTGTATCATGTCTTCAGTCTCTGACCATCTCCTGTGCTATGTCTGCAGTCTCTGACCATCTCCTGTATCATGTCTGCAGTCTCTGACCATCTCCTGTACTATGTCTGCAGTCTCTGACCATCTCCTGTATCATGTCTGCAGTCTCTGACCATCTCCTGTATTATGTCTGCAGTCTCTGACCATCACCTGCACTGTGTCTGCAGTCTCTGACCATTTCCTGTATCATGTCTTCAGTCTCTGACCATCTCCTGTGCTATGTCTGCAGTCTCTGACCATCTCCTGTATCATGTCTGCAGTCTCAGACCATCTCTTGTATCATGTCTGCAGTCTCTGACCATCTCCTGTACTATGTCTGCAGTCTCTGACCATCTCCTGTACTATGTCTACAGACTCTGACCATCTCCTGTAACATGTCTGCAGTCTCTGACCATCTCCTTTACCATGTCTGAAGTCTCTGATCACCTCTTGTACCATGTCTGCAGTCTCTGACCATCTCCTGTACTATGATTGCAGTCTCTGACTGTCTCTTGTATCATGTCTGCAGTCTTTGACTGCATCCTGTATTATGTATGGGGACTCTTTCTAACAGACAGCCCTCTCTGTGTGCATCAGAGAGACTCCCTTCCAGGTCTCATTAGTGTTCTCTCTTCCTGTATTTTCTTTTATTGTTAAGAGATCATGGGAAGAGATCATGGGAAGATCCTAGGGTAACAACGACTTCTTAGGGGAGCAGCTCTGTGTTTGAGTTGTTGCCATATAATCATTTGTAAAGGGGAGTAGTTGGTAAGATGGCCACGCCCATGTGGGGGTGCCAGAAATATTTCTGCACCCAGGCGTCTGTGACCCTAGGATCGGCCCTGGGTGGACCTACTATTATCACCTAAAAATATTTTGCTATTTACATTTCTGGGTGCTCAAAATCCTCTATCCCTATTGGTCTACTTATGGATTTGTGTACATACAACTACCAGTACTAACATTGCTTCAAGATCTTCCATGCAGTATTATGCTATGTACTTTCATGTTTTATTCTTACACGCTGGTGATACTTGATTGGACTTGCCTTTATCGTGTACAAATCTCTACAAGCATCTCTACTACTCCTATCCTATCTCCAGAGATCTACAATTACATCAGCTTTATTGACACAGTGAGTGTATACCCATCTGTGTCCATTGTCTCTGGTAAGCCCCCCCACATTTCTTATTACGGTGGTGGATCTACTATTGACATTTGATCACTATCTTCTACACTTTAGGTGTACAACAAATTCGTATTGTCCTATGGACTTATATATGTATGACTATTCACGCTAACCTGTGGACTACCAATATACACATATTCAGTTCAGATATATGGACTCACATATACAGATAGTCTTTTAGGTGCACATCCCATGTGGATGTTTCAGAAACTTCTGTCTCCAGATTTTTTTCTTTCAGACACATGTTATTATGTGTACCTCTAGCTACTGTATAACACATATTTATGTTTAAATTTGTTCTGTTGTTTTAGCGCTGCATTTTATATCTTTTTCGAAGAAATTCTACACCCGAGGCCATTGCAGCCAGGCCTTCGGAACAGATGCCCTAACGGATCCGTGTAGGTTCATGAGGGCATATGCCTTTCCCCCGCTCCCGGTTATGCTGAGATTCCTGCAGAGGCTCCAGGCGGAAGCAGTCGAAGTGGTGACAATAGCTCCCTATTGGCCGAACAGGCCTTGGTTCCCCCTCCTCATCCAACTCTGTTTCCGGGACCCGGTGCCTCTCCCTCTCATTGCCTCTCCCTCTCATTGCCTCTCCCTTTCAGGCCGGACCTTCTTTCTCAGGGGACAGTATTACACTCTTGTCTGGCAGTACTGAGACTGATGGTCTGGTTCTTGAGAGGGAGAGGCTAGAATTCCTTGGCTGTGCCTCAAGAGTGATCTCCACCCTTATGAGCTCAAGAAGACCAAGCACAAATAAGGTGTATGGGAGAATCTGGACCAAATTTGTAGAATTTTGCTCTTCTGTGCATAGGTCTTTCAGATACCCAGAAGTCCAGCATATCCTCAGCTTCCTTCAAACTGGTCTTGACCTACCCTTATCTATCAGCTCTCTTAGGGTCCAGGTATCTGCTTTATCGCCTTTCTCCAGTACTTCATGGGCGGTTCATCCCTTAATTCGGCAATTTTTCTGTGGAGCTTCAAGGCTCAAGCCCCAAAGAAAACCCAGGTTTCCCAAGTGGGACCATTCACTTGTCCTTGATTCAATCTCTGGACTCAGTATCACGGGGCCCTTCCTGCTCTCCATCAAGGACTTTTCAGCAAAAGTAGCCTTTTTAGTAGCGGTCGCCTGGGCTAAAAGGGTCTCTGAGATCGGATCACTGGGTCATTAAGAACCCTTCTTGACGTTTTTCCCGGACCGTGTAGTTCTCATCCCTATGCTGGGTTCAAACCCGAAAGTTTCTTCGGTGTTTCATGAGGATCAGGAGACCGTCTTACCTACTTTCAGGTCTCTGGGATCAACTGAAACTCACCCTTTGGATGTAGGCGAAGCTATTAAGGAATATCTACAAATTACTTCTACCTTTAGACGTTCTGATCACCTCTTTATCTTGCACTCGGGTAGCGTCAAAGGGAAGAAAGCCTTAACCAGGACACTCGCGGCCTGGATAGTGCAGACCATCCAGCAAGCATACAGGGCTAAGGACTTGGCTCCTCTAGAGGCAGTGACAGCTCACTCCACCAGGGGAATGGCAGCCTCGTGGGTGGTGGCTCGACATGTGGCTCCAGACACCATTTGCAAAGCGGCCTCTTGGGCCTCTATTAACACATTTATGGCTCATTACTGCATAGAGCCTGCATCTCTGTCTTCTGTAAACTTTGGTTTGAGAATCCTATCGGTTGATAGGAAAAATTAAAATTATGATTTGTTTAGCAGCATACCCACCCGTGTGGGTCAGAAGGTGACATTCTGTCAGTGCTGACTGCAGAAAGGGGGATCAAAGAGCAGGGGCATGTGGCTGGCTGGAGGAGACTGATTGTAAAAGGAGTTCATAGCCTAGCTTGATGACATGTTCAAAGAGAATAAGGGGGAAAAGACGCAGTTGCTGCTACTGCCGACTCCCGTCCTGACCCCCCCAGAAAGGGAAAAGAGAGTGGGACTATTCCGATACTCGATTATTGGTGAATAGTGATTAGTATAAGGATAAATTAGAAAACTTTATAAAATTTCAATTTTTAATCAAAAGAAATGATAAAATTACAGTTACAAATACAATTGTAATTACAAACAACATCATCATAAAAGGGAAATACCACACAATCAAACAGTGGATTCCGCAATGTTTGGATGAGACGTGTGTGTAGAGCTTTAAATCTCGACCGGTTTCGCGGTTCAACACCGCTTCCTCAGGAGAAGCATATCTAAAACATGATGTAACATGGTTTTAGCATATACATTTATATACATTAAATCATTGCAGCAGCATTGTTTACAACAGTTATCAAATACATCATACAAATGAAGTAAAAATAAGGACGAGCTCACCCAGTCAGGCGGTCTCCGTGGGTATACAGGACCTAGTAAAAGTCATGTCATGTTATAATAAAACTTATGAACGCACCTCCTGCTATATTCAGTCTGATCCAGCTGTGTGCTCCCCCTCTCTGCATCACCACTTCCATACACAGGATGTCACCTGTGGCTTCAGTCACATGCTCCATCTCTGCTTAATCCCCCCCAAGTCTGTCCATCACATCAGAGGTCCCCCAATAACATCAGAGGCCCCCACTAGTGTCAAATTTCCCCCATCACATTACAGTCCTTCCTTCACATTAAAATCCCCCCTGTATACATGTGAACCCATCAGAGTTGCACCTTTACACAAATAACATCAGAGCTTCTCCATTACATCAGAGGTCTCCCAATCACATCCAACCCCCCCCCCCTCCATCACATCAAAGTCCCCCCTATATACAAGAACTTTCTATCACATCAGAGTCGCCCCTATACATCAGAGGTCCCCTTTACATGATTCCCCTCATCACATCGGAGCTTCCCCATCACATCAGTGGCCCCCCAGTGTCAGATTTCCCCATCACATTACAGTCCCTCCTTCACATCAGAGGCCCCCATTACATCAAAGTCCCCTTTATACACAGAAACCTCCATCACATCAGAGTCACCCCTATAAATGAGTCTCCCCATCACAGCAGAGGTCTCCCATGTCAGAGGTCTCCCCATCACATCAGAGGCCCCCCAGTGTCAGATTTCCCTATCACATTACAGTCCCTCCTTCACATCAGAGGCCCCCCTATACACAAGAACCTTCCATCACATCAGTCACCCATATACTTAGAGGCCCCCTTTACACAAGTACCCCCATCACATCAAAGCCTCCATCGCATAAGTGGCCCCCATCACACGGAACCCCATCATAAACCCCCTATCACAGGACCACCCAGTCAAACATACCCCCCTCTCTCAGAGCCCTCCAATCACACAGATCCCTTTTCACAAAGCCCTTCCTTTTGATTTCATCAGCGTGGCAGAGGGCTGGAAATAAAGGAGGTCTTGAGGAGATGGATCCTGCATCCTGGCTCTAGTAACGCTTTCCCCTCCTAATCCAGCCATGTGCTCTCTGAGACACACACACACACACACACACACACTGCTCTGGCTGGCAGTTCTCCCCTCCCGATCCAGCCACATGATGCTATGAGTCCCTGCTGGCTCTGTGACTCCTGCAGCTCCTGTGTCCCAATGCAGCCATGTGCCCCTGCCAGCTCTGTCTATCCACCTCACCCCCCCATCTCAAACCCAGCCACATGTCCCTGTTGAAAAACTCTGCTCCAGCCACATGCCCCTGCAAGCTCTGTCCATCCACACACATAAACCCCCCCCCCCATCACTAACTTCCAGCCATGTGCTCCGATGGCTCTCTGTCCCTCCTGCACTCTGCATTGCTGCAGCTATAGCTGCAGTAATGCAGAGTGCAGGGGAAACAGAGAACCATCGGAGCACATTGCACAGTGCAGGGGGGAGGCAGACAGAGATTTCAGCCAGACTTAAAGTGGGGTTCCACCCAAAAAACAAAAATACATGGAAAAAATCTAAAAAAAAAACCAAAAAAACATTTGGATATTTTTTTTTTTTTTTACTTACCTCTAAATGCCTGTTGCTAGGTGGTCCCTCGTAGCCTGCCTGTTCCTTTGCCTGGGCTGGTGACATCACTTCCCCCCAGGCACAGGAAGGGCTCTGCTCTGCTCCCTCCCTCCTGTCAATCATCTGGGACCCATTACAGGTCCCAGGTGATTGAGCGGCCAATCACGGCGCGCGTCGCCGCTCGCGCATGCGCAGTGGGTGCCAGGCTGTGAAGCCACAGCCCGGCGCCCACAGTTGAAATGCCGGCGCCGACGAGCGGAGGGGGGGGGCGAGCGGGGCCTCGATCCCCCGCATCGCTGGACCCAGGGACAGGTGAGTGTCCAATTAAAAGTCAGCAGCTGCAGTATTTGTAGCTGCTGACTTTTAATTTTTTTTTTTTTTGACGGCCCCCTGGGTGGAACTCCTCTTTAAGTGTATGGCTGAATTCGCATTGCGCAGACATCGCATGTGATCGGCACAGCAGTGTGGTGCGAATCACATGCAATATCTGTGTTTGCATATTATGTGTGAGCCTAGACTAAAGCAGTATTACCAGGCTAAAGCAGTTTACCATTGTGATGGCTGCATTTGTTTGTTTTTCTTTTGTTAGGCTTTTTTTCATTTATTTTTATCTGGTGATCCAGCCAGTAAGTGTTTTTTTTTTTTTTTTTTGAAAAATCAAGCTCTTCTGCAAATGTAGCAGTTAGATTGTTGAGACAAACCATTTACCACTGATAGGGGTGCTTACAAAGATCAGCTTGCTTTTATTTATTCATGTAAAACCTTTATCCTAAAAGGTAAAGAACTGTTGCTGTAACTGCAGCGTGAGCTGGAGTTTGGCTTCAGTTTGTTAATGTATCCATTTCCAGTATGGCTGGTTTAGCACTCCCCTCCCAACAGATTAGCAATGCTGCTAAAATGGATCCCTGCTATTGATGCTACTTAATCCCTGAGTGGAAGAATATAGTATATAGTATGTAGTAATATACCGTATATACTTGAGTATAAGCCGAGTTTTTCAGCACATTTTTTTGTGCTGAAAATGCCCCCCTCGGCTTATACTCGAGTCAGGGTGGCATTTACTGGTCTCCGGTGGTGTGTGCGGGTGTTCAGTCACTCTGGATCCTTTGTGTAGAGCAGGGGGTCTCCGTATCACAGCTCGCGGGTCACATATGGCCTGCTCATGTCTTTTGCCAGTGTTGAGAAATGTACCCCATCGGATAGTCTCCGCCCTGTACTGCGCAGGCACAGCGCAGTACGGAGGACAAAGGAGAAGCTGAAAGTCTCCGAACACAAACAGCTATTCATGTTCTGAGATTTTCGGCTTCTCCTTTGTCCTCTGTACTGCGCCTGCGCAGTACAGGGCGGATACTATCGGATGGGGGGACCTTTCTCGTTAGAACACTAGGACGCCCGCTCGTGTCCGGCGCCTGCTCCCGTCACTCCCGCCCATGCTTTGACGTTGTCTGTTAGGATTGGCTGCTGGGACTGCCAATGTCCTAGCAGCCAGTGACATCATTGGCGCGGCTACTAGCCCGCTGTTTGTATTAAAGATCCTTCTGCAGTGGGTGGGATTTGGGAGATGAAGGAGAGCTGAAGTCACAGTACCGGTACATAGCTAATGTGGAAACACATATGGGGACACTCTGAATTAATGTAATTTTATTGGTATCTATTTTTATTTTTGAAATTTACCATACCAGTAGCTGCTGCATTTCCCACCCTAGGCTTATACTCGAGTCAATAAGTTTTCCCAGTTTTTTGGGGTAAAAGTAGGTGCCTCGGCTTATACTCGAGTATATACGGTAATGTTAAAAATTACCTTTTCTTTTCCAGCTACAGTGCTGTAAAGAAGTTTGTTGAAATCTTTGCAATCATCCAGAGGGGATTTTTTTCTCAACAAAAGTGGAGTTACTTTTTAAGGGCTCGTTCACACCAGAATTTGTTTGGGCTATGCTGCAGCTGTTTCTAGTAGAGGCACAAAGCATTAGCAAGGCTAAATGCCTTTTTTCCTATGGCATCAGTTCAAACAATAGCATTGGTGTGTGCTAAAAAAAAAAAAAAAAGAGACTTGCATGCAGTACTTTTTTCAGAGCAGCGAGGTGAATAAAACTGTATTAACATTTTAATAAAGTTATAAAAAATGGAAAAAGTGCAATGCCCCAAGATCGGCACATTAGCAATGTATCTCCCAGCGACCATGCGTTCAGACAGCTTAAAGCTGAACTCCATCTTTTGCTATACTTTGCATAGTTTGTTTGGGCCAGAGAGGTGGACTGATAATGTCACAACCACTGACTTAGCCAATCAGAGGAAGCTTTGTATTCATTGATAGAATACATTGCTTTCTCTGAATGGCTTAGCGCCGCTGTGATGGACTGTGTTCTGGGTACAAGACAGGAAGTCTCAGCTTGAACCCCGAACACAGTGCGGTATGCTGTATGTAGCCGCAGGGGTGGTTGAACTTCAGAATTAGGGACACTAAAGAAAGAATAAGAAGGCTTAGCAACATGTGGGAGGGGCCTAAGGGATGCAGTTAAACAAAACCTGTGCTTCCTTTTGCCTATGAGATATGCTTTGATTGCTTTGTTTGAGCCTACCTTAACCACTTGCCGACCACGCTATAGCCACTACAGGGCGGTCATTCAGTTCTGGGAGGGCGTCTATTGAGATCCTCCCAGAACCATGCCTGCTGCTGCACACACCCGGAGTGCTTAGAGATCGATGTGTCCTTCGGACACATCTGATCACAGATTGGGGCAAAGAACCAATCACAGCGGCTCTTTATCAAGTGATCAGCTGTGTCCAATCACAGCTGATCACAATTTAAACACACTTGCCAGTTGTCGGCATTCCTTTCCTCATGCTGTCACAGTGTGAGGAGCAGTGTTAATTTTGCCAGCAAATTTCGATTTAGTCTTAGGGCTAAAATGACATTTTAGTTTTAGCTCCATTTTAGTCTTCTGCAAGTGTTTTAGTTTTTGGTCGACTAAATCTCCAGTACATTTTAGTCTTCTAAAATCTAATGGACGTAATTAAATTGTAATGCATTATTTAAGCATTTCTCTACAACTTTCAAACTCATATACTACTGCTGGAGTGAAAAATCGAAAATGTTATTATTTATGGTATTAAGGTATAGCCTCCCTGGCGGTTTTCCCGAGTGTGGCTCGGGGTTAAAAATCAGGACCATTAGCGGTAACCCCGAGCCACACTCGGGATTACATCGCAGGATCCTGGTGTGGCTTTACTTACCTTGTCCCCGGGATCCTGCGATGTCCCCCGCAGTGTCCGTGGGCTCCGTCCTCTGCCCGAAGCCTCTCTGTGCCAGGCTCCGTTCCCTGCGAGCGTCGCGACGCACGGGGGCGGAGCCTGGCGGCAAGTTAAAAAAAATGTCAATCATAACACATACAGTACTGTAATCTTACAGATTACAGTACTGTATGAAATCATTTCACAACCCTTTTGTCTCCAGTGCTTTGGCCCATGCCCTGCATGCAGTTTTATTTGATATATACTGTTCTTTCTGCCTGGAAACTGGAGATTGTCCATAGCAACCAAAAAGTGTCCCTTTACGTCAAAAGTGGCTTTAGACCAGCTAGAAAACAGCGATAGTAAATTAGAACACTTGCAGAATTGAGCGACAGTGAATCGTGGGGAAATTTATTTTATTACTATTTATTTTTATTTTTTTATTATTATTTATTTTTATTTATTATATTATAATTTGTTTTTGTGTTTCAAACTTTATCATACCCGGGATATCTACTAGGCTCTTAAAGGAAAATTATTTTCCCCGTGGGGCTTTAAAACAGCAATGCACATAATAAAAGGAAGTTCTTAATGGATGTATAAAAAGTTTTATCCAATATCATGGTTTGAAGTACAGTATAGAGAATCATCTGGTACAGTAACACACATCTTATTCCCCAGTGCAGTAACAAACACATATTAATACACAGGTTACATAATGTTACATAAATGGCAAGCCCCGACGCGTTTCGACCTGTATATGGTCTCTTCAGGGGGACAGTTGGATCTAAAAAAGAATTACATAAATCAAATTCAAATAGATAAATATATATATATTATTGTGCATCACTTGGATTAAACCAAGATAATGAGTCTTTACCGCTCAATGGTGGAATGGGTGTTCTCTAGTCCAGGATATGTACTGAGAGCCAATGGAACACCAACACCGGAGGGCTCGGGGAGCCACCCTCAATCTCCCAGGAGAGCCAACCTCAAGGGGCTTACAAGGAGCCACACTTTGCGCGCCCCCCGGGAGGGGGGGAGGGTAAATGAGGGGGAGGAGCCCACACCTGCAACAGAAACCCAAGAATAGCCATGTATTAGTTAGGGGAAGTTTAATAATTAACTTGGTAATGTACTGAGTGTTTCCAATTTGTCTATGTGGAGACTGACGTTGGATAGGATTTTTACTATGTAAATATATTGAGATGTTAATTCCGTCCCATAAATGTAATCAACAAGATTTAATGATCGTGTGATCCAACAATGCAGTAGTATGGTAGTTCTATTATAATAGATGGGTAAATAAGGTGGGTAAAATGGGTGAAAAAGAGGGGAAAAGATGTGTGTGTAAGAAACAACCATTACCTAAATGGAGAGGAGTGCATTGTGTGATGGAGGATAGTGTGAATGAGGTGATGCATGATGTGGTGACATGACATGGTGCTTGCTTGGTGCCTACTGTGTGAAAACAAAAATGAAAAGTAAACTAAAAAGTAAAAAAAGTCTAAAAATAGGTGAAAGCCAATCAAAATGTGAAAATGTGTGTGTAGGATGGTGGAAAGTGCTGTGTGGAATAAAAGTAAAATAACAAGAGGTTTACCTTATCAGTTGTATAAATCGTGTAGGCTGGAGGTAGTATTAGACTTGTTGATAGGTTCAATGTAATAAGCTTGGTGGCGATCATGCAAAAATAGGGGCTCTAGTGTAGAAAGAACCTGGCAGCAGTAGCATTCATCCTGGCCTGTAGGAGATCATGATCTGTTTGTCAGGCCTCCAGTCTCCCAGTATATCCAAATTCAGGCCTGAATTTGGATATACTGGGAGACTGGAGGCCTGACAATCAGATCATGATCTCCTACAGGCCAGGATGAATGCTACTGCTGCCAGTTTCTTTCTACACTAGAGCCCCTATTTTTGCATGATCGCCACCAAGCTTATTACATTGAACCTATCAACAAGTCTAATACTACCTCCAGCCTACACGATTTATACAACTGATAAGGTAAACCTCTTGTTATTTTACTTTTATTCCACACAGCACTTTCCACCATCCTACACACACATTTTCACATTTTGATTGGCTTTCACCTATTTTTAGACTTTTTTTACTTTTTAGTTTACTTTTCATTTTTGTTTTCACACAGTAGGCACCAAGCAAGCACCATGTCATGTCACCACATCATGCATCACCTCATTCACACTATCCTCCATCACACAATGCACTCCTCTCCATTTAGGTAATCATTGTTTCTTACACACACATCTTTTCCCCTCTTTTTCACCCATTTTACCCACCTTATTTACCCATCTATTATAATAGAACTACCATACTACTGTATTGTTGGATCACACGATCATTAAATCTTGTTGATTACATTTATGGGACAGAATTAACATCTCAATATATTTACATAGTAAAAATCCTATCCAACGTCAGTCTCCACATAGACAAATTGGAAACACTCAGTACATTACCAAGTTAATTATTAAACTTCCCCTAACTAATACATGGCTATTCTTGGGTTTCTGTTTGCAGGTGTGGGCTCCTCCCCCTCATTTCCCCTCCCCCCCCTCCCGGGGGGCGCGCAAAGTGTGGCTCCTTGTAAGCCCCTTGAGGTTGGCTCTCCTGGGAGATTGAGGGTGGCTCCCCGAGCCCTCCGGTGTTGGTGTTCTATTGGCTCTCAGTACATATCCTTGACTAGAAAACACCCATTCCACCATTGAGCGGTAAAGACTCATTATCTTGGTTTAATCCAAGTGATGCACAATAATATATATATATTTATCTATTTGAATTTGATTTATGTAATTCTTTTTTAGATCCAACTGTCCCCCTGAAGAGATCATATACAGGTCGAAACGCGTCGGGGCTTGCCATTTATGTAACATTATGTAACCTAACTATGTGTATTAATATGTGTTTGTTACTGCACTGGGGAATAAGATGTGTGTTACTGTACCAGATGATTCTCTATACTGTACTTCAAACCATGATATTGGATAAAACTTTTTATACATCCATTAAGAACTTCCTTTTATTATGTGCATTGCTGTTTTAAAGCCCCACGGGGAAAATAATTTTTCTTTCATCTAATTCCGGGGTGCGCAGTCTTTCTTGTCTCTTTCATATGTGTCTTCCTTTTTTCATATCTACTAGACTCTTGTTTGGACAGATTTAAGTGTGTTATTGTTAAGAATTGCAGACCCACAATATAAAACGCCAAATTTCCATGCAAAATAATTGTACCGCTTTCAGCACCTAAAATCCAAAATAATCATACCGCCAGGGAGGTTAAACATGGACTACAGATTTATTCGTTATATAACAACTTTATTTAAGTAAAACTGTTTCATCAAGGCTATTGCTGTTTTGACAAAAGGGTAACGTAAAAATACAAAAAAAAAAAAAAACTCTTTGCTTAATCGTAAAGATGCCACCAACCACGCACTGCACAATCATTTACATGAACTTAATAGTTCCAGAAACTTAAACTGAACATCAAAACATTTCAGCAACTTGGCTGGCCTGGTGTCAAGAAGGACAGCAAAGAGACCACAGACCAGGCCAATATCTCACCCAGGAAAAACATCAGGGACAGACTGATATTCTGCAAAAGGTACAGGGATTGAACTGCTGAGGACTGGGGGAAAGTCATTTTCTCTGAATCCCCTTTCTGATTGTTTAGGGCATCCAGAAAAACCTTGTCCAGAGAAGAAAAGGTGAGGGTAAAGCCTCGTACCCGCGATCAGATGTTCGGGCGACTGTTCGTCCGTTTTTTTGTTGCATGCTAGTTTCATGTCCAAAGTGAAGAGGTTACTCACTATACGAAAATCCTCATACGACAGAATACAACTTCAGAAGTGACGTAATGTGTTGAATAGTTTTGTATGTATTCTTTTGTTTCTGAGCTTGCGTAGTCTTGCTCTTACGATTTTTTTGCGGACGAAAACCGTAAGAGTTATACGAAAATCAGACATTGTGTTCACGTACGATTAAAGTTTTATAGCCTGCACATCCAGCTTTTGTTGTACGAAAAATCAGAATCGACTGCCGAAAGCACCATACTAACAATCTGAAAATTGGCAGATTGTTTGTCAGGCAAAATTTTACTTCTGATTTTTGTATCATCTGTACGGGCATTTACACGATCAGTCCTGTGTCATACTCATGCCAACAGTAAAGAATCCTGAGACCATTCATGTGTGGGGTGGGTTGCTTCTCAGCCAAAGGGGTGGGCTCACTCACAATTTTGCCTAAAAACACAGCCATGAATAAATGGTACAAAAACATCAGGCTCCGAGAACAACTTCTAATCATCCAAGAACAGTTTGGTGAGGAACAATGCCTTTTCCAGCATGAAGGAGCACCTTGCCATTGCCAATGCCATAAGGGAAAAGTGATAACTAAGTGGCTTGGGGAACAAAACATGGAAATTTTGGGTCCACGGCTAGGAAAGTCCCCAGACCTTAATCCCATGAGAACTTATGTTCAATCCTTAAGAGGCGGGTGAGTGAACAAAAAAAACCCCACAAACTGACAAACTCCAAGCATTGATTATGCAAGAATTATGCAAGAATGGGCTGCCAGTGCCATCAGTCAGGAATCAGGATGTGGCGCAGAAGTTGATTGACAATGACAACATGCCAGGGCGAACTGCAGAGGTCTTTAAAAGGGTAAGGGGCATCTCAATGCTGCAAATATTAACTCTTTTGCATAAACCTAATGTAATTGTCAATAAAAGCCTTTGACACTTATGAAATGCTTGTACTTGCTTGAAACTTATACTTCAGTATACCATAGTAACATCTGACAAAAAGACCAAAAATACTGAAGCAGCAGACAAATTATTATTGGTGTCATTCTCAAAACTTTTGGCCACAGCTGTACATGTACAAGGCTGAGTACAATGTTTGGCGCAAAAGTTAAAAGCAATAATCCACATGAATGACAATATTATGCATATGAATGATGAACTAGAACAAGGGATTAGGAAAAAAAAATAGTAATAGTCCATGGTGGTGTGCATAAAGTCAATGATGATGTATAAAGCCCACATTCATGGCAGCCTTCCAGTGGGAGGGAAAACCATATTCCCAAAAAGCACTGTAAGAAACAAAGAAAGGAGGCGCCTCTGGGTGCAGACTTAAAAACAATTTTAATAAAAAGAGCAGCAACAGAGATTGCACTCACATTTGAGTTGAGTAAAAAAGGCATATAAGAGTCCCAGATGTAAATGAAGGGGTCCGTGAGGTCGATCATCCCTGCCATGGATGTGTAATCAGACTGGTCTTCAGATGCGCTGTGTCCACAGGCCGGCAACGATGGAGGAGTACCAGAATGAGGCTTGGAAGGCAAACAGTAATCCAGGCAAGGGGCGATGACGTCACACACATGCGTTGCGTTTCCTGAGTCAGCAAGCCGTGAATGGCATGACGGCTGCACTCCTTTGTCAAGCTAGTTACCATGGGACTAGTGGAGAGAATACATGGAAGGGAGTGGCCATGAGAAGAAGCTGTATGCAATTGTGTCAGCAACGAAGGACGTGTGAATGGGACTGGAAGAGGAGCAAAGTGAAAGTGCAGAAAAAAGCACAGAAAAAAACAGAGGGGGCATGATTTAAATGAAGACATAAATAAATGTGTAGTACTGGGGATAAGAATATAATTAGAATTAGAAGATGGGCTGTAGATAAAAACGGACTGTAAATAAAGGCATAAGTGACTAAAGGGAAATTAAAATATAAAATGATAAGTTAAAAAAAATATGTATCGATATGTGTATATACTGACACACATATACAAACAAACCCAATATGTTTGATGGTATGTAGTATAGTCTGGGAAGAAATTATAGTGGCTATAGTGACTGTCCCTCTAAAGGGATGTCATATATGGGAAAACAATTATTTGAAAAGGGGAGGGGGGGTTGGGAGGGAAATGGAAATGGAGAAAAAAAAACGGGGGGAGGTGAAAAGAGAAGGGGAAGGGAGAGGGAAAAGGAAAGAAAGGACATGTGCAGACACTCAATGTGCAAACTGATATAACATAATAAACTGGTGATATGATCATGGAAAAAACACCAATAAGCATATATATGCAAGTATCACAGAATGGTAGATGTTTTAATGCACTCATTGATGCCTCCAGGTGAGAGAACGTCCTTAGATATAGTAAAAGAAGCTTATGAACTATACCTTCATGGGAAACCCTCACGCCCCAATCCTCCCCCTACAGACTGTCCCATTCGATTTATTACGACTTTCTATTCCCAACACAAAAAGATGGGACATCCTTCAGCAGGATCCTCACCTCAAATCTATCCTCCCCACACACCCACGTGTCACTTACCGCAGAGCTCCAAACCTTAAAAATAAAATTGCTCCTAACAAATTGAAAACCACCCCCAACTTTCCGCCCATCACTCCGCTCATTCCTCTGGTTGGGATGTATCAATGCCGCAAGAAACTTTGCAAAATGTGCCATTTTGTCCAACATGGCCAAAAATCATTTTCCACTAAAGGCCATACCTATTTTCTGAAAGATTTCTTCAACTGTTCATCGGACCATGTGGTATTTGGCCTAACCTGCCTCTGTGGCCTCATATGCGTTGGCCGTACCATTTGGCTCCTCAGACAGCGTTTTGGGGAGCATAGGAGGTACATTGAGGGTGGTAAAGACCCCCACAGTGTGCCCAGACATTTTGCCACGTTCCACAAGGGTTCCACTCTGGGGTTATCTGTTTGGGTTATAGAAAAGATCCCTAGGTCTCTCCCGCCTGCCGAAAGGTTTAAGAAATTGTGCGCAAGAGAGACCTATTGGATCTATCTTTTGGACGTTGTCTCACCTGGAGGCATCAATGAGTGCATTGAAACATCTACCATTCTGTGATACTTGCATATATATGCTTATGGGTGTTTTTTCCATGATCATATCACCAGTTTATTATGTTATATCAGCTTGCACATTGAGTGTGTGCACATGTCCTTTCTTTCCTTTTCCCTCTCCCTTCCCCTTCTCTTTTCTTTTCACCCCCCCCTTTTTTTTCTCCATTTCCATTTCCCTCCCAAACCCCCCCCCCCCCATTTTTGTCCCCCCCTCCCCTTTTCAAATGATTGTTTTCCAATATATGACATCCCTTTAGAGGGACAGTCACTAAAACCAATATAATTTCTTCCCAGACTGTACTACATACCATCAAACATATTGGGTTTGTTTGTATATGTGTGTCAGTATATTCACATAACGATACATACTTTTTTTAACTTATTTTATATTTTAATTTCCCTTTAGTCACTCATGCCTTTATTTACAGTCCGTTTTTATCTACAGCCCATCTTCTAATTCTAATTATATTCTTATCCCCAGTACTACACATTTATTTATGTCTTCATTTAAATCATGCCCCCTCTGCTTTTTTCTGTGCTTTTTTCTGCACTTTCACTTTGCTCCTCTTCCAGTCGCGTTCACACGTCCTTCGTTGCTGACACAATTGCATACTGCTTCTTCTCATGGCCACTCCCTCCAGTCCCTCCCATGTATTCTCTAGACTAGTCCCATGGTAACTAGCTTGACAAAGGAGTGCAGTCGTCATGCCATTCACGGCTTGCTGACTCAGGAAACGCGTTGCATGTGTGTGATGTCATCGCCCCTCGCCTGGATTACTGCTTGCCTTCCAAGCCTCATTCTGGTACTCCTCCATCGTTGTCGGCCGATGGACACAGCGCATCTGAAGACCAGTCTGATTACACATCAATGGCAGGGATGATTGACCTCAAGGACCCCTTCGGTTACATCTGGGACTCTTATATGCCTTTTTTAACTCAACTCAAATGTGAGTGTAATCTCTGTTGCTGTTCTTTTTATTAAAATTGTTTTTAAGTCTGCACCCAGAGGCGCCTCCTTTCTTTGTTTCTTACAAGGCTAAGTACAGCACACACAGACAGCACAGGCACTGTCAATGCCAGTCTGGCACAGGCACAGCATAATAAACCAATACTTTAGGGTAATGCTTATTTCTACAATAAGAATCAGTTTACTGTCAGATTATTATTTCAACAGTTCTAATTCTCAGATACATTCAAAGAAAAAGTACAATGATGCCATTAGTGTGTGGATTATAAGAGTCACCACTTTTTATCAACTCCTCTCTCTCTCTCTCTCTCTCTCAGCCTTTGCAATGACAATAGACTAATAGAGGTTAATATCACACTAAAAAGACTAATGGGGCAGGACCCCGACATAAGGCTGCTCTTTTTGACCATTACTGATCTATTTTTTCTTTTTCATTAGTGTGATATTTACCTCTATAGTCAAATTTGTCAATGCTAAGAGAGAGTAGTTGAAAAAGGGTGGTGGTTATTGTTCCACATGCTAATGGCATTTGTAGCCTTAGCCTGTGCATTTTTCCTATGAATTTAATTGACAATTAAAACTATTGTTGAACGATTGATTCTTCCTATCGCAATAAACACAGCCCACAAGTATTAGGTATGCTTCTTATGTTAGAAATTGAAATACCTGGAGAATAAGACTTTTTTTTTCATTTTAAGAAAAGCACTTTGTGCCAACATGACCCTTGCTCTATTCCGCCGGCCTCTAGAGAGGTCACCTGTGACACTGAATACCCTCTCTGCAAAGGCTTAAGAAGCTGGCATAGCCAGCAGGTCTAATGCAAAAGGATTTAGCTGGTGATATAAAGTGTCAATCTTTGACAACCAAAAATCTGTTGCAGGGTCCTCACTGGTGGTGGCAACTTGGTGCAAAAGCTCTTCCTTATATTTTATGATCTGCTGCTCTATGCTGTTTGCGGAGATCCTCTGCTTGGGTCTTCTGCGGCATTTAGAAAGAAACTGAAAGACTAGCTGCTTAGATGTGGATGCCGGTGGCGGTGCTTCCTCCACTTCCTGCGATAGTTCCACATAGGGTTGCCACCTGTCTGGGATTCACCCGGACAGTTCGGGTTTGGAATCGTGCGTCCGAGTTTCAGACGGCCTGAAACTCGGACATATTATTTAGACCGGACTATGGGTTCCCAGCAGGGTTACTGGCTGCAGTTGTCTGTTACACTCTCTCTCACACTGCCCAAAGCCAGCCCTAACAACCCCCCCCCCAATACACACAGATGCAGTGCATTATGCAGCATTTTGCGGCGCTCGATTTTGCCACGAACGCCCCATAATGTTTGATCATCGGCGAACGGGCGAACACCCGATGTTCAAGTCGAACTCATGTTCGACCCGAACATCAAGCTCATCCCTAGTTCCCATCAAGGGCACTACCACTGGAGCAGACATCCTTGAGGCATTGCTGAAGTGCATTACAGACATGGAGCTGGATCTATCAAACCTGGTATGCATGACAACTGATGGAGCACCGGCAATGTTTGGAGGAAAGAAAGGTGTCGTGGCTTTGCTTCAAAGTCACATGGAAGCCTCAGGAATTAAAAATAATTCACAAAAAATGCACTGCATAATAAACCAGGAAGCATTGTGTGCTAAGTCTTCTAATTTGAAGGACGTGATGAATGTAGTGGTGAAAGCAGTAAATCTGATCTTGTCTCGGGGGTAAATCATCGTCATTTTCAGCAACTTTTGTTGGAAGCTGAGACTGAATATGGGGACCTGCTGTATTTCTGTGATGTTCGCTGGCTTAGTCGAGGTGTTATGCTAGGAAGAGTGTATGCTAGGAAGAGTGTATGCTCTGCGGGAAGAAATAGCACAATTCCTTGAAAGTAAAAAACGTGGCTGCCTCAGAATTCCATGATCCCACATGGTGTTTGGTGGCTTTTTTGGTGGATTTAACATTCCATTTAAACAACCTGAACTTGCAGCTTCAGGGAAAAAACTTTTGATACAGGAGATGTGTGAATACATCTTTGCCTTTGAAATAAAATTATGTCTGTGCGAATGTCAGCTTGGGAAAACAAACTATTCTCATTTCCCTAAACTTCAAGAGGCCAATCCAACAGACACCAGCATGTTTGTAACCATGATACGTGAGTTAAGAAGTTAATTCTCCTCCCGTTTCACTGACCTTTGTTCACACAAAGTTGATTTCACGCTGTTTGCCACTCCATTTGACATAGAGCCAGACACTGTACCAGAAAATGTTCAAATGGATCTTATTGAATTGCAATGCAGTGATTTATTAAGATCCAGATTTCATGCGGAGGGTGTATCTATTCTGGATTTCTACAGGAAATATGTAATGGAATTAGGAAAATACACCAATTTACTGGATCATGCAAAAAATGGCATCTATGTTTGGAAGTACTTACATATGTGAGCAGCTCTTCTCAAAAATGAAACTCAAAAAGAACAAGTTAAGAACCCAACTGACTGATGCCCATTTAAATGATGTCCTGTATTTGGCCTCAACCACCCTTGTCGCCTAATGTTGAGAGATTTTCTAGTAACAAACAGCATCAAGTCTCACACTAATTCCCTTGTCTAAAATCTAAAAAGCTAACATTTTTCAAAGTTTCCTGTTTGTTTTTATTATTACAGTTATAATTACTGTTCTGTTATTAATGTTTAAAAGTAAATGTTATTCAAAGTTTCTTGTATTTTGTTGATTATTATTATCATACAGCAGGACTGCTTTAAAGTGAAAACCATCTTAATTTGCAGCGAGGCAGTTTTCACTTTAACGCCAGCAACAGTGGCCGGATCCTGGAGACATGCTGGAGCTGCATGAGAGCAACGGAGAGGGTGAGTATAAAGTTAATCAAACTAATCACTGCAGGGAAGGGGTAGGGGACCCTGCAGCAATGCCAGAGACTTGAGGCAGTGAACCTGCATGCTCCCTCAGGGTGAACTGGCTTTGTATTAGTGAAGCACCTTAAAGTGAGATAAACCTGTACTGTTATTATTACTATGTTAGGTTTATTATTATCTTCATTTATTAGTAGGTGAATGCGGCCCTCCATGCATTCACGTAGATTGAATCCAGCCCTTAGGTGGAAAAAGTTTGCTGACACCTGATGTAAAAGAATAAAAATGGCTCACCACAGACTATCAATTTCCGACTGAGCCTCAGAGTCACCTTCCGTCATGGGGGAGTCTTCCTCGCTAGAGCTGGGTGGTTCTTCTGCTGCCGTTTGTTTAAATGCTGCCACCATATTGCTCCTGTTGTCTGTTATCACTGAAAGGATCTTCCTCTTTGGTATGTCCCACTCTTGCAAGCATTTGTCCACACATGAATTGATTGCTTATTTTAGTTTTCTTTGGAAGAGTCAATCTGATTGACAAACAGTATGAAGGTGAAAAACAAAAATTCAAAAAGAGACAGGCTTCCTCCAAGAGTATCTTTTTGCACTGATTTGCGAATCAAAAATAGGCATTTACAGCTTCATTCCTTGCTATTAAGACATGCTACTTTTGTGTTGAAGAACATAAATCGGAACACATATTGTTGGCTCTTGAACAAGTGGTTCAAGGGCCAGTAGTGCCAGTCTTTTTGAATTTTTGTTTTTTCACCTTCATACTGTTTGTCAATCAGATTGCTTATTTTAGTTTTCTTTGGAACAGTCAGCTTCCTATCCACTGTCTCCATCATGCTAACAGAGTCCTCATTTTCAATCATTCTGACTGGTAATCCGATGTGCCTGATCCATCCTGCTATGGCCTCCTCCCTGGCCTGTTGTTCCTTAGAGTCAATTTTATATTTTGTAACACCTAAAAGAGCAGTGCAAATAGTTTGCTGTGGTGCACTGGCTTGACTTGGTCCATCATTTGAGGTTTTTTTGTATCTGCGGGGTTGAATTAGGGGGAAAAATTCAAGTTATTCTGATTTTACATTCTCTACCTCTCTCACTAATATACTACATGTATCATGGCCCTTCCCAGGGCTGGCCTTAGGCCTTTAGGCGCCCTGTGCCATGCAAAAATTGACAGTGCCCCGGCCCTCCCACTCCCAGTGACCACATCCTTCTACATATATTTTGGTGAGATACTTCAATTTGGGAAAGCAGCAGCTGATAGATATTATGAAATCACTCCCATTAAGATTCAGTGACTAAAGTGCACAACATAGACAAACAGCCAACTATTACTTCAAAATAACAAAAAGGTATGAAATCTGACTACAAGAAAGTTTGTTAAAAAAATCCCTGTAATGTACATAACATTCCCAACAAAAGTGGAGTTAAGTGATGTACCTGTATGAATTTCAGGATGAGTTGTCTGCAAATGAAGCTTCAAGTTTGTTGTATTTTTACCAGCGAGTGTCGCTCCACATGGTTTGCAAAGGATCTTGTTGTCCTTAAGATTAAATGTAGAATACATCCAAAGATTCTCTTCTCTTTCTACCAGTGAGAGTCACAGAGGCTGACATTTCAGGTATACTTTGTGCAGCAGTGGGGATGGGAAAATACTGTAAGAGGAGCGACTCAGTCTGAATCTGACTCGCCTCGGAGAGGTCTGGATGTGGACAGTGAGGAGTAGGGATGAGCTTCGAGTTCGAGTCGAACATCGCATGTTCGACCGTCCGTCGAATTTAATGTTATGGGCCGTTCGCTCCAAATTCAAGTGGAGCGTCACGGCCCGTAATTTACTGCGGGATCGCAGTGTATTGCTGGCTGATGATTGGCCAAGCATGCACTATGACCCGCATGCTTGGCCACAGCGCCGTCTGTACAGAGAGCCGTAATTGGCCAAAGCCAGGGTGGCTTTGGCCAATTATGGCTCAGGGGGTTTAGTACACACCCCACACTATACAAGGCTGTCTGCATGTCAGCCCTGTGTAGTGTGTTCCGGCATTGAGAGAGAGAGACAGTAACATTTGATTTAAGTTAGATAGAGTAGGCAGGCGAGTCAGTTAGCTGCACTTACAGTGTATTGTGTATATATATATGCATCCTAGGTGTTGTGTGTGTATATATATTATATATGTATATATATATATATATATATATATATATATATATATATATATACACACACTGTATTTAGTTTAGCAAGATCCGTTCCTGTTATTCTCTTCCTACTGACAGGCAGGTAGGTGTTTTTACAGTATTTACAGCTACCTGAAGAAGATTGCTGGTGTTCTTCTGATCCTATTAGTACCACAGGCAGGCAGCTACAGTATTTACAGTTAGTGTAGTGCGTCCTCTGCACAGTGTGCACCTAAAGCTACCTGAAGAAAATTGGTGGTGTTCTTCTGATCCTATTAGTGCCAAAGGCAGCTGCAGTATTTACAGTTAGTATAGTGCTTCCTCTGCACAGTGTGCACCTAAAGCTACCTGAAGAAAATTGGTGGCATTCTTCTGATCCTATTAGTACCACAGGCAGCTGCAGTATTTACAGTTAGTGTAGTGCGTCCTCTGCACAGTGTGCAGCTAAAGCTACCTGAAGAAAATTGGTGGTGTTCTTCTGATTCTATTAGTACCGTAGGCAGCTGCAGTATTTACAGTTAGTGTAGTGTGTCCTCTGCACAGTGTGCACCTAAAGCTACCTGAAGAAAATTGGTGTTCTTCTGATCCTATTAGTACCACAGGCAGCTGCAGTATTTACAGCTAGTGTAGTGCGTCCTCTGCACAGTGTGCACCTAAAGCTACCTTAAAAGTAGGGATGAGCTTTGTGTTCGAGTCGAACCCATGTTCAAGTCGAACATCGGCTGTTCGGTCGTTCACCGAATTGCGAACGGTATGGGCCGTTCGCGCCAAATTCATGTGGCGCGTCACGGCCCATAATTCACTGCGGCATCGCAGTGCATTGCTGGCTGATGATTGGCCAAGCATGCACTATGACCCGCATGCTTGGCCAATCAGAGATTGGACAGAGAGCCGTAATTGGCCAAAGCCAAGGAGGCTTTGGCCAATTATGGCTCAGGGGATTTAGTACACGCCCCACACTATATAAGGCCGCCTGCATGGCGGCCCTGTGCAGTGTGTTCCGGTGTGCTGAGAGATAGAGAAAGAGAGACAGTGTCATTTCATTTGAGTTAGCTAGATTAGGCAGGACAGTCAGTCAGTTAGCTGCACTTACAGTGTATTGTGTATATATATGCATCCCAGGTGTTGCATATATATATATATATATACACTGTATTCAGTTTAGCTAGATCCTGTTATCTTCATACTGACAGGCAGGCTTGTCTTGTTACAGTATATAAAGCTACCTGAAAAAAATTGCTGGTGTTCTTTTGATCCTATTAGTACCACAGTCAGGCAGCTAGACTATTTACAGTTAGTGCAGTGCGTCCTGCTCACAGTGTTCTGCTAAATCTACAAGTTAGTGGGGTGCGTCCACCTCACAGTGTTCAGCTAAATCTACAAGCTAGTGGGGTGCGTCCTGCTCAGTGTGTTCAGCTAGATCCATTCCTGTTATCTTCTTACTGACAGGCAGGCTTGTCTTGTTACAGTAAATACAGCTACCTGAAGAAAATTGCTGGTGTTCTTTTGATCCTATTAGTACCACAGTCAGGCAGCTAGACTATTTACAGTTAGTGCAGTGCTTCCTGCTCACAGTGTTCAGCTAAACCTACAAGTTAGTGGGGTGCGTCCACCTTACAGTGTTCAGCTAAAGCTACCTGTAGAAGGTTGGTGGTGTTCTCATACTACAGGCAGGCAGTTGATTTTGCTAGCTGCAGTATCAGTACATATATATATATATATATATATATATATATATATATATATATATATATCCCAGCTTAGTGCAGCTACAGGCCATTAGTATGTCTGGAAGGCAAAGAAGGAGAGGCAGACAGTCACAAGCCAATAAGAGAGGGCAAGCAGGCTCTGTGTCTAGTGCTGGTCGTGGAGACGGTGCATCCTTATCAGCACGTGGCCGTGGGACAAGCTTGGCCTTTTTTTCGGCAGCTGGCCGTGTTGAGCCGCAACATGCGGAAGACTTGGTCGAGTGGATGACCAAGCCGTCCTCATCCTCCTCATCCTCTCTCACCCATGCCCAGGGTACTTTGTCTGGCAAAGCAGCGGCCTCTTCCCTCGGCTCAATGTCATCAGTGACTCCTTCCCTAGCACCACCATGTCCTCCTGAGGAGTCCCTCGAACTGTTTGACCACAGTGTTGGGTACATGCTCCAGGAGGATGCCCAGCGTTGGGAAGGCTCTGATGATGACACTGAGCTCGATGAAGGCAGTAACATGAGCACGGACAGAGGGGGTGCCCAAGAAGGACAGCAATCCGGCAGTCATGCTCCCCCTGCTGCAGCATACTGCCAGGTTTGCTCCAGTGATGAGGAGGGAGGGGATGATGAGGTCACTGACTCAACATGGGTGCCTGATAGGAGAGAGGAGGAGGAGGAGGAGGCGGCACATCACCAACGAGGCAGGATGCCCTCCAGGGGCCAGCCTAAGGGCAGCACACCCCAAAGCTCCACATGTGCAGGGCGCTGCAGTCTCTGCGTGTTATTCAAAAAGTTCTTTGGTGTGGGCCTTTTTTGAGACGAGTGCATCAGATCGCACTGCTGCTATTTGCAACATATGTCTCAAGCGTATCTCGCGTGGCCAAAACATCTCCCGCTTGGGTACCACATGCTTGACCAGACATATGTTGACCTGCCATGCAGTTCGTTGGCAAGCGTATCTAAAAGACCCACACCAAAGAACAAAGAGGACCTCTTCTTGCTCCTCATCAGCTGAGATTTCCAACCCCACTAGACCTTCAGTCTTCTCTGAGACCTCCACTGAGAGGAATGAGGGTGTAGAATTAGGTGTGTCACAGCCAAGTACTTGTGGGCAATCTGCTTTTGGTACACCGACGTCAGATTGTACCAGGCAAATTTCCCTGCCCCAGCTGCTGC
>JBBGZY010000412.1:117500-175000 GCA_037952925.1 Lithobates clamitans | reverse complement strand
ACAGGTGAGCTCTCGTCTGATCCGCATACCAACCTTAACTACACTTTTTACCCATTTCCCTGTCTCAGGGACCTTATCAGGTTTGTCACATAAACCTATTATTGGACTGGTGACCCCAGTCTCTTTTACCATCTCTGTCTGAGCCCCGGTCAGGATTTCTGACATTTTCTGGTCTACACTTGCCCCTTCCATCTCACGTGGTTTGGCCACTGGTACCGTATACGCGCCCTTCACCAACACTGACAACTGACCAGCATGACCCTGGACCATAACAGCAGAAATGCTTTACACCTGGCTGTTAGGAGGTGAAACCACAGACATTTTGGGCTCATTTTCCATTTCTCCAAAGTCTCTCATATATATTATATCTTCCGGACGTAAGTCAGCTGCATACACAGTGGCAACTTTTAACAAAAATAATATATTCAGGAATAAACCATTCCTGTCTTGTTCTCCTTTGTTCTGTACAGCCTGCTCTTCAGTGCTCCACTTAGTGGTACTTTGCAGTACCAGGCCTTCTGACTCTGGTGGAGACTAGGGATGAGCTTCATGTTCGAATCGAACGCATGTTCGACTCGAACATCGGCTGTTCGACCGTCCGTCGAATTGCGAACGTTATGGGCCGTTCGCGCCAAATTCGTGTGGCGCGTCACGGCCCATAATTCACTGCGGCATCGCAGTGCATTGCTGGCTGATGATTGGCCAAGCATGCACTATGACCCGCATGCTTGGCCAATCAAAGCGCCGTCAGTAGAGAGAGCTGTAATTGGCCAAAGCCAGGGTGGCTTTGGCCAATTATGGCTCAGGGGATTTAGTACACGCCCCACACTATATAAGGCCGCCTGCACGGTGGCCCTGTGTAGTGTGTTCCGGTGTGCTGATAGAGAGAGAGACAGACAGTGTCATTTGATTTGAGTTAGCTAGATTAGGTTAGATCTGTTCCTGCTATTTACATTTAATGCAGTGCGTCCTGCTCACAGTGTTCAGCTAGATCCGTTCCTGCTATTTACATTTAGTGCAGTCAGTGCGTCCTGCTCACAGTGTTCAGCTAGATCCGTTCCTGCTATTTACATTTAGTGCAGTGCGTCCTGCTCACAGTGTTCAGCTAGATCTGTTCCTGCTATTTACATTTAGTGCAGTTCGTCCTGCTCACAGTGTTCAGCTAGATCCGTTCCTGCTATTTACATTGAGTGCAGTGCGTCCTGCTCACAGTGTTCAGCTAGATCTGTTCCTGCTATTTACATTTAGTGCAGTCAGTGCGTCCTGCTCACAGTGTTCAGCTAGATCTGTTCCTGCTATTTACATTTAGTGCAGTGCGTCCTGCTCACAGTGTTCAGCTAGATCTGTTCCTGCTATTTACATTTAGTGCAGTGCGTCCTGCTCACAGTGTTCAGCTAGATCTGTTCCTGCTATTTACATTTAGTGCAGTGCGTCCTGCTCACAGTGTTCAGCTATATCTGTTCCTGCTATTTACATTTAGTGCAGTCAGTGCGTCCTGCTCACAGTGTTCAGCTAGATCCGTTCCTGCTATTTACATTTAGTGCAGTCAGTGCGTCCTGCTCACAGTGTTCAGCTAGATCCGTTCCTGCTATTTACATTTAGTGCAGTCAGTGCGTCCTGCTCACAGTGTTCAGCTAGATCTGTTCCTGCTATTTACATTTAGTGCAGTCAGTGCGTCCTGCTCACAGTGTTCAGCTAGATCCGTTCCTGCTATTTACATTTAGTGCAGTGCGTCCTGCTCACAGTGTTCAGCTAGATCCGTTCCTGCTATTTACATTTAGTGCAGTGCGTCCTGCTCACAGTGTTCAGCTAGATCTGTTCCTGCTATTTACATTTAGTGCAGTGCGTCCTGCTCACAGTGTTCAGCTAGATCTGTTCCTGCTATTTACATTTAGTGCAGTGCGTCCTGCTCACAGTGTTCAGCTAGATCTGTTCCTGCTATTTACATTTAGTGCAGTGCGTCCTGCTCACAGTGTTCAGCTAGATCCGTTCCTGCTATTTACATTTAGTGCAGTGCGTCCTGCTCACAGTGTTCAGCTAGATCTGTTCCTGCTATTTACATTTAGTGCAGTTCATCCTGCTCACAGTGTTCAGCTAGATCCGTTCTTGCTATTTACATTGAGTGCAGTGCGTCCTGCTCACAGTGTTCAGCTAGATCCGTTCCTGCTATTTACATTTAGTGCAGTGCGTCCTGCTCACAGTGTTCAGCTAGATCCGTTCCTGCTATTTACATTTAGTGCAGTCAGTGCGTCCTGCTCACAGTGTTCAGCTAGATCTGTTCCTGCTATTTACATTTAGTGCAGTCAGTGCGTCCTGCTCACAGTTTTCAGCTAGATCTGTTCCTGCTATTTACATTTAGTGCAGTGCGTCCTGCTCACAGTGTTCAGCTAGATCCGTTCCTGCTATTTACATTTAGTGCAGTGCGTCCTGCTCACAGTGTTCAGCTAGATCTGTTCCTGCTATTTACATTTAGTGCAGTTCGTCCTGCTCACAGTGTTCAGCTAGATCCGTTCCTGCTATTTACATTGAGTGCAGTGCGTCCTGCTCACAGTGTTCAGCTAGATCCGTTCCTGCTATTTACATTTAGTGCAGTGCGTCCTGCTCACAGTGTTCAGCTAGATCCGTTCCTGCTATTTACATTTAGTGCAGTGCGTCCTGCTCACAGTGTTCAGCTAGATCTGTTCCTGCTATTTACATTTAGTGCAGTCAGTGCGTCCTGCTCACAGTTTTCAGCTAGATCTGTTCCTGCTATTTACATTTAGTGCAGTGCGTCCTGCTCACAGTGTTCAGCTAGATCTGTTCCTGCTATTTACATTTAGTGCAGTGCGTCCTGCTCACAGTGTTCAGCTAGATCTGTTCCTGCTATTTACATTTAGTGCAGTGCGTCCTGCTCACAGTGTTCAGCTAGATCCGTTCCTGCTATTTACATTTAGTGCAGTGCGTCCTGCTCACAGTGTTCAGCTAGATCCGTTCCTGCTATTTACATTTAGTGCAGTCAGTGCGTCCTGCTCACAGTGTTCAGCTAGATCCGTTCCTGCTATTTACATTTAGTGCAGTCAGTGCGTCCTGCTCACAGTGTTCAGCTAGATCCGTTCCTGCTATTTACATTTAGTGCAGTCAGTGCGTCCTGCTCACAGTGTTCAGCTAGATCCGTTCCTGCTATTTACATTTAGTGCAGTCAGTGCGTCCTGCTCACAGTGTTCAGCTAGATCCGTTCCTGTTATCTTCCTACTGACAGGCAGGCTTGTCTGGTTACAGTATATAAAGCTACCTGAAGAAAATTACAGGTGTTCTATCCCAGCTTAGTGCAGCTACAGGCCATTAGTATGTCTGGAAGGCCAAGAAGGAGAGGCAGACAGTCACAAGCCAATAAGAGAGGGCAAGCAGGCTCTGTGTCTAGTGCTGGTCGTGGAGACGGTGCATCCTCATCAGCCCGTGGCCATGGGACACGCTTGGCCTTTTTTTCGGCAGCTGGCCGTGTTGAGCCGCAACATGCAGAAAACTTGGTCGAGTGGATGACCAAGCCGTCCTCATCCTCCTCATCCTCTCTCACCCATGCCCAGGGTGCTTTGTCTGGCAAAGCAGAGGCCTCTTCCCTCAGCTCAATGTCATCAGTGACTCCTTCCCTAGCTCCACCATGTCCTCCTGAGGATTCCCTCGAACTGTTTGACCACAGTGTTGGGTACATGCTCCAGGAGGATGCCCAGCGTTTGGAAGGCTCTGATGATGATACTGAGCTCGATGAAGGCAGTAACATGAGCACGGACAGAGGGGGTGCCCAAGAAGGACAGCAATCTGGCAGTCATGCTCCCCCTGCTGCAGCATACTGCCAGGTTTGCTCCAGTGATGAGGAGGGAGGGGATGATGAGGTCACTGACTCAACGTGGGTGCCTGATAGGAGAGAGGAGGAGGAGGAGGAGGAGGAGGCGGCACATCACCAACGAGGCAGGATGCCCTCCAGGGGCCAGCCTAAGGGCAGCACATTGACTGCATCACACCCCAAAGCTCCACATGTGCAGGGCGCTGCAGTCTCTGCGCGTTATTCAAAAAGTTCTTTGGTGTGGGCCTTTTTTGAGACGAGTGCATCAGATCGCACCGTTGCTATTTGCAACATATGTCTCAAGCGTATCTCGCGTGGCCAAAACATCTCCCGCTTGGGTACCACATGCTTGACCAGACATATGTTGACCTGCCATGCAGTTCGTTGGCAAGCATATCTAAAAGACCCACACCAAAGAACAAAGAGGATCTCTCCTTGCTCCTCATCAGCTGAGATTTCCAACCCCACTAGACCTTCAGTCCTCTCTGAGACCTGCAGTGAGAGGAATGAAGGTGTAGAATTAGGTGTGTCACAGCCAAGTACTTGTGGGCAATCTGCTTTTGGTACACCGACGTCAGATTGTACCAGGCAAATTTCCCTGCCCCAGCTGCTGCACCGCCGAAAGAAGTTTGCTCCCAGCCATCCACATGCCCAGCGGTTGAATGCTAGCTTGGCAAAATTGCTAGCACTTCAACTGCTGCCTTTTCAGTTGGTAGACTCTGCCCCCTTCCGTGAGTTTGTGGAATGTGCGGTTCCTCAGTGGCAGGTTCCCAAACGCCACTTTTTCTCACGGAAGGCGATTCCGGCTCTCTACCGGCATGTGGAAGGCAATGTCCATGCCTCGCTGGACAGGGCGGTCAGCGGTAAGGTGCATATTACCGCTGACTCATGGTCCAGCAGGCATGGACAGGGACGTTACTTAAGTTTCACGGCGCATTGGGTGACTCTGCTGGCAGCTGGGAAGGATGCAGGACAAGGTGCAGTAGTGTTGGAGGTTGTTCCGCCACCACGCCTCCAAAATGCTGATTGTGACACACCTCTCTCCTCCACCCCCTCCTCTTCTTCTTCCTCCATGGCCTCTTCCTCGGAACCAGCGGTGCTCCATAGGCGTTCAAGGGGCTACGCAAGTACGCAGGCCAAAAGATGCCATGCGGTGCTTGAGCTGGTGTGCTTGGGGGACAGGAGCCACACTGGGGCAGAGGTTCTGTCAGCTCTGCAGGGGCAGGTTCAGAGGTGGTTGACGCCACGCCAACTTAAGGCAGGAATGGTGGTTTGCGACAATGGCACCAACCTCCTCTCTGCCCTCCGACAGGGACAACTGACCCATGTGCCCTGTTTGGCTCACGTCCTTAACTTGGTGGTGCAGCGGTTCTTGGGCAGGTACCCGGGCTTACAGGATGTCCTGAGGCAGGCCAGGAAAGTCTGTGTGCATTTCCGCCGGTCATATAATGCCAGTGCTCGGCTGACGGACCTCCAAAAGGAGTTTAACCTGCCCAAGAACCGCCTAATCTGTGACATGCCCACCAGGTGGAACTCGACATTGGCCATGCTGCAGCGGCTGCACACGCAGCAGAGGGCCATCAATGAGTACCTGTGCGACTATGGCACCAGGACAGGGTCAGGGGACCTTGGTTTTTTTTCCCCACGCCAGTGGGCCATGATCAGGGATGCATGCACTGTCCTGTCACCATTCGAGGAGGCCACGAGGATGGTGAGCACTGACAGTGCATGCATCAGTGACACTGTCCCCCTTGTCCACCTGTTGGAGCACACGCTGCGTGGAATAATGGACAGGGCACTTGAGGCAGAACAGAGGCAGGAAGAGGAGGACTTCCTTAGCTCTCAAGGCCCCCTTTATCCAGACAGTGTTCCTGCGTGCCCGCCGATCACACAGGAAGAGGACGAGGAGGAGGAGGAGGAGGAGGAGGAGGAAGATTGTGTCAGTATGGAGGTGGAGCCTGGCACTCAGCATCAGCAGTCTTTAAGGGATCAGTCCCAAGGAACACATGGACTTGTACGTGGCTGGGAGGAGGTGGCTGCGGACGTTGTTGTCCTTAGTGACCCAGAGGACTCCGGACCGAATGCCTCAGCAAACCTACGCTGCATGGCCTCCCTGATCCTGCAAAGCCTGCGTAAGGATCCTCGTATTCGTGGTATCAAGGAGAAGGACCAATACTGGCTGGCAACCCTCCTTGATCCACGTTACAAGGGTAAGGTTGCGGACCTTATCTTGCCATCGCAGAGGGAGCAGAGGATGAAACATCTTCGGGAGGCCTTGCAGAAAGGTCTGTGCAACGCGTTCCCAGAGACTGGGAGGTTACAAACTCCTGTTTCTGGACAACGTGTTGCTGAGGCTTCGGTCAGTCAAAGAAGGAGCGGTGGAGAAGGTGGCCGTCTGACCGATGCGTTCAGACAATTTTTTGGTCCGCAGCCCCAAGGTATGATCGGTTCCAGCAACCATCGCCAGCGTCTGTTTTACATGGTGCAGGAATACCTAGGGGCAAGATCAGACTTGGACACCTTTCCCACCGAAAATCCTCTGGGTTACTGGGTCTTGAGGATGGATCACTGGCCAGAGCTTGCACAGTATGCAATTGAGCTACTGGCCTGTCCTGCATCCAGCGTTCTTTCGGAACGCACATTCAGTGCTGCTGGAGGCGTGGTAACCGATCACAGGGTGCGTCTGTCCACTGACTCGTTCGATCGGCTGACCTTCATAAAAATGAATCAGTCTTGGATCACCACCAGCTACCAAGCACCTGATGCTGATGTAACTGAATAATTTTTTTCAGATCCCTTCAAAGACTGCCTATGCTGATGCTGAGTGACTATCCCTGAGTAATTATCCTCTTCCTCCTCAATCATCACGCTGATAGCTTGTAAGAACATTTTTGGTTCTGGGCGCCACCACCAGTGCCTAAGGCACAATTTTTCAGCCCCTGTCTAACAGGGGCGTGTAATTACAATTTTTGATGCAATACTTTGCAGCAGGGCTTGTTCCTGCGTTCCAACTAGAGTGTCTGTGAGGGGTTGCAGTGTTGTGGCACCAGCACCAGTGCCTAAGACCCAATTTTTCTGCCCCTGTCTAACAGGGGCGTGTAATTACAATTTTTGATGCAATACTTTGCAGCAGGGCTCGTTCCTGCGTTCCAACTAGAGTGTCTGTGAGGGGTTGCAGTGTTGTGGCACCAGCACCAGTGCCTAAGACCCAATTTTTCTGCCCCTGTCTAACAGGGGCGTGTAATTACAATTTTTGATGCAATACTTTGCAGCAGGGCTCGTTCCTGCGTTCCAACTAGAGTGTCTGTGAGGGGTTGCAGTGTTGTGGCACCAGCACCAGTGCCTAAGGCCCAATTTTTCTGCCCCTGTCTAACAGGGGCGTGTAATTACAATTTTTGATGCAATACTTTGCAGCAGGGCTCGTTCCTGCGTTCCAACTAGAGTGTCTGTGAGGGGTTGCAGTGTTGTGGCACCAGCACCAGTGCCTAAGGCCTAATTTTTCAGCTCCTGTTCAACAGGGGCATGTAATTACAATTCTTGATCTAATATTTCACAGCAGGGCCCTGTGAGGGCTTACAGTGTTTTGGCCACAGCAACACCTAAGGCCCAAATTTCTGCTGAGTATATAGGGCAGGACCCTACTTTCAAACATCTAACTTACAAACGACTCCTACTTGCAAACGGAAGGAGACAACAGGAAGTGAGATGAAATCTACCCCTAAGGAAGGGAAATTCTCTCCTGTAAGAGTTAATATGGGAAAACAATTTCTCCTTTCCACTGATGCTTTCCAATCCTTGTTCCACAAAAAAACCCAAATTTTCAAAAAACATTTTTCATTGGGACAAAAAAGTGAGGTGAAATCTTCTGAAGAGGAGGAAAGACGCAAAACAAATGTCACAGGGGTGATAACCCTTCCCTATGTTTTCCAAAAAGCTTAGAAAAGATTTTTTGGCTGGAGCTAAACACTTTAAAAATGTTCAAAATTACAAACAGATTCTACTTAACAACAAACCTACAGTCCCTGTCTTGTTTGCACCGCCTGTATACTGCTGTTCAGAGTATATAGGGACCTTTCCTTATTTTAATTTGGGTGCGGGGTTCCCCTTAATATCCATACAAGACCCAAAGGGCCTGGTAATGGACTGGGGGGTACCCATGCCGTTTGTCTCACTGATTTTCATCCATATTGCCATGACCCGACATGACATTAAACCCGCAAGCAGTTTTAAATGAGATTTTTTCCTTTAAAAATGACATTTGGTGCAGGGACTGTTCTAAACATGGGAAACACGCGTCACTTTACAGGCATACTATAGACACCCCCCAGGTACGATATTTAAAGGAATATTTCACTTTTTTTTTTTTTACTTTAAGCATCATTAAAATCACTGCTCCCGAAAAAACGGCCGTTTTTAAAAGTTTTTTTTGCATTGATACATGTCCCCTGGGGTAGGACCCGGGTCCCCACACCCTTTTTAGGACAATACCATGCAAATTAGCCTTTAAAATGAGCACTTTTGATTTCGAACGTTCGAGTCCCATAGACGTCAATGGGGTTCTAACGTTCGTGCGAACTTGCGGTCCGTTCGCGGGTTCTGGTGCGAACCGAACCGGGGGGTGTTCGGCTCATCCCTAGTGGAGACACTCCTGGATAGATTAGCTGTACATCCCAAAGCTTAAACATCTGCTTTAATACTTCTGTTATAAACCAGGCCCTTGACTCCAGACCTAAGTCCTTCCTGGAGACTTTCATTAAACTGGGGATGCAGAGATACTCACTTGCTGATAAACTTCACAGACCTTAACACTTTCTGTAGGTTCCATTAACCCACTATTCACCTGCACATATTTAGTATTAGCAGCTTGCACTAAGATATTACCATTTTAAGGTGCAGTCCCCGCACCAGAGTGACATCACATTTGTCCAGGGCAACCTCCGGCTCCAATATATGAAGTTCCCTGGAGATGTCTAGGGACAACTGTGCTGTCTTACCACCAGTTGCTATGGGCAACGACCCATCTTTAACCACAATTTTCACTTTGCAAGAACCTGGGGTTTTCCCAACAGCAAACTTTTCATTAACGTTAACAACATTTTTAGCTCTTGCAGGCTGTTCTAGCCCACTGCCAACTTGAGACCGGCAGACATTAGACACATCACTAGATAAATAATAGCTGCGCTAAAATATGATCAATAGGTGTGATAGTCACAATAATAATGATAATAATGATAATAATAAGTGCACAAAAAATAGTGATAACAAAAGAAAAGTTGCAAAAAGTCAAAACAGTATGCCATGAGCTGGGTTCAGAGTGGGAAAGTGCAATCTTCCATCACCAGTGATAGTGAAACACCAAAACAAATGCACGCTTACCAGAGGCAAGCCATAAAGAGCTTGCGGCTTTAAACCCAGCCAAGGCCTTTCTAGGACATGTCAGGAAACAAGCTCCCAGGGAACACTGATCCAGGATCGATATACAATGGGTGAAAGGGGTACCGTGACATCAGGGTGAAAGAGAAAGGACTTCCCATAGTGTATTACCGTAAATATAATTTATTAGTAAAAAAGAGTAACACTTACAATATGGAAAATAAAATCAAGCAGCAAGTAGCCGGCCGGCCTGCGAGCGCCCGTGACTCTCCAGGAACAGCACACGATACGTCAGTACATCCTACCACCCGACACGTGTTTCGTCATAAAATGTTGTCGTCTGGGGCCCCTCAACCTGCCTGGTTGAGAATCCTGCGTCCATACACTGGTGGGGTACCACACTACCACAATATATATATATCAATATATCAATATATATATATATATATATATATATATATATATATACATATATATATATATATATATATATGCAAAAATAAGGTGGGTTTTCCTTCCCTTTCCTATGTTCCTTTCTGGAGTATAGTGTCAGGGTGGACTCCCAATCTTCCACCAATATTCAATAGAAAAAACGATATTCTTTATCTCTGATTGTTCATCAAAACAAGACAGTGTGACGCTACTGTACAGTTACGAGCATACCATGCTCTTTATCAGGCTTTGTGCAACAATCTATACAAAACTCCACATTTTTATACCAATGTAGCACTAACTCTCGGTGGAGCTGCTGGTTTAAAGCGGGCCTGTCCTCTTATCTCTTTACCCCTTTTAAATTGATCAATCCCCTCGGCACAGCTGTAGTGCAGTGTTGTAATGATATGAGTTTTGACTTTAACCCACAATATACACTTATGTTTATATTTACCTCTACCTGGGTGTCTGTAGCTCCACCTGCAGGAGAAATAACAACACTGCACACAAACTTCAATAATAACCAGAAATAACTTCTTTCTTTGAGTAAGTAGTATATTTATATAAAGAATTATTACAATGACTACACTATCACACCAATGTAGTGCAATAGTATAGTAAATAATTATGACAATTGGTAACATACACAAATATACCTAATTATATATATCTATACCAGGGAGCTCCCCATGCTCTAAACCGTAAAGTCACTATCCTTGGTAACTAAATGCAGAGCCCTGCAATGAAAAAGATAGTCTTGACGTCTTCAGTCTTCGCTAGCTAAGAACTTGTAATTGTAATCCACAAGGGGTTCCTCTTGGGTGTTGCGCAGTGTAAGGTAATTGTCAGGAACGGTGTCATCTCCGGTTTCTCCTGCTGGTGGCACTATTACATTCAGCACCAAAAGGGTGTAATTCCAGTGGCCACCAGCGGGGTCTCCCTGCCTGGACTGCAGACTTGCCATCAAGCACACCTGTCATGGTTTTGCTGGACTATATAAACCCGCCCTGAACTAACCTCCAGTGCTTCAGTATTCCTCTGCTAAGCCCTTGTCCCTGCCAGTACCTGCTCTTGTTCCAGCCTGTTCCTGTTTGTTCCTGAACCCTGTTTGTGTATCCTGACCTTGAACCCTGTTTCCTGTTCCCTGCTCCTTGGTCTGCTTCATTATTCCTGGTTTCTGTTCCCTTGTCGCTTTGGCCCGTGCCTTATATTTTATTTCATGTTGGTTTCCTTGCTTGTGTATTATATTAGTTAGATAGATAGTTAGGTGGGTTTGGGGGTTTGCTGTGTTTTCACCATTTTCTTGTTTTTGGTTTGCTGTCTTGTTTTCACATGTATCTTTATCATTAATAATAAACATACTTTCTTTATTTACTCGTTTGTCCCTGATTCCTTGGTGCAGCCCAGCGATCTGATCACCTGCATTGGATGTTGTGTATAACATCCCCTGACAGAATACTGAAGCCATACAATCAGATCGGTTGCACCTGGGAATTGGGACCTGAGTCCCAGCTATTGTTGACATATGGATTTTGAAAGTATTTTGTATTTATCGCTCTTGGCAACTGATGACAGAGACCTTTGTTATCAGACATTGACTGCATACACTAGGGAACAGTTGTTAGAAGGCATCCGCCTAGCTCATGTTTTTATTGAGCAAGGCAGTTTTTTGTTTGAAGATGTGCAACCATTAATTTGGATCTGTACTGAGTTGGCCCTGTCTAATGTCGCTGAGGGAGGTGATGACTATACACACCCTTTTAGTGCAGCTCAGGTAGAATCTTTTGTTTGGCTGTTGGAGGATGACTCAGCATTCTTTTCTGAACACTATTCGGCTTGTCCTCAGCAGGTGCTTGCAAAATGCATTGAATCAGTGCAGTCTCTGGTCAGACAAGCCAAGTGCAAACCTGATTCAGTGCAATCATTAATACAGGCCTGGTCAAGTCTGTTGCATTAAGCTTCTGTTAGCTCCAAATATACTTCTCTACCAATGAAATACCAGTACCCTGTTTCCTCCTGTGGCACCTACCCTGCCTTTAACTCCCCTGCTGCTTCTCAACTGCCTCCATCAGCTCCACTAAATCTCCCTTCAAAACCTACTCCCTCTGTTTTGCCATCCTTTCACTCTTCGCTTCTACCAGCTGCATTCCCTACCTACAGCCCTGTACCCACTTATAGATCCCCAGTGGCTAAAAGCAAAAAGAAGCGGAAGTTTTTTCCAACCCATACCATCATGCCAGTATCCAATCCTGCCTCCCCACCAGCTGATCTGTTCCAGCCTGATGTGCCAGCACCTGTGCCCACTGTCCAGTCTGAAGTTCCAGTACCAGCTGCCCGGTTTGAAGTTCCAGTACCTGCTATCCAGTCCGATGTACCTGCTGTTCAGCCTGTTGTGCCAGTACCTGCTGTTCTGCCTGATGTGCCAGCACCTGTGCCCACTGTCCAAACTGAAGTTCCAGTACCAGCTGCCCGGTTTGAAGTTCAGGTACCTGCTATCCAGTCCGATGCACCTGCTGTTCAGACTGTTGTGCCAGTACCTGCTGTTCTGCCTGATGTGCCAGCACCTGTGCCCACTGTCCAGTCTGAAGTTCCAGTACCAGCTGCCCGGTTTGGAGTTCCAGTACCTGCTATCCAGTCTGATGTACCTGCTGTTCAGCCTTTTGTGCCAGTACCTGCTGTTCTGCCTGATGTGCCAGCACCTGTGCCCACTGTCCAATCTGAAGTTCCAGTACCCGCTGCCCGGTTTGAAGTTCCAGTACCTGCTATCCAGTCCGATGTACCTGCTGTTCAGCCTGTTGTGCCAGTACCTGCTGTTCTGCCTGATGTGCCAGCACCTGTGCCCACTGTCCAGTCTGAAGTTCCAGTACCAGCTGCCCGGTTTGGAGTTCCAGTACCTGCTATCCAGTCTGATGTACCTGCTGTTCAGCCTGTTGTGCCAGTACCTGCTGTTCTGCCTGATGTGCCAGCACCTGTGCCCACTGTCCAGTCTGCAGTTCCAGTACCAGCTGCCCGGTTTGCAGTTCCAGTACCTGATATCCAGTCCGATGTGCCTGTTGTACCAGTACCTGCTGTTCTGCCTGATGTGCCAGCACCTGTGCCCACTGTCCAGTCTGAAGTTCCAGTACCAACTGCCCAGTTTGAAGTTCCAGTACCTGCTATCCAGTCCGATGCACCTGCTTTTCAGACTGTTGTGCCAGTACCTGCTGTTCTGCCTGATGTGCCAGCACCTGTGCCCACTGTTCAGTCTGAAGTTCCAGTACCAGCTGCCCGGTTTGGAGTTCCAGTACCTGCTATCCAGTCCGATGTACCTGCTGTTCAGCCTGTTGTGCCAGTACCTGCTGTTCTGCCTGATGTGCCAGCACCTGTGCCCACTGACCAGTCTGAAGTTCCAGTACCCGCTGCCCGGTTTGAAGTTCCAGTACCTGCTATCCAGTCCGATGTACCTGCTGTTCAGCCTGTTGTGCCAGTACCTGCTGTTCTGCCTGATGTGCCAGCACCTGTGCCCACTGTCCAGTCTGAAGTTCCAGTACCAGCTGCCGGGTTTGAAGTTCCAGTACCTGCTATCCAGTCTGATGTACCTGCTGTTCAGCCTGTTGTGCCAGTACCTGCTGTTCTGCCTGATGTGCCAGCGCCTGTGCCCATTGTCCAGTCTGAAGTTCCAGTACCAGCTGCCCGGTTTGCAGTTCCAGTACCTGCTATCCAGTCCGATGTACCTGCTGTTCTGCCTGATGTGCCAGCACCTGTGCCCACTGTCCAGTCTGCAGTTCCAGTACCAGCTGCCCGGTTTGCAGTTCCAGTACCTGCTATCCAGTCCGATGTATCTGCTGTTCTGCCTGTTGTGCCAGTATCTGCTGTTCTGCCTGACGTGCCAGCGCCTGTGCCCACGGCCCAGTCTGAAGTTCCAGTACCGACTATCCAGTCCGATGCACCTGCTGTCCTGCCTGTTGTTCCAGCACCTGCTGTTCTGCCTGATGTGCCAGTGTCTGTGCTTGCTGCCCAGTCTAAAATTCCAATACTGGCTGCCCGGTTTGAAGTTCCAGTACCTGCTATCCAGTCCGATGTGCTTTTGCCTGCTGCCCAGCTCGATGTGCTTTTGCCTGCTGCCCAGCTCGATGTGCTTTTGCCTGCTGCCCAGCTCGATGTGCTTTTGCCTGCTGCCCAGCTCAATGTGCTTTTGCCTGCTGCCCAGCTCAATGTGCTTTTGCCTGCTGCCCAGCTCAATGTGCTTTTGCCTGCTGCCCAGCTTGATGCGGATGTTCCACTGCCCAGCGTGATGTACCTCTGCTTTCTGCTCAGCCTCATGACATGGTGCCTGCTAAAACTGTTCCTGACTGATGGCCATCTTGCCGCTGGGTCAATCCTGTCTGTCGCCTGGCTTAAATGTAATACTCCTGTGTGGTCTGCCTCCGATGGTTTCTTTCTTGTTACCCTGCTAATTTTCATTTCCAGATCCAAACTTCCTGACCCGGGTGGTGGGGTACGTGTCCTATTTTCAGACTCTGATGGCACGTCCCCCAGTGAACTAAAAGACTCTGGCCTTGGAAGTGCGAAGAAGTCCGCAGACTCAGTAGGGAAACATTTTAAGGTGTTTCTGCACCCACCCGGACTGTCGTTCCCAGGGCTGAATGGAGTGTCCGGAGGCCACTCCTTTAGGAGGGGGAACTGTCAGGAACGGTGTCATCTCCGGTTTCTCCTGCTGGTGGCACTATTACATTCAGCACCAAAAGGGTGTAATTCCAGTGGCCACCAGCGGGGTCTCCCTGCCTGGACTGCAGACTTGCCATCAAGCACACCTGTCATGGTTTTGCTGGACTATATAAACCCGCCCTGAACTAACCTCCAGTGCTTCAGTATTCCTCTGCTAAGCCCTTGTCCCTGCCAGTACCTGCTCTTGTTCCAGCCTGTTCCTGTTTGTTCCTGAACCCTGTTTGTGTATCCTGACCTTGAACCCTGTTTCCTGTTCCCTGCTCCTTGGTCTGCTTCATTATTCCTGGTTTCTGTTCCCTTGTCGCTTTGGCCCATGCCTTATATTTTATTTCATGTTGGTTTCCTTGCTTGTGTATTATATTAGTTAGATAGATAGTTAGGTGGGTTTGGGGGTTTGCTGTGTTTTCACCATTTTCTTGTTTTTGGTTTGCTGTCTTGTTTTCACATGTATCTTTATCATTAATAATAAACATACTTTCTTTATTTACTTGTTTGTCCCTGATTCCTTGGTGCAGCCCAGCGATCTGATCACCTGCATTGGATGTTGTGTATAACATCCCCTGACAGTAATACACTGCGGCAGTTATAATGTGGCAAACTAACTAAGTATTCTTATATGAAGAAGACAAACATCTAGCATCCGCTCTTGAATACTGAAGTCTATGCAGATGAACTGTTTTCCAACTTAACTTGTTCTGTAGGACTATCAGTCCCAGCAACACTCTGTAACAGTTCTAAGTGTGTGTGTAGTATTAAACAAACTTCCGGGTGTTAACCCTCTCACCACACGGGATCCGGGCAGATGGATGTCTCCGTTTCAGCAGTTCTCAGTCCGTATGGAGGCACCACCACGTCGTCACACTGTTCCGTTCACTAACGCCAGGAGTCCTCGGTTACCAACCCACGGGTTTCCGGAACGATCACTTCTGCTGCTCCAGCACACTGTGATACGACGGCAGGATCCTTGCAGCTGCTCCACTCCTTCACAAAGTAGGCCGCAACCCTGTGGGACACACACACCCACAGAGTCCTGCTGGCAGGCACTGCGTTCCAGGAACAAGAGACCTAAGATGGCCGCTCCTTACCCTTTTATATCCTCCCACAATGCAGTTCAGTTCTCCTCTTGTCCAGGAGCATTATGGGTGGGTCACAGCTAAAGTTCCGAAGTAAACAATCAATCACTTCCATGTCACTTCACTTAATCATGAAACGTAAAAGTATTGTACCTTTTCAATTATCCACAAGATGGCACTATAACAACTTATGTACTGCATAACACACATATGGCTAAAAACAAAAGTTGTCAGCGCTACATACTCCCCCTGCTTTAACTCTTTGGTCCCCAAAGATATGTAAGACCTTGTTCCTGATACACATCTTAGCCTCTAAACGAGTGCACAGGACCGACAGAGAAGCCTCCCACCAATTCTCAGGTGTTGGAAAGCTACTCTGTGTACCCACAACTGTCACCTTAGTATCAGATACAGGTGTGCCAAGGGGTGAAACAGGGCTCTCATTGTTCAGATTAACTGAGGAGGAACTAGGCTCATCAACATTCCTTTTGCTGGTAACCTTCGTTGTCTCAGAACACTCGCTCAAGGTATCATAGGTTAATCTCTTAGGTGGGCGAATGTTCCTCTTTCCCCTTTGTTCTTTTGGTGTGTCCTCTATTTCTGGATGGACACTATTCTCTTCTACTTCAGTGGGAGATAAACACTTCTCAACTCTTTCGGACAATGGTACAAACTCTGAGGCTAAGGGCCTCACTACCCTCTTTAGTTGTTGGTGATGAAACACTCTCTTCAGCTTCAGGTATATTAGATGACCACAACCAGCTAATGTCCATCTCTCTCTCCTCACTGTCTGCAGTTGTCAAAGGCCCAGACTGGGACCTAGTTACAGGCCGTTGTGCAACTTCTGATGTAGATGATAACTCCTCCTCTGGGATTATCCTGACTGCATCAGTAAGAGGCAAAAGGTGATTCCGATGACAAATCTTAATTGGTCCAGCACTTCCTTCTGGTCTGATTTTGAAGACTGGAAGTCCTGGGAGCTGTTTACAAACAATGTATGGATGTGACCTCCAACGATTCGCCAGCTTGTGTTTCCCAGGAATGCCTAAATTCCTTAATAGGACTCGGTCACCAGGTTGCAGATCTTGAATCCTCACTTTGAGGTCAAAGTTTCTTTTATTTCTACTCCCTCTGCTGTCTGACATAGTCCGAGCCTTCTCATAAGCAATCTTCAGACTCTTTCTCAGTCTATTTGTATATCCCCGATGAGAAGTCTCTGAGGGGTGGTCCAGGGAAGTTCCGAAAGCCAGGTCCACTGGTAATCTAGCCTCTAGCCCAAACATCAACCGATAGGGTGAATATCCTGTGACGTCACTCTTGGTGCTGTTATATGCATGTACTAAAGCAGCAATATGCTTACTCCAGTTGGGCTTTTTCTCAGAGGTTAGTGTCCCCAACATAATAAGAAGAGTTCTATTAAACCTCTCCGGCTGAGGGTCTCCTTGCGGGAGATAGGGTGTAGTTCTGGACTTTTGAATTCCCAATAGATCCAGCAACCTCCTGATGAGTGTACTCTCAAAGTCCCTTTCTTGATCTGAGTGGATCCTCTTTGGTAAGCCGTAATGGACGAAGAACTTCTTGACTAATGTCTTTGCCACTGTGACTGCCTTCTGATCTTTCGTGGAGAAAGCTTGAGCATATCTGGTAAAATGGTCTGTGACTACCAGGATATTCCTTGCCCACTCAAGTCAGATTCTAAACACAGGAAATCTATGCAAAATAGATGCATGGGACCTTGGCTTGATAAATGTCCCATTGGGGCTGCCCATTGCGGCAGAGTCTTTCTCTGGATACACCTATGGCAGGAATGACAGTAACTCTCCACTTCTTTCCTCATGTAAGGCCAGTAGAATCTATCTCTTATCAATTGAAAAGTTCTTTCTGACCCCAAATGTCCATGACAATCATGTAGAGCGATTAACACTGTCTCTCTGTGCTTCTCTGGCAGAAACAGTTGCCACTTCTCCTCCGGATCTTCAGAGGGGCCCCTTCGGTAGACCACCCCTTGCAACAACTGCAACCGATCCCACTCTTTGTGTAACAACAGAGTTTCTTTTCGGGCGCTTCTCAAAAGTAAATAAGGGTGTTTACCCTCCAGAGCTTCCAATACCAAGCTGCAGAGTGGATCTTCTTGTTGATCTTTCCTAAGATCTTTCCTTGATAACTTAGGTAAACCCTCTGCAGCAATCTGGGAGACATTACAGTAATACCTGGGTACTCCTGCTGTAGTCACTCCAATCTCTTCAGCTCTGGCTCCACCTTTCTCCTGCTTAACTGCACCTTCACAAAGGGCTCTTACCCCTTCGGGGGCAAGTTGAGTCCAATCCTTTTGGGAGCTCAAGGGACTGTGGCGTCTTCTTGACAGCGCATCTACATCTCTGTTGCCCACTCCCGGTCTATAATTCAGGCTGAAGGAGAATGTTGAGAGAGCAGCCAACCACCTATGGCCTGTGGCATCCAATTTTGCGGTGGTGAGAATGTGAGGGGATTGTTACCTGTTTTAACTACAAATTCGGCACCATACAGATAATCTTTCAGCTTGTCTACCACAACCCACTTCAAGGCCAGAAACTCAAGTTTATGAGTTGGGTAGTTCTTCTCAGCAGGAGACAGGCTCCGACTCACATAAGCAACGGGCCTTAAATGTCCATTATGATCCTGATAGAGTACTCCACCCAGCCCATCTCGGCTGGCATCCACATGTAGTTCATAGGGCTTGGTAGGATCCACATAAGTTAACGCTGGAGCAGTTGTAAGACTTTTCTTCAATTGACTGAATGTCTCTTCACATTCTTGAGTCCACTGATCCAGGATAGATTCCCTTTTCTTCCGGGGCCCTTCTTTTTGTCTCCCAAGTTTCTCCGAATCCACATCAGCCTCTTCCTGATTATTCAGTAGTTCTGTAAGTGGGTCGGCTATCTTTGCGAACCCCTCCACAAACCTCCGGTAGTAGGAGCAAAATCCTAGGAATGACCTGAGCTCATTCATATTTGTGGGCCTTGGCCAAGAGGTAACAGCTTCCAATTTCTCAGGGTCAGTTGCTATCCCTTCTTCAGACACAATGTGCCCCAGATAGTTTACTGAAGATTGATAGAACTGACATTTCTCCATTGAAAGTTTCAAACCCTCTTCGTGTAGCCTCTTTAGAACCTTTTCCAGTCGCTCTTCATGCTCTTCAACAGTTCGGCCAAATACAATGATATTGTCTAAGTATACTAAGATCTCAATCAAGTTCATGTCGCCTACTGTCTTCTGCATGAGCCACTGCAAAGTTGCTGGGGCCCCAGACAGACCTTGTGGCATCCGGTTGAATTCATAAAACCCCATGGAAGTGATGAAAGCAGTCTTCTCCTTATCCTCTGGACTCATGGGGATCTGATAATAACCACTCTTCAAATCTAATACACTGAACCACTTCGCTCCTGACAGGCTCTGTAGGGCATCTTCTATACGAAGGGGTAGTGTATTGATCAGGAATGGTCCGTTGATTCAGAGTCCTGTAGTTGATACACAGCCGGAGTGACCCATTTTTCTTTCTCACTACCACTATTGGAGAGGCGTATGGATTCCTGGACTCCTTGATAATCCCGGTCCTTTTCAGCTCAGCCAGCTGCTCTCGGAGGTCTTCAAGATCTCCCAGTAGGATCCTCCTGACCCTTTCCCGAAAAGGTTTGTCTTCTTCCAGCCAGATCTTGTGCTCTGCATTCTTGGCATACCCCACATCAAACTCGCTCTTTGAGAAAACTTCCTTCCATCTCATGAGCTGAGCTTTGGCCCTCTCCATCCAAGCAGGCGTAAGGGAAGTGTTCTTCAGGTAGAAATTCTCTTGGGGAATCTCCTCTTTGGGTCCCCTTTTCACATCTCTTGGCGAAACCGGGGTTGCTTGATTCGCCTGCCCAAGTTGCATTCTTGCTGGTATCTTCACAAGCAAGGCTGTTGTGTTCCGAACACTGACTGAGACTCTCCCCCTGCTTCTCTTAAGTGCCTTTGTAGATAACACTTTTGGAACTATCTCCAGACCCACATTCTCTTCCTGAGTGTCCGTCTCCAAGACAATGAAAGGATCAGGTTGTCTCCAGCTCAACTTGACAGAGGCCCTCATGCATACCACTTCACCCGGTTGTAGTAGTTCTTCACCTTGGTCTAAACGCCAAACTTTTCCCACCCCTTCTGGTGGGGCCTTCTGCTCGTGTACTATGTTCTCGTACACTTGGGTTAGCATGGGATGTACCTTCATGGCTGGTGCACTTTCCTTCTGTACAAGTGGTGTCAGGAATCTTCTGACCAGGTCAGTATTTGTTCTGATGATGAGGGAACTTCTGTGAGCCCCAGGGGGTTGGGGACACACAACCGCCAGGGTGTCGAAAGTCTCCACCTTTCCAGCCACACTTGGGTCAAAGGTGAGTTTGATAGGGATATATCCCTCATAAGGAAAGTTCTGGGTACCTAGACCCCATATCTCCAATTCTTCCAACTTTTGCAGGGGCAGATGCTGGAGATGCTTCATGTAGAAATCTTTGTATAATAACATCACTTGAGCTCCGGTATCCAATAGTGCCTTAGCATAGATTCCTTCTACCTGGATTGGGATAATCGGAGAGGGTCCCACTAAGTTGCGGGGAAATTCACCCTAAGTGTTCGGCTTCTTCTGCCTACTAGAACGCATCTTGACTCCTCACTTCCATGGACGCTCACTCAACTTCATTCCTCCCCTTACTCTCAAAACTTTGGGAACTTGGGTTTCGTTGGAGTTGACGACAGTTGCAGGGCGCCCAGCTGACTCCTTCACTGGGGCCCTTTGAAGTTTTCCGCCAGCTTTTGGTGTTGTACTGCTGCCCTCGGACTTGGGCACACATTCCCAAAGTGTCCAACCCTTCCACAGTTGAAACAAAGTCCAGGTCGGCTTCTGAAGGTGGAGTCTGATACTCTCTTCAAATTTTTTGTTCCTCCATTGGGCGGATTTGGGGGTCTCGTGGTCAGCAAAACCATCATTTCTATTAACTGAGGCATCTGAGTCTTAAGAAGCTCAATCTGGGGATCATCTTCCATCACACTAATTCCCCGTACACACGGTCGGATTTTCCGATGGAAAATGTGTGATAGGACCTTGTTGTTGGAAATTCCGACCGTGTGTAGGCTCCATCACACATTTTCCATCGGATTTTCCGACACACAAAGTTTGATAGCAGGATATAAAATTTTCCGACAACAAAATCCGTTGTCGGAAATGCTGATCGTGTGTACACAAATCCGACGGACAAAGTGCCACGCATGCTCAGATCAAATAAGGAGATGAAAGCTATTGGCCACTGCCCCATTTATAGTCCCAACGTATGTGTTTTACGTCACCGTGTTCAGAACGATCGGATTTTCCGACAACTTTGCGTGACCGTGTGTATGCAAGACAAGTTTGAGCCAACATCCGTCGGAAAAAATCCTAGGATTTTGTTGTCCGAACAAAGTCCGACCGTGTGTATGGGGCATAACTGTTCGGACTCCAACAGTGTGCTTTGGTTCTTAAATGTTCTCCTTTTTCCTTTCTAGAATAGCTTCTTCCTCCTGTACAATCCGAATTAGATCTGGGTACTTCAATATGCCTCCATCTTGGCGAGTTCTTAACTGGAGGGTGATGGGGTCCAAAGGCTGGGCACCCCTTAAGATTTGTTTGGCTCGAATTTCATCCACCTTACAAGGATATAATCCCTTCTTCAGTAATATCTGGTGAATAACCTTGTCCAGCCGTCTCATATATTCTGACAACTTCTCTCCAGTTTCCTGATAGGTGTGTTCTAAGTAGTAAATTAGGTCAGAAACCTTTTCAGTACGTCCAAACACATCTTGAAGGATATATAAGTAGTCTTGGGCTACATAGTTCTGTTTGCTGAGCTTTAAATTTCGAATGGCCTCGGAAGCAGGCCCTTTGAGACTCTCAGTAATCCGCTGTTTCTTTTGTGTTTCAGGGATGTCCCAGTCATCCAGCACCTGCGTGGTCTGTTCCAACCATTCTTCAAAGGTGTCTTCTCCTTTGGGTACAGGCCGTTGGCCCGAGAAAATGCCCGGTTTTCGGTACCCAGTCCCTGAATATGTTGGGTTCCCTTTTTGACATTGGGACACCAAATTTCCCAGGGCTGTGATGAGTTCTGGCTCAATTGCAGCCGGTGCTGACTGTGATGGAACCTTGGAACCTTGATTTCTGCTGAACTCATCTGGGGGAAGGTTTGCAAGATTCTCCCCTTCTTCCCTTGGGTGGGTCAGATAAAATTTGGTCTTGTTAGCGAGTTCAACACTTGCACCCTTGAAATTTTCCGGAACTCCCTTCCTCCACTCCAGTAATGCATAGGTGCGGAATGTCTCATGATTGGGTCTTACTGCGACCACCTTGGCTCTTCGTTCTGGGGATAGTGTTTTTACCACTCGGTTAATGTGTTCTTTCTCCCAGATATCTCCCCAGAGTTCCATGGCCACGTTCGCTTCTGAGCGGGTGCCTTCTGCCTCACACCACTGTGCCACAGTGGGGGGATCCATTCTATGGTTCTTAAGGGGGTGCTTGATTTCAGAGTGACAGTTATCCCGGACGAGCCCCCACATGTAGCACTAACTCCACCACACCAACGTAGTGCAATAGTATAGTAAATAATTATGACAATTGGTAACATACACAAATATACCTAATTATATATATCTATACCAGGGAGCTCCCCCTGCTCTAAACCGTAAAGTCACTATCCTTGGTAACTAAATGCAGAGCCCTGCAATGAAAAAGATAGTCTTGATGTCTTCAGTCTTCGCTAGCTAAGAACTTGTAATTGTAATCCACAAGGGGTTCATCTTGGGTGTTGAGCAGTGTAAGGTAATACACTGCGGCAGTTATAATCCGGCAGACTGACTAAGTATTCTTATATGAAGAAGACAAACATCTAGCATCCACTCTTGAATACTGAAGTCTATGCAGATGTACTGTTTTCCAACTTAACTTGTTCTGTGGGACTATCAGTCCCAGCAAAACTCTGTAACAGTTCTAAGTGTGTGTGTAGTATTAAACAAACTTCCGGGTGTTAACCCTCTCACCACGCAGGATCTGGGCAGATGGATGTCTCAGTTTCAGCAGTTCTCAGTCCGTATGGAGGCACCACCATGCCGTCACACTGTTCCTTTCACTAACGACCAGGAGTCCTTGGTTACCTACCCATGGGTCTCTGGAACGATCACTTCTGCTGCTCCAGCACACTGTGATACGACGGCAGGATCCTTGCAGCTGCTCCGCTCCTTCACAAACTAGGCCGCAACCCTGTGGGACACACACACCCACAGAGTCCTGCTGGCAGGCCACGCGTTCCAGGAACAAGAGACCTAAGATGGCCGCTCCTTACCTTTTTATATCCTCCCACAATGCAGTTCAGTTCTCCTCTTGTCCAGGAGCATTGTGGGTGGGTCACAGCTAAAGTTCCGAAGTAAACAATCAATCACTTCCATGTAACTTCACTTAATCATGAAACGTAAAAGTATTGTACCTTTTCAATTATCCACAAGATGGCACTATAACAACTTATGTACTGCATAACACACATATGGCTAAAAACAAAAGTTATCAGCGCTACACCAACATCACAGGGTGTCGCCTCACAGGTGTATGCCATAATCCCATTATCACTCAAATTTAGGTTAACCCTCCACATACTAAATCTAGTGCTCTCTCTATACAGCTAATAAAAAATATTCATTTAATTCCAAACATTAATAGTGCAGATATTACAATCTGCATCATTCCCATTACCTTCTGATACTTCATCTCCTAAAAAATGAATTCATGTACATATTTACACTAAAGATTTAATCAATCATTATAGGAGAAACAAAAGGGAAATAGAACAAGAAAAGCAAAAAAACAAGTCTCTGTTTCTCTTTGAGCTGTTAATTTGACATGATCCATCTCCACAAACATTCGATGTTTCCTATCCTGTATGATTCAGTTCAATCTGAAAGAAAACCATGAAATACACTTCACATAAAAACTTCACAAAAATAAATGTAGATCACAATCCCTATTCATTCCCTCAGGGTGCAAGGGCCGTAATTTGTTTATCCACCATACTTCTCTTTGTTTTAATTTCAATATCCTATCACCCCCTCTCCGATTTCTCAGTACTTCCTCTAAGACCATAAATCTCAGATATGAATCTTTGTGTCCCTGTTCACGAAAATGTCTAGAAAAGGGGGGCGTGGCTTGGACATGGCTGTGTGAAGACGTGTGTCTGAGGAGCTCCCGGCCCGGCCCGGCCCGTCCTTAGTGGCTTTAAAATAGTAATTTCTCGCCTAGACAACTCGGCATGTACTCCGCTGGAAAGCGGAGAGGCAGACACATAAAACGAACAACTCCACAGACACGCCGGAGTGCAGACATTCAACAACTTCTACTGAACAGATCCGGAGCCTCCCCGAGTCTCAAGATGGCGGAAGCCATGAGGTCTGACCCTAATGGAGATCGCTTGTCACTGACCGCCTCCACGTCTGCCCAGACAGCGTTACAGAACACTCCCAACATGGACTTCACTATACCTGCAATGTTCCGGTCGGGAACACAAGAACTCTCACAGGCACCGCTGACTCTGAGAGCGGATGCCGAATTGAAAGCGATCCTGCACACCCTCCCGACAAGGAACGATATAGAAGAGATAGTGAACAAGCTGGAGGCATCCCACAGACAGGAGATAGAGGTAGTACGGCAGGAGGTACAGGTCTTGAATGAACGAGTAGACACAGGAGAAACATCGGTGGCGGCGCTGGAGAGACGGATCTCTGCAGTTGAAGCCTCATGTACCACACAAGCAAATACAATTCTTACCCAGCAACTCCGGCTGGAAGAAATGGAGGACCATAGCAGACGGAACAATTTGCGTCTAAGAGGTCTTCCAGAAGCTACGGGCATGGAGGACCTGGCGGTAACAATCATCCGAGACCTGATGGGGGAACTATATCCAAACAGTCTTACCTTTGATAGAATACACAGAGCCTTGGGACCCCGGTCGACAGACTTGGAGAGACCGAGGGATATCATATGCAGGATCCATCAATATGCCCATAAAGAAATGATACTTCGGGCAGCCTGGCAGAAGGGCAACATGGAGTTTGATGGAGCTTGCATACGGATCATGCCGGATCTGTCTAGATCAACGCTGCAGAGAAGAGCTCTCCTGAAACCGGTACTAGAAGCAGCTAGAAGATCTGGAATCACTTATCGCTGGGGATTCCCCATCTCAGTCACCTTTAAAAAGGATCAACGCTCATTCACCCTCCGGCCCCCTGACAGACCTGCCGGCTCTATTTACATTTATGGAGATCGAACCATTTGAAGTACCTGATTGGCTCCAGATGCTGCAACCGCACAATCCCCGCTCTGGACCATCACATCTGCGGAGAACACGGTCACGAGGCCACAGAGGAACCGGAACAGACCGAGATACGGCTCGGCAGAGGCACCAAGAGAGGACTGAATAACCGCGACTGCCGGGTAAGCTGAGAGGACTAGCTCCCTCAGGGAGTTGACTCCATTCACGATAGCTGTCCACCCACAGGTTTCCTCCATCCTTGTCTAGTTTGGCCCAACTATATCTACCCTTGAAGATTTCTGCTTTTCAATTTTCAATTTTTATTTTTCTTTTGTTGGGTTTGACCATACCCACCGGATGGTGGTGGGTTTTTTGTGTGGCGGTGACTGATCCCCTCAGAACTATTTACCGGATGGTGGGAGGCACGGGGGAGGGGAAAACCACCATTGAGAAGTGACGCTATGCAGCCAAGCGGCACAGTCCCAGATAGGCAGGCTCAGAGAGCAAAATGAGGGGCAAGGACCTCTGAGAACAGTCAACCTGACTCCTTCTCTACACGGCCTCCTACATGCAGTACTTTGGGGACGGAACTGAAACAGGGAAGGAACAGTAAAGGTATGGTGGAGAGATGATCTTAACCCTGTCTGCATCGAACCTCAGGGGAGCTGTGCATGGATAGACTTCCTTGGTTGTCTCCCCCTATATCTCGCGAGACTTTAACCAGATATGTGCCAGTACCCACCCTCTGTTCTGATGTTTTCTCTGTTGTAACGGGGGGGGGGGGGGGCGCAACGACTTTGACCAACGCAGACACAGGAAACAGGGGGAAAAATAGCGGAGTAAGATGACAGTACCCCGGCAATGTTGTTTTACTCAGCACTGCAGTTATAGAAGACACTCGTCGGGAGTTAAACAAAAGTATTTATACAGGTACCTGGTCACTCTCTTCATTCCAATTGATTGTTTGCATTGTAGAGTTGCAAGAATGTTCAATGTTTAAAGTTTCTATACACAAGGGAACTCTCTTACACCTTTAGAGAGCAGGTGACCACAACCTAGCGAACAGAGTAAACCATCAGAAAAAACACTGAGACAGATACTTCAGAGAAGCTATGTCTCAGTGTCGTTAGCAGCTGGGCAATTTAGTGAGAAGTAAACACTAGAAGTAGAGGAGAAAAGAGTAAACCCTCACTACAACACAGTTGACACAAGACCGCCTTCTTACACACACAGAGATACAGGAACCCTAGTATCTGGATGATGCAGACAAACTATCTCCAGATAGCAAACAGGAACTGGATAAGTTAGCCCCTCCCATACTACACATACCACGACTGTCTCGAAACATTAGATAAACACAAGATAGATCACAGGACAGGCAGGAATTGGGAGGAGAGAGACTGGTGGGACACGCTACTTGAACTAGGAGATGCAATCTCAGCAATATTGTTATGTTCTGTTTTACTGTTTATAAGGTTATGTATTTTGTTGCACTTACTGAAATTTTCATGTCTACTGAGAATAGATACTTAACTTACGATTGTCAAGCTGGATGGGGCGGGTGGGGACGGGAGGGCCTCTCACGGTCATCTCTTACCTCTTCCCCAATAGGCTGAAGCACATCTCTTGGTACATACCAGAGAAAGCTTCAATACACACTGTTGGTGTATTTATATTTTCTGGAACGGACAGGATAGTTACACTATCCGACACGTGTCGTCTTCCTTTTCTGACGGCACTTACTTTCTGTCTTAAATTTTCTCTTCTTACTTTTTCTTTTTTACATCTTGCTAACTTCCTATCTTCTCTTACCTTACCCCACTCTCCCCTCACTCCCCACCCCCTTCACTTTTTGGTGGTTCCTTCACTCTCATTAGCCACAGTCAGGGAGAATATGGACACTGTAAACATTTATTCCATAAACGCGAGGGGCCTAAACATACCTGAAAAGCGACGAATGCTCCTAAATGACCTTAAAAGGGCCCACACTGACATTGCGCTCATACAGGAGACACATTTCAGAACAGACAAACCCATTTACCTCAAAAGTCGTCAATTTCCCCATGTATATCACGCGACGAACGCGACCACTAAATCTAAAGGGGTGTCGATACTGATTGCAGGGACGGTTCCATGAATATGTAGTGACGTACGTACAGACCCGGACGGACGGTACATATTTGTCAAGGGAACATTGAGAAATACTCAGGTCACCATAGCCACAGTATATGCCTCCAATGACAGACAGGACACATTCCTACATCGTACACTGAAACTGCTCTCTGACTTTCAGGAAGGTCAATTGATTCTAGGGGGTGACTTTAATACGCCTCTCAACCCTGCGGTCGATACCTCTTCAAATACCTCCTCTATGCGTGCGAGTACTCTTAAGAGGATAACAAAAGACCTTCATAATGCCCAACTGATAGACATCTGGAGACTGACTCATTCGGGAGAAAGAGACTATACTTTTTACTCGACCCCACATAAAGTATACTCGAGACTGGACTACTTCTTTATTCCCCATAGACAGTTAGAGGCTATCCAAGCAGTGGAAATAGGCAGTGCCACTTGGTCAGACCACGCTCCTATTACCATGCGATACTACCTATCGTCCAATTGGAACACCAGATCCAGATTCTGGAGACTTAATGAAAGTCTACTGCAAACACCAGAAGTACTGACCGATATTGAGAACGAACTGCGACACTTTTTCCGGACAAATGACATTGACAACTGTGACCCGGGTATTTTATGGGAGGCGCACAAAGCCGTGCTGAGGGGAGTGTTCATCAAACATGGAGCGCGAATCAAAAAAGAAAGAGAACACTTACTAATGGAACTTCTTAAGAAGATTCAGGTCACAGAAACAAAACACAAGATAACACCGACCTCACCCCTAGAGACAGAGCTAATGACACTGAGAAAGCAAACTTTGGAGCTACTACAATATAGGGCCAAAGCTGCACTACAAAGGTGTCGTAAACTTTCCTACGAATCAGGAAATAAATGTGGGAAATTGCTTGCCAATGCGGTACGAAACCTAGGACTTAACACATATATACCTCAGATAATAGACCAATCGGGACAGAAGAAGAATACGCCGACACAGATCGCGGGGGAATTTAGAAACTATTACACCTCTCTCTATAATCTTCCTGTTAGACCGCCCAATGACACAAAAATAAAGGAATACCTCTCTGCATCTCAGATTCCCCAACTAACACCAGAGAACAGAGAAGAACTAGAAGAGCCCATCACTCTAGAAGAAATACAACAGGCAGTGAAAGGCATGAAACCAGGCAAAGCCCCAGGCCCAAATGGACTCACTTTGCAGTATTATCAAACCCTTCAACATATTCTAGGCCCTTATATGGTAAGGCTATTTAATGGCCTAAACAATGGAGTTTCCTTCCCTAGAGATACGCTGAGGGCACACATTTCTATAATACTAAAAGAAGGCAAAGACCCAACTGCTTGTGGCAGCTATAGGCCCATCTCCCTTCTAAACGTAGACCTTAAAGTATTTACTAAAGTGTTAGCCAATAGATTAACCCAGTTCATTCCTGATCTAATCCATGTTGACCAAGTAGGATTTATCCCTGCAAGAGAGGCAAGGGATAATACTGCAAAAGTACTAAATCTTATTCACGTAGCGACCCAACAGAAGTCCCCATGCGTTTTTCTCAGCACGGACGCTGAGAAAGCGTTTGACCATGTTAATTGGGGCTTCATGTCAGCAGTCCTCAAACAGATAGGCTTAGGGAACAGAATGATGCAGTGAATCTCGAGTATATACACTATACCTACAGCCCAGGTCAAGGCAAATGGGATTCTGTCAGATCCATTTACAATAGCTAATGGTACTAGACAGGGCTGTCCATTATCGCCATTACTATTCGCCCTTTCCCTTGAACCTTTCCTTTGCACGATTCGCTCGAACCCGGATATAATGGGAGTATCGGTGAAGGGTACCCAATACAAGCTCTCTGCATATGCAGACGACCTTATGTTTTCCCTATCCAATCCACTGATCTCAATACCAAACCTCCTCAAAGAGTTCAACAGATATGGAGCCCTGTCTAATTTAAAAATAAACTTTGATAAATCGTCCGCGATGGGAATAAATATCCCAACGGGCAGAATGAATTCATTGAAGTCACAATTTAAATTCAAATGGTCCACAGACTCCCTTAAATATTTAGGTACTCAGATCCCAAATGACTTAAAACGCACCTTTGACCTAAACTTTACACCCTTACTGACTGAGATCCGTTTACTACTACAAGACTGGCGAAAGGGACTCCACTCATGGTTCGGCAGGTGTAACCTGCTTAAAATGTCGATACTCCCGAAATTCCTGTACCTGTTCCAGGCCCTCCCAATTAAAATCCCACCTAAATATTTTGAACAAACACATTCATTATTTACCCAATTTATTTGGGCACATTCTAAACCTAGACTACGTAGAAACTACTTAACCCTACCTAAAAACCTGGGAGGAATTGCACTCCCAGACCTGAAAAAGTACTACACAGCGGTCCACTTAGGACGAATAATAGACTGGAACCGTCATTATAAAAACAAACTGTGGACACAACTGGAACAGGCACAGGCCGAAATCACACTAAAAGGAGCGATCTGGTGTTATGACCAGATCTCACCACAGTTAAAGTCTCACCCGGTCATCGGTACCACCCTCCGGATTGGAGCGTCCGCGATCTCCGCAAACCTCCTATCCACTAAAGAATCCCCTCTTTATCCCATACTTGGCAACCCTGCTTTTACGCCTGGCCTGGAGAGGGAGGGATATAGGACATTGACATTATCAGGAAAAGACAGAGCAGCACATTTTCTAATGGATAATACCTGGCCATCCTTGCGGTCACTTATAGACGCTAGAGGACAATTCAAACTACCATTTTGGGAAGCATTAAAACTACACCACTTTCTACACTCAATTCCCAATCCAATGCGCTTTAATCGGGACTTGACGACCTTCGAAGATTACTGTAGGGACGAGGGAGTTCTCCCCCAGGTCTTATCTAAAATGTATATCTTGCTAAATACCCCGATGGAACTACCAGACTTGACACACATAAAAAAATGGGAAACAGACTTACAATGTCAATTTACAGACACCCAAAAACAATAAATAATTAGATTCTCTCTGAAATCATCCATATGCACAAAGACTCAGGAACTTAATTACAAAATATTGACCAGATGGTACTATACCCCCGTCAGACTCCACAAGATATTCCCTAACTCCTCGGATAGATGCTGGAGATGCTATTCTGCCAGGGGAACGCTCCTCCACATTTTTTGGTCTTGCCCTCTGTTGCAGCATTTTTGGACAACAGTCCGAAGGATCTCTCAGAAATTTACGGATTACCCGATGAATGATAATCCAGCCTTTATACTGCTGCATGTCTCCTCTATTCCGCCAAAGAAATATAAAAAATCAATAATACGACACTTATTGAACGCAGCTAAATCATGCATCCCACTATTGTGGAAAAAAACTTCACCCCCAACTGTGGGAATGTGGCTGCGCAGAGTGGAGGAGATCAGGAGATTGGAGGACTTAGTCCTTACGGCACAGAATAAGCAGGAGCAACACCTCAACACTTGGATGCATTGGAATATATTTATATATTCAGATGAAGGGCAGGCTATGCTAACGACTTGAACATATACTAATAAGGACAATACTCCTGCTGAGGAACCTGGAGTCACTAACTTCCCAGACCACCACCACATTACCCCCCCACCTCTCTTCCCCTCTTGTACTCCCCTCTATGACTGTTCTTCCCTCTCTCTGTCTCTCTTTCTTTTTTCTTTTTTCTTCGTCAGTTTTTTTTTTTTTTCTTATTTTTCTTTTTTTTCTGTGAGAATTCTGGTGATTCCAAGCTGAAATCATTGCGTATTTATGTACTGAGTTCGACGGAAGGGATCACGGGATTCTACCAGACATAAAAGTACACAGAAGCAATGCTCAGAATTGGTTATAGTATGCTCGATTAAAGTTATCACATGTTTATACTTCTATGTGAACGTGATGCATTGTTGTGAGACACTGTAACATGTCTTGTATTTTGATTCTCTGTTTAAGAAAATAATAAAATTTATATTTGAAAAAAAAAAAAGAAAATGTCTACAAACTGGCAAACCTGGTTGCTTATGTCTAATGGTAGTACGATGCTGAGCAATCCTGTCCTTAATTTTTTGTGTGGTCTCCCCAACGTATAATAGGTTGCAAGGGCATATCAGCATATAAATTACATAGGAGGATTGACATGTGTGGTAACCCTTCACCATAATCTTTTCACCATTTCCAGGATGTATATAATGGTTACCTTTCATGATTAGACTACAATGGATACAATTAAGACAGGGAAAGCAACCCTTTCTCTTTTTACCCAAAAATGTCATTTTTGCTTCATGCTCACTTGGCTTGTATTCCGACCGTACTAGTGAATCTCTGAGTGTCTTATATCTCCTGTATGCTTTCATGGGTACCTGGTGAAAATCCTCTATCTGTGGATAAGCTCGGTTAAGAAGGGACCAGTGCTTTTTAATAATTCTAAATATGTATTCACTGTAACTATAGAATTGCATGGAAAAGGGCAATCTTTTCACCTCCTTTTTTCGTTTCCCTACAGTGACCTTCGTCTCCTCTTGTTGTAATTTCATAAATTCCTGTGCAATGATGCTCTCAGGGTATCCCTGTTCTCTAAATTTGTAACACATCTCCTCCAATTTTACCTTTTTCTTTTTTTTTTTTTTTTTCCTTGTCAAAAGAAGTTTGTTGAGTATACAATGTTATAAAGATACATAAGGTAAGTTTACAAGGATCTATAAAGTAAGCTCATTGTTTTACAGTAGGGTTTATATAGGTAAATATCATGACATTTCAAATATTACACATTGGGTTCACGTAAACCTAAATTAAAGATATATATCATTTCCTTAATTATTTTTGTAGGTATTTAAATGATTTATACCTACTATACATATTGTTTACAAGTAGAGTGTATATAGGTCAAATAAATTCTGATAATGAGCTTTAATCGTAAGGTGGAGAAAAGGAAAGAGAAAGAAGAAAAAGGGTTGAAAGGTAGAGGTATGGTCCACAAGGTTGTCCCGCTCGTCAGTTTATTATTCTTTTTAGCTCTCTTTGAAGCCTTAGAATGGGTGTCTCTGTAAGTCATTTAATCTGTTACTATGGCAACAGGACAGAGTCATTGAAGTTTGACAGGAACTGTTGTTTTATCCAAGGATGCCAAAGTTTTTCAAATTTTGGAATTTGATTTTGATCGATGGCTACCATCTTAGCATGGGACATTGTATTATTCATTCTGTGAATTGTTTTTGCTAGTACCAATGTAGGAGATTTCCATGCCTTGGCCACTGTTTGTTTTGCAGCCGTTATTAGTTGGATCATAAGTTTGAATTGAGAGAGTGTTAACCATTCCGGTTTTAGATTAAGTAAAGTTAAATATGGATCTGGTTGTATTATTTTTTTAAATATTTTAGATGCAATCACGAAGACTTCCTTCCAGAAGGTTTGGATTACTGGGCACGTCCACCATATGTGTAAATATGTGCCTATTTCTGGGCATCCTCGAAAACAAAGAGCTGAGGTATTAGGTGAATATTTTGCCACTCTAGCGGGTACAAGGTACCAGCGAGTTAGGACTTTAAAATTTGTCTCCAGTGCTAAGATGTTGGGTGAAGATGACTTAGATGTGAGCCATATGTTAGACCAGTCCGTGTCTTCTAAAGTTCGCCCCAGGTCCTCCTCCCACCTCTGAACGTAAGAGGGTCTATTAAGATTTGCTACTCCATATAATTGATTATAAAGTGATGAAATTGTAGCTTTAGCAAATGGATCTTTTGTACAGATTGATTCAAAAATGCATAATTGGGATAATGGTGTATCCCCCTTTAGGAATGGTGTATAGAAATTTTTGATTTGGAGATATCTAAATATCTCAGAGTTTGGTAGATCATATTTTTCTCTAAGCGATGGGAATGAAAGGAATGATTTAGATGCTATGAAGTCATTTAGTGTCTGAATGCCTGATGTTGTCCAAGCTTTAAAAGAATTTGGGTAGATCCATGCCGGGTAAAAGGCCGGATTTCTGATAAAAGAAAGGAGAGGATTGTGTGGAGATTGTAACTGATATTTGGTTTTTAGTTTATCCCAGAGAGATAAGAAGTGTTTAGTTATGGGATTATGAATTTTAAAGCGGTCTTTAGGATCAAGCCATAATAAATTTGATATTAATAGAGGGTCATTTTCTGAAGCCTCTATAATACCCATAATGGGATTTCCTGTTTTGCAAGGTATTTGGACAGACTGGCCAAATGTGCTGCTCTGTAGTAGTTAGTAAAATTAGGGTATCCCAGGCCTCCTTTATTTTTGGGAAGATGTAGTGTGTGTATAGGTATACGTGGTTTAGAAGAGCCCCATATAAACGAAGTTGCTCTTTTTTGTACTATTCTCAAAAAATAGGAAGGAATTGGAATAGGGAGGACTCTGAATAGATAAAGCAATTTGGGTAGAATAGTCATTTTGATTGCATTATTCTTCCCTATCCAGGATAAAGGAAGTTGCGACCATTGTTTTATTAGATTTGTGATCTGTCTTAATACAGGAGGATAATTGGTTGAGAATATGTCAGAATGAGATGCTGTTAAATGAATTCCAAGATATGGGATTGATTTTTCTGCCCATGTGAATGGGAGTGCAGCCCTAGCCGGGATCAATTCCATGTTTGTGAGTGAAATATTAAGCGCTAGGCATTTCTTAGGATTAATCATAAGGCCGGATAGGGCTGCAAATCCATCAAGAGCTGGTATTAAGTTAGGACCAGAGACCTGTGGTGATGATAGAAAAAGTAATATATCGTCTGCAAATATACATAATTTGTGTGTAATACCTCCTACTTCAATGCCAGTTATAGTTTGGTTTGTTCTGATGTATTGGGCCATGGGTTCGAGTATAAGGGCAAATAATAAGGGAGATAATGGGCAACCCTGTCGGGTACCTCTTTCGATATTAAAGGCTTCAGATTTGTATCCAGCATATTTTATATAGGCTTTGGGTTTATTATATAATGCTTTGATCCATGTTAAAAAGTGGGGTCCAAAACCCCATTTTTGTAATGAATATTGCATATATTGCCAGGATACTGTGTCAAATGCCCTCTTAATATCGAGAGATAGAAAACATAAAGGGATTTCCCGTTTTTTAGCAATATGTGCCAATAATTAACAGAAATATTCCTGCGCTATCAAATATGGAGATGGCTGGAGGTGGAAAAGCTGCATGCACCTATTCGGGTAAACACCTGACCTTTTAATTGATTGTATAGATAAGTGGTGCAGCGCTAATCCTAAGTGTAAAACCTCAGGTGGTTTTAGAATATGGTCATAATTTAAGTCACCAAAGTTTATATAAAAATAATAGTGGAAGCAATAAATTTACATTTAAAAAACAGTGGGGTAATAAATAGAGTGGTGTGTCTCACTTAACTAAATAAATAGTTAATAAGAATAAGCTGATAAAAATGTGCGTGTTGCAAACGTGAATCTCTACGATAAATATCTGATATAACATAAATAGCAAAAAGCAATTTTTAAATAAATAAATAGAGTGCAGCGTGATTTAAACTAAATACATATAAAGTTCAAAAAGTGACACTGTGCAATGTGCGAACACTGTGCATGATAAACTTGACTGCACCTCAAATTACATACGGTGTTGATATTCAAACCTACATAAAGTGCAAAAATGTGCAAGAAGGACCGAAAAACTCCTAAGTTCATACAGTAATAGATGTCCCAAAAAATTATTACAAAAAATTAAAAATATATATATAGAGGTTTAAACACAAAAAAGAAATGTCCTTTTTTAGTGGAAATCTGTGACAATAGTGTGCTGGCATGCGCATGTGGCAATTAGAGTGCCAAGTGACTTAAAACTCGTGCATCTTCGTGTGCAGACACTTCAGTGGGTAGTGGCCCCTTACCTCACAGTAATGGGGCAACAGCATATGACCAAAGGGCTCTTTATCTCATCCACCTAGGGGCTCCTGCGCATCCCTCACCGTCCTCACAGTAATGGGGCAACAGCATATGACCATAGGGCTCTTTATCTCATCCACCTAAGGGCTCCTGCACATCCCTCACCGTCCTAGGATAAGGTTCCCTCAGATGCGATGCAGGGAGGTATTATAGAAATAATAGAGTGGAGAAGAACCCAATAGTGTAATTCCGTTTAAATAACTTGTTTTTTATTAGGCAAAAGCAGGTACTCACATTAGCAATTTAGAAAAAAATGGTTGTATCCGACGAGCGGCGAGCTCGTATGCTTCTCACAGTGTGTACAGCCTATCCCGTCCCTACGTGTGACGTCACACCACACGTGACTTCTTCAGGGCGCTGCACTCTATTTATTTATTTAAAAATTGCTTTTTGCTATTTATGTTATATCAGATATTTATCGTAGAGATTCAAGTTTGCAACATGCACATTTTTATCAGCTTATTCTTATTAACTATTTATTTAGTTCAGTGAGACACACCACTCTATTTATTACCCCACTGTTTTTTAAATGTAAATTTATTGCTTCCACTATTATTTTTATATACACTTTGGTGACTTAAATTATGGTATCTACCTTCTGGGTCTTTAATTTCTGATGATAAGGTGAATGGTGTGGATCGGTGAAATGCAATTAGAGTTCCCCTTTGCTTGGTACAGGCAGAAGCCGTGTAAATTTGTTGATAAAAAGGAGAAATATATTTTGGAGTAGAATCTTTGGTGAAGTGTGTTTCTTGGAGGCATACTATGTGAGCCTTCTTGTTATGGAAAGTACGGAAGGCTTTGGTCCTTTTTTGAGGGACATTTATTCCCTGAACATTCAGGGAAAGTATATTCAGTGGTGCCATGGCAACAGATCAAATAGTTTTGACTTCCTTTTTGTTATGCAGAGCTGACTGCGCAGATCAACCTGTGTGGACTGAAGAGATGAATAGATAGAAAAGAAACCAGTGAATTCTGGAGTAAAGAGTAAACAAAAAACTTATGAGATTAGATGATACATTGTATAAATTATTTTTTGCAAGTAATCACAATTTACCCGTAAAAGAGAATAAATTTCTCTCTCAGGGGAATAAGTGCCTTCGTCACACTCCCACATAATATGGTTGGGAGAATGAGGAGGGCTAATGGGGTACACGGATCTTCCGCTTACAGGAGAGAAGTGCTATGTCAAAAGACATCAAAATGATGTTTCATTAATTGGAGTGCAGAATATATTTTTTGTTGAAATTATTTATTCCAGGGTGGTTGTATATGGTTAGTCTTGCCCTAGGCTAAATAATTCAGTTAGAAAGGTACTGTTAATAACTTTGGTATTGATGAAGATAGTTTGAATTATTTTGGGATTTTAACCCTTTTAGAGTAAACAATTACATATTTTATTCATATGTAACTGTTTAGATATGTTAACTCATAAAATTGAGGTTGTATTGCTTCAGATTAGAATAAACAAAAACATAATTCTAGGAACTAGTTAGGTAATAATATATTTGTTTTAAGAAAAGAAAGAAAAAGCTTCCATTACTTCTGGATTATTGAACATATTTGTCCTAAAAAGTAATAAATCTATTGTTATTACCTGATAATATATAACTGAACAAGAATTTCCTTATTTCACTTATATATTCTAAGGCTATATGAATCAGAAGTAATAAGAAATATAACTGGAATGTAACATGATCCCACACAGTGTGTGACTATCAGAATGCAGTTACATTCAGTTATAAATACAGGTTTTTTTTATAGAGAACATCTCTTAGTATAATAAATGAAGATATATCAGGAATTAGGATGTCAGTCCATTGAATCTTCTTGGTCCATGGATGATGTGGCATAACGGCCTCTTTTGTGAGAATGATGATTCCCATTTTGTTCTGATATTTTCTGGGTGCTGCCTGAAGGTGAAGATGATGCCATTCTTCTGCGTGTGGGAGAGTTGCTGCTTGTGGGTTCTGTCAGATTTAATTTTAAAAGGGTTTGTTGTAGTTCATCTGCTGATCTGCTTCTGTAAATTGTACCTTGGTAGTTAAATCTGACTGAAAAGGGGAAGCCTCATTGATACATAATGTTGTGGCGTTGCAGTTCCATTAGTTGGGGTTTCATGGATCGTCTTTTAGTAATAGTAAGTTGGGATAGGTCAGCAAAAATTTGATAATTGTGTCCTTGAAAATTAAGTTCCTTTTTTTCTTTCGCAGCAATTAGTATTTGTTCTTTCGTTCTGTAATAATGAAATTTTGTGATTATGTCACGTTGGGGTCCATCTTTCTTTTTGGCTGTGAGGGCTCTGTGTACTCTGTCCAGTTCTAAACGTTCAATAGGGATATCTGGCTTTAGTTCTTGTAATAGAGCAGTAATAGTAGATTGCAGGTCTGTCACAGTTTCAGGTATTCCCCTTATGCGCAAGTTTGAACGTCTGGCTCTATTTTCGTAATCTTCGAGCTTAGTTTGAAGTATTAAATTCTCTTCTTTTAATTGTTCCAATTCTGTTATATTTACTTGGGTTGTAATTTCAATTTCATCCATTTTTATTTCTAGGGCTGCGGTGCGGTTTCCCAGCTCTCTTATTTCTTTGGTTAGGCTTTTTGTTATTTGGTCTGAGGTTTGTTTTAAAGCCTTATGAAGCATCTTTTCAAATTGTAATAATATTACTGGGGATGCTGAGGAGGCTTGTGGAAAAGTTTGTGAGAGGATTTGTTCTGTATCTGACTCAAATGGAGAGTCTTGCTGTGACATTTTCTGTCTGTGAGAGCGCCCTGATGCTGTATCTTGTGAGGTGACTGGAGCTGCTTTAGTTGCAGTGAGTGCCTGTGAGCTCTTTGTGAGGTGATTTTTATTTCTGCCATGGTTTCCTCCCAGTATCATATTTCCTGCCCAAACTTTCACAGTTTGTTCCCTGGGGCAAAAAGGTTCAAATGGATACCTTTTGAGCCTGCAGGCTCCGCTTTGTCCTTCTCTTCTCTCCTCAGCGGTGTGGAGCTCTAACAATGCATGTCTGCTCTGCTAGGCCCCGCCCATCTCCCTCCCAATTTTACCTTTTTCAAAACCTCATCACTAACTATCCATTTAACCCTAAAAAATTGACTCCTCACAATGGATCACATATATATATATATATATATATATATATATATATATATATATGTACCGTATATACTCGAGTATAAGTCGTTCCGAGTATAAGTCGAGGCCCCTAGTTTACTAAAAAAACTGGGAAAAATGTATTGACCTGAGTATAAGACGAGGGTGAGAAATGCAGAGGGTCAACAATGCCCATCTGCAGCTGCCTGCCTCCCTGTGTCCTGTGCAGCCTACCTGTACCCTGTCCATGTGTCCTGTCCTGTACATGTGTGTCCTGTACATGTGTGTCCTGTGTCCCTGTGTGCATGTGTCCTGTCCTGTACATGTGTGTCCTGTGTCCCTGTGTGCATGTGTCCTGTCCTGTACATGTGTGTCCTGTGTTCCTGTGTCCCTGTGTGCATGTGTCCTGTCCTGTACATGTGTGTCCTGTGTTCCTGTGTCCCTGTGTGCATATGTCCTGTGTGCATGTGCAGCCTACCTGTGTCCTGTGCAGCCTCCCTGTGGCGATCTCCATCCTCAAGCGGCGGTCGGCGTGTGATGATAGTGTTCGGCGGCCATTCCACAGTTCAAAAGCCGCACCTCCTCCTCGTCTGTGATAGGCTGACCGCTGACTGCCTATCACGGACATTCTCTCATTCTCATACCACGGACGAGGATGAGAGAATGTCCGTGATAGGCTGTACACTGACAGCTGTTCAGCCTATCACAGACGAGCAGGAGGCGCGGCTTTTAAAAGCTGGAATAGCCGCCAAACACTATCATCACACGCCGGCCACCATCTGCCTGCATGACACGCTGATCATGCAGACAGACGGCGGTGACTCGAGTATAAGTCGAAGGGACACTTTCAGCCCAAAAAAAAGGGCTGAAAAATTCGACTTATACTCGAGTATATACGGTATATATATATATATAAAAACTACGGAACACGTTCTCCAATGCAAAATATTCTTGCCATCCAATTTTATTTTTATGCTGATTTCAAAGTTTTATTTTATTTATTAAAGTACTTGTTTGTTATGCTTCTTGGTCATCAATTATTTTCATATGTATTGAATTCATTTTATACCAGTTACTGGTTAATTCATGTATTATAATATTTATGAGAATCACAGTGAAATTAACACTAATGATTAATAATTTCTCATTCATGTTATATTTTTTACTCCAATATTTTGCACGGTGCTCATATTATATATCATCATTTGGCTTGTTTTTACAAACCCGCAATCAATAGGATTGTTTTAGACATGTTTTTCTTTTATAAATCATCCATTCTTATTGTTTGGAACTATACACGGTGCTAGTTTCAGGGCTAACAAGGGTTAATTCTAATTCAGTGCCTTCATTATTTAATCTCTGGAGGGTAGCTGCTAGGTACACTTATGAAAGGGACATGCTGTCACCCAAAACACATATCCCTTGCGAATAGGAAGCGTGCACAGCTGTATCTCTGTGTGGAGCTCCACGTTCCATTGGTGGCTTCAGAGGCTTCAGGCTTTAGCAATTCTTTGCCTACTGGCAGCTTCAGCGGTTTACTTTACTGGTGGCGTCCCTCTTCTGTACAGCAGCTGTGCCGGTTTGGCTGATACATCTATATATGGCTCTGACTCTCCCACTCCCTGAACTTGTAAGTGCATAATACTTGTTTTTATTTGTGCATTTAATAAAACTAATTTACTACACAATGCTTGGCGCCCCTCTCCCTTTTTGTGTTTCTTTAGCCCTTTAACACATGCAGTCTGTTATTGCCGACTGGCCAAGCACGGGTGCCAGCAGGGATGGGAAACGAAGGTTTATGTAGCACCTAACCCTCCAAATTCCCTAAGATACACAACATTTTTTACCCTAAAGTTCATTCATGAAGGGTTTACATCTACGATATGGCCCAACTACCTAGAAGAGCTATTGCTCTCCTAGGTACTGTTATTATAGTCCTGTTATTTACTTTATCAGCAGCACTCTTTATCAATTCTCAATAATAGTGTAGAACAAAAAGGAGAAGAATTGTCCCATACCACTGTTCAATAGGCCAGATACCATTTTGATCCCAGTAAGGATCAAAGGGACAATAAAAAGGTACAGCCAACATGTTACAGGTGTTCAAAAATACCCCCTCCATCAGGGCTTGCTAAAGGAAACAATGTATCAAGAGTGAATATTAACTGGACCAGTGTAATATTTTTCACAGATCTTGTCAGCAGCTGGTTTGGCAGCCCTTTTTAGTTTGGGGCTGGCACATAAGTAAGAACCCATTACTGGCCATTCTCAGCCACCTGCCCTAAGTTTAGAGGCCTGGAAGTGCTTTTTTGATAGTAAGTTGCTATAATGGCAAACAGCTGCATTAGTTCAACGTGTTCGCAGACCACAAACAGGCTGGGTTCCCTGTGAACCCATTCTCAACCCGAACTTAAAGCTCGTCTCTAGCTGTGACTAAAACCATTAATAAGTGTCACCAAATCTATCTGCACTTCTGTGGGTTGATAGGCCAGATCAGTATGCTGACACTCTCTCATTAGAGAATAAAAATACAGGAAGAATGACAGCAGCTTCTGTAGCTTTGCCTCCAGCAGGGATGGGAAGATTATGCTGTTCCAGCTGTTGCTGACCTACTTCTTCCGTTATGCTCTCCCAGCCAATATTTTCTCTTTCATATTTGAAATGACAAGGGAGGGAGCAAACACAATCCTCTCCTAATACTCCCAATTCTCTCAGCAAGTGCTCCCAGCAGAATGTTGTATAAGAATGTTATCTCTTTCATGGGGTAGTTAGATAACAGTGCTGTCTAATGGGAGCCTATGCCTAGAGATATTTGAAGCTAACCCCCTGTGCTTTAATTCTTTTCTTTTTTGGTCACCCTCAATCAAATTAAAGTTTGCAAAAAAATCTAGAATTAAAATTACAAATACCAATAATAATTGAAGAAAAGTAGAAAACATAATGAAATAGATGCAATAAAAAGTTCCAGTGAAAGTTGATCATCAATTCTATTACTAAGGGGACTATTTATTAGATTCACTGAGCAATTTGTCAAATCAATTAAAACCATTCCAGAAGTGAGAGTCAACAGGATTCACCCAGCATTACCCTATTTATAACAGAATAACTGAATAACAGAATGCATCAGGTGAATGCAGATGCTGGTGAATAGCCAGAGAATCTCATGTACCATATCAGTAAAGAATAGGATTTAACCTACAGGCAAATCTGCCAGCAATTGCTCTTCATGGTGGTGAAACTGTGTTTATGCAACACTTGAACATTAGGGGGGGTGGGGGCAGGAGGCGGAGCCTAGCAGAGCAGACATGCATTGTTAGAGCTCCACACCGCTGAGGAGAGAAAAGAAGGACAAAGCGGAGCCTGCAGGCTCAAAAGGTATCCATTTGAACCTTTTTGCCCCAGGGAACAAACTGTGAAAGTTTGGGCAGGAAATATGGTACTGGGAGGAAACCGTGGCAGAAATAAAAATCACCTCACAAAGAGCTCACAGGCACTCACTGCAGCTGAAGCAGCTCCAGTCACCTCACAAGATACAGCATCAGGGCGCTCTCACAGACAGAAAATGTCACAGCAAGACTCTCCATTTGAGTCAGATACAGAACAAATCCTCTCACAAACTTCTCCACAAGCCTCCTCAGTATCCCCAGTAATATTATTACAATTTGAAAAGATGCTTCATAAGGCTTTAAAACAAACCTCAGACCAAATAACAAACAGCCTAACCAAAGAAATAAGAGAGCTGGGAAACCGCACCGCAGCCTTAGAAATAAAAATGGATGAAATTGAAATTACAACCCAAGAAAATATAACAGAATTGGAACAATTAAAAAAAGAGAATTCAATACTTCAAACTAAGCTCGAAGATTACGAAAATAGAGCCAGACGTTCAAACTTGCGCATAAGGGGAATACCTGAAACTGTGACAGACCTGCAATCTACTATTACTGCTCTATTACAAGAACTAAAGCCAGATATCCCTATTGAACGTTTAGAACTGGACAGAGTACACAGAGCCCTCACAGCCAAAAAGAAAGATGGACCCCCACGTGATATAATCACAAAATTTCATTATTACAGAACGAAAGAACAAATACTAATTGCTGCAAGAGAAAAAAAGGAACTTAATTTTCAAGGACACAATTATCAAATTTTTGCTGACCTATCCCAACTTACTATTACTAAAAGACGATCCATGAAACCCCAACTAATGGAACTGCAACGCCACAATATTATGTATCAATGGGGCTTCCCCTTTTCAGTCAGATTTAACTACCAAGGTACAATTTACAGAAGCAGATCAGCAGATGAACTACAACAAACCCTTTTAAAATTAAATCTGACAGAACCCACAAGCAGCAACTCTCCCACATGCAGAAGAATGGCGTCATCTTCACCTTCAGGCAGCACCCAGAAAATTTCAGAACAAAATGGGAATCATCATTCTCACAAAAGAGGCCATTATGCCACATCATCCATGGACCAAGAAGATTCAATGGACTGACATCCTAATTCCTGATATCTCTTCATTTATTATACTAAGAGATGGTTCTCTTTAAAAAACCTATATTTATAACTGAATGTAACTGCATTCTGATAGTCACACACTGTGTGGGATCATGTTACATTCCAGTTATATTTCTTATTACTTCTGATTCATATAGCCTTAGAATATATAAGTGAAATAAGGAAATTCTTGTTCAGTTATATAGTATCAGGTAATAACAATAGATTTATTACTTTTTAGGACAAATATGTTCAATAATCCAGAAGTAATGGAAGCTTTTTCTTTCTTTTCTTAAAACAAATATATTATTACCTAACTAGTTCCTAGAATTATGTTTTTGTTTATTCTAATCTGAAGCAATACAACCTCAATTTTATGAGTTAACATATCTAAACAGTTACATATGAATAAAATATGTAATTGTTTACTCTAAAAGGGTTAAAATCCCAAAATAATTCAAACTATCTTCATCAATACCAAAGTTATTAACAGTACCTTTCTAACTGAATTATTTAGCCTAGGGCAAGACTAACCATATACAACCACCCTGGAATAAATAATTTCAACAAAAACTATATTCTGCACTCCAATTAATGAAACATCATTTTGATGTCTTTTGACATAGCACTTCTCTCCTGTAAGCGGAAGATCCGTGTACCCCCATTAGCCCTCCTCATTCTCCCAACCATATTATGTGGGAGTGTGACGAAGGCACTTATTCCCCTGAGAGAGATATTTATTCTCTTTCACGGGTAAATTGTGATTACTTGCAAAAAATAATTTATACAATGTATCATTTAATCTCATATGTTTTTTGTTTACTCTTTACTCCAGAATTCACTGGTTTCTTTTCTATCTATTCATCTCTTCAGTCCACACAGGTTGATCTGCGCAGTCAGCTCTGCATAACAAAAAGTAAGTCTAAACTATTTGATCTATTGCCATGGTACCACTGAATATACTTTCCCTGAATGTTCAGGGAATAAATGTCCCTCAAAAAAGGACCAAAGCCTTCCGTACTTTCCATAACAAGAAGGCTCACATAGTATGCCTCCAAGAAACACACTTCACCAAAGATTCTACTCCAAAATATATTTTTCCTTTTTATCAACAAATTTACACGGCTTCTGCCTGTACCAAGCAAAGGGGAACTCTAATTGCATTTCACCGATCCACACCATTCACCTTATCATCAGAAATTAAAGACCCAGATGGTAGATACCTGATACTCATGGGTTATATAATGGATACAGCAATCACGGTGATTTCCTACTACGCTCCTAACAAACAACCTACACCATTCCTCTCACATATATTACAAGTGATTAATACACACAAAATAGGAACAGTGATAATGTGTGGGGATTCGAACCAGGTCCTCCTCCCATTTCTAGATAAATCACCTTTTACACCATCCAAAATAACCTCTAGATTACCTTTTTCTCAACTTCTTTCCAAATACAATCTGGTAGATTCATGGAGAGAAAGTAACCCAATGAAAAAGAAATTCACTTATTTCTCGCACCCTCATCAAACCTTCACCAGAATAGATCATATTTTTCTAACAATAGGAATGATACCAGAAATTATTGCATCAGATATAATTCCGATTCCGTGGTCTGACCATAATGCAGTATACACTACTATAGCCTCAGCCATACCAAAAGCGCATGACCCAACGTGGTACTTACCGGACATAATGCTCAAACACCCACTACATCAGATGGCCATTGAACAAGCTTTAAAGGAATACATATCAATTAATAATACAACAGACATCTCCCCAATAACACTGTGGGAAGCTCATAAGCCTGTCTTGCGTGGTACAATACAAAGACAAATGGCACTATTTAAACGGGAACGCAAATATCTAGCAAAAAAACTAGAACTCAATTTTAATGCAGCCTACATATCATTTCAAGATAATCCATCTCAGAGTACAAAATCTCATCTGGAAAAATCTAGATTGGAATACGATCTATTTCTCACTGAGTCAGTTGATAAATCCCTCAAACGCTCCAAACACAATTTCTACATGAATACAAACAAACTAGGTACATATTTGGCTCGGGCATTAAATTCAACTAACAAATCTTTCAAACCAATACGTTTGAAATTATCAAAAAATGTTTACACTTGTAATCCAGTTAAAATAGTCCATAAATTTCACTCACATCTCGCAACTTTATACAAGACAAACAATGAATTTAATCCTACAGAAGCTGAATCCTTCTTCTCAAAAATAAACTTACCTGAGTTATCTCAGAATCAAAAAAGCAGTTTGGATGAGCCTATAACTATAGATGAAGTTGCTAACGCCATAAAAGACCTAAAACTTAACAAAAGACCAGGCCCAGACGGCTACTCGGCTTTATACTATAAAACATTCTCAGAAATACTCTCTCCCATTCTCACTGAAACTTTTAACAAACTTCTAGATGGACATTCTTTTCGGCAAGAAACACTAATGGCAATTGTTTGTATGATCCCAAAACCCCTTTCTGATGATACTTCCTGTGTGAATTATCGGCCTATCTCTCTGTTAAACCTCGATATTAAATTATTAGCAAAAATAATAGCAAAACGCCTCAATAGCATTATAGGAAAATTAATACATAGAGATCAAGTAGGCTTCATGCCAGGCAGGCGATAATATACGCAGGGCAGTGTTATTGGCACATATTGCTAAAAAACGGAAAATCCCTTTATGTTTTCTATCTCTCGATATTAAGAGGGCATTTGACACAGTATCCTGGCAATATATGCAATATTCATTACAAAAATGGGGTTTTGGACCCCACTTTTTAACATGGATCAAAGCATTATATAATAAACCCAAAGCCTATATAAAATATGCTGGATACAAATCTGAAGCCTTTAATATCGAAAGAGGTACCCGACAGGGTTGCCCATTATCTCCCTTATTATTTGCCCTTATACTGGAACCCATGGCCCAATACATCAGAACAAACCAAACTATAACTGGCATTGAAGTAGGAGGTATTACACACAAATTATGTATATTTGCAGACGATATATTACTTTTTCTATCATCACCACAGGTCTCTGGTCCTAACTTAATACCAGCTCTTGATGGATTTGCAGCCCTATCCGGCCTTATGATTAATCCTAAGAAATGCCTAGTGCTTAATATTTCACTCACAAACATGGAATTGATCCCGGCTAGGGCTGCACTCCCATTCACATGGGCAGAAAAATCAATCCCATATCTTGGAATTCATTTAACAGCATCTCATTCTGACTTATTCTCAACCAATTATCCTCCTGTATTAAGACAGATCACAAATCTAATAAAACAATGGTCGCAACTTCCTTTATCCTGGATAGGGAAGATTAATGCAATCAAAATGACTGTTCTACCCAAATTGCTTTATCTATTCAGAGTCCTCCCTATTCCAATTCCTTCCTATTTTTTGAGAATAGTACAAAAAAGAGCAACTTCGTTTATATGGGGCTCTTCTAAATCACGTATACCTATACACACACTACATCTTCCCAAAAAAAAAGGAGGCCTGGGATACCCCAATTTTACTAACTACTACAGAGCAGCACATTTGGCCAGTCTGTCCAAATACCATGCAAAACAGGAAATCCCATTATGGGTATTTATAGAGGCTTCAGAAAACGACCCTCTATTAATATCAAATTTATTATGGCTTGATCCTAAAGACCGCTTTAAAATTCATAATCCCATAACTAAACACTTCTTATCTCTCTGGGATAAACTAAAAACCAAATATCAGTTACAATCTCCACACAATCCTCTCCTTTCTTTTATCAGAAATCCGGCCTTTTATCCGGCATGGATCTACCCAAATTCTTTTAAAGCTTGGACAACATCAGGCATTCAGACACTAAATGACTTCATAGCATCTAAATCATTCCTTTCATTCCCATCGCTTAGAGAAAAATATGATCTACCAAACTCTGAGATATTTAGATATCTCCAAATCAAAAATTTCTATACACCATTCCTAAAGGGGGATACACCATTATCCCAATTATGCATTTTTGAATCAATCTGTACAAAAGATCCATTTGCTAAAGCTACAATTTCATCACTTTATAATCAATTATATGGAGTAGCAAATCTTAATAGACCCTCTTACGTTCAGAGGTGGGAGGAGGACCTGGGACGAACTTTAGAAGACACGGACTGGTCTAACATATGGCTCACATCTAAGTCATCTTCACCCAACATCTTAGCACTGGAGACAAATTATAAAGTTCTAACTCGCTGGTACCTTGTACCCGCTAGAGTGGCAAAATATTCACCTAATACCTCAGCTCTTTGTTTTCGAGGATGCCCAGAAATAGGCACATATTTACACATATGGTGGACGTGCCCAGTAATCCAAACCTTCTGGAAGGAAGTCTTCGTGATTGCATCTAAAATATTTAAAAAAATAATACAACCAGATCCATATTTAACTTTACATAATCTAAAACCGGAATGGTTAACACTCTCTCAATTCAAACTTATGATCCAACTAATAACGGCTGCAAAACAAACAGTGGCCAAGGCATGGAAATCTCCTACATTGGTACTAGCAGAAACAATTCACAGAATGAATAATACAATGTCCCATGCTAAGATGGTAGCCATCGATCAAAATCAAATTCCAAAATTTGAAAAACTTTGGCACCCTTGGATAAAACAACAGTTCCTGTCAAATTTCAATGACTCTGTCCTGTTGCCATGGTAACAGATTAAATGACTTACAGAGACACCCATTCTAAGGCTTCAAAGAGAACTAAAAAGAATAATAAACTGATGAGCGGGACAACCTTGTGGACCATACCTCTACCTTTCAACCCTTTTTCTTCTTTCTCTTTCCTTTTCTCCACCTTACGATTAAAGCTCAAGAATTTATCAGAATTTTTTTGACCTATATACACTCTACTTGTAAACAATATGTATAGTAGGTAAAAATCATTTAAATACCTACAAAAGTAACTAAGGAAATGATATATATCTTTAATTTAGGTTTACGTGAACCCAATGTTTAATATTTGAAATTTCATGATATTTACCTATATAAACCCTACTGTAAAACAATGAGCTTACTTTATAGATCCTTGTAAACTTACTTTATGTATCTTTATAATATTGTATACTCAATAAACTTCTTTTGACAAGGAACATTAGGGGGGGTGAACTGTCACTTTTTTATGTAAAACATTACAATTCTCCTTTCCCTACCAAACTAACCAGCCCAGCACACCAGGCATGTGGGCTGGTATCCCCAAAGCTGCAACCATACAGGCAGCGCTATATCTTGGCCTAGGCCAACAAGGCTCAGGCCTACGGGGGCACTTTGCAGGGGGGCAGCAACCTCCTCTGCATTAAGGAAACTCCCAGCTCCTTAATTAAAAAACAGTCCCCGCTGGACTGGGCTAGGGGGCAGGGTCCAGGAGGAAAATCAGTCTCGTGCCCCATAAATCAGCCGCACTGCTGCCTGCCGGGTTCACAATACCTGCGGGTAAGGACGTTCGGACGCTGGCGGCCACGCTTATTACAACTGGTCTGGTGGCCACCAATACTAATAAGTGTGGCACTGCAGCCTAATGCTCAACCTACCCTCCCCTGTGGCATACTTGGGAGGAAGTTATGATATGTAACTTCCTCCCAGGCTCTGTGTCAATAGCATGGAGAAGAGAGCCCCTGGGTATGGCATATTTTAAGAAAATCATTATTTATTTATTTAAACATCCTTGTCCTTGAGCGAGCACATTGAATTTGCATCATATACAATTAGGACTTTTAATTGTATATGATGGCAATAATATTTTGGACCTGCTCACCTCATATGTGCTATCACAATATGTCACTGGATTAGTAAGATTACTCCTGTCCTATAAGATATTTGGACTTGTGTTTGCTGCCAATGCTTATTTTACCTATTTGTAAAATGAATAGGGACTTCCTAGTCATTATACAAATAAACAGGGGCGGCCGGTCCATTAGGGGTGCAGAGGCGTCGCACCCCTTAGTTTGCATGCAAGATGCATGCCAGACGCCGGACTCATACGTTTGTATGATTCCCCCCCCATTTGCACATGATTAGAGCTGAAGGGTCTGATTGGCTTGAAAAAGGTTGGGCTCTGGGCGCAGAGCACAGCATCACTGTGTGAAACTTGTCTACCTGTACCCGTTTGCCTGTCCTGTGGTGTTATTCATGTAACAGATTTTACAATAAAGAGATTCATCGCTACCTCGGTGTGCAGCCATCCATTCCTTTTATCCAAATTGCATGGCCGGCGAGCCAAGGCTAGCACCCTTGGGATGAGTCCATTCTCCAGCCTACCTGGTTCCATCACTCAGCTGGAGTGGCATTTTGTTTTCCTATTGAAAAAGGTTGAGCACTGTGCCTTGAACCCACCCACATGTGACAATAGAGAATCAATATTTGCTATTGTCTTTTGGCTTCTCCTCCCAGCCAATCAGGACAGGAGGCGGATCGAGTTGGCAAGGAGGAGAAGCCGAAGAAGCCACAGAGGGTTGGTGAGTGCGGGGACCGTGGAACGTTGAGTGCGGAGAGGGGGTGTTGGTTTAGCACCAGCCGCCACTGAACATTGTCCCCTGAGTTGTCCCTGGATAGAGAACTGTATGCGGAGTACAGGGTGGAAGCTGAGTGTGTGAGGTGACAATGCAGTAAGAGTGACGAGAGCAGTGAGCGATGTACAGTGCAATGTGACACCACAGCGGGCTGTCCTGCTTCCCCGGAGCTCTGCACTCCACTCACTCCTCTAAGTTCACGAACAGTGCAGCATGTAGTAGTGTCTGTTATGGCTAGAGCTCTTCACTGCTTCATACTGGCACCTGTGTCACCAGCTCTGGATCCCCTGTATAGACACACCGCTCATGCCAGGACTCCTTCATCCTGTGGATTGCTAAGACAGTGTGGGTATCGCATTGGATTTATTCCTCTTATTAGCTGCAATCTTGGGATCGGCTCATACACTGGACTGGTAGGTTTATAGACACCTTGTATTTATCCGGGGAATGTCCTCATGGCATTGTTATTGTACCAGTCCAGGAAGAACAGCTGTCTGCTGGAGTGTGGAAGTCTGTCTGGGAATGGGAACGCTGCTCTACCCGGGGACTGTACAGCACAGGGGACACTGACAGACACAGCACAGCCACACACAGTTCTATCCCATCACAGATTAGGGATTATTATATAGAGGGAAGCTGGGGAACTTGTCATTAAGCACAAGGGGGACATTGGAGATTATATGCACACTGTCAGGGGGAATGGTGAGAGATGATCACATAGCAAACAGGACATGGGGTATGACATCTCAAACCAGGGGGTACCTGGTAACTACTTGCTGATATTCACTGATATGCTGCGCTGATGAACACTGATAGGCTGCACTGGTGGCCCCTCTTGAGGCCACACTGGAAGCCACTGATGAGGCTAACAATAAGAGCAAGGGGTCTGGTTTACAGATGACAAGGCAGGTCTTAAACCAGAGAGTGGTGTGGCCTTAACAGGAAGGGGTGGGTCATATTTAAATGAGCCACTTGCCGACCGCCGCACGCTGATGTACGTCCTAAGTTTGGTGGCAGATATTGTTGTTATGGCAGCAGCTAGCTGCCATAACCCTGATATCCCCGTTTTCACGCGGTGGTCAGCTTTCAGATAAAAGTGGTCTCTGTGGCGGATTCGCCACTAGATCACTTTTATCGGTGGCGATAAAGAGGGCCCCCCTCCCGCCGCGATCCGGTGCCCTCCGCCGCTTACCTGAGCTGTTGGCAGTGGCGGGGGTGATCGCGTCTGTCCCCTTGTTGTGCCTGGAGACGAGTGAGGGGAAGATGGTGCCCACTCATCTCCATGACACTGCAGGGCAGAACCGACGTCAAAACGTCACTTCCGCCCATACATCTTAAAGGCACATTTTTTTCAATGTAATTTTTTTAAATTACTTCTTTTTTTATTGCATTTTAGTGTAAATATGAGATCTGAGGTCTTTTTGACCCCAGATCTCATATTTAAGAGGTCCTGTCATGCTTTTTTCTATTACAAGGGATGTTTACATTCCTTGTAATAGGAATAAAAGTGAAACATTTTTTTTTAAACAGTGTAAACATAAATAAAATCATGTAAAATAAATCAGAAAAAGAAAAAAAATTTTTTTTAAAACCCCCCATCACAATGAGCTCGTGCGCAGAAGCGAACGCATATGTGAGTAGCGCCCGCATATGAAAATGGTGGTCAAACCACAAATGTGAGGTATCGCCGCAATCGTTAGAGTGAGAGCAATATTTTTAGCCCTAGACCTCCTCTGTAACGCAAAACATGCAACCTGTAGAATTTTTTAAACGTCGCCAATACAGATTTTTGAGGGTAAAGGTTTGACGCCATTCCACGAGCGGGCGCAATTTTGAAGTGTGACATGTTGGGTATCAATTTACTCAGCGTAACATTATCTTTCACAATATAAAAAAAATTGGGCTAACTTTACTGTTGTCTTATTTTTTTATTCAAAAAATTTAATTTTTTCCAAAAAAAGCGCGCTTGTAAGACCACTGCGCAAATCCTGATCATGGATTAGGCACTGGTCAAACTGAGCGGTGTACCCTCGAACCCCCATTCATTTGTCTCTGGAATTACAGCTCACAAAAGCTATTCCTTCTACCCATGAATATCCGATGTTATATGCACCTGGGAGGTTTCTGGCTCCGACCCCTGCTTTTCTGATTCAACTCAGACATTATTACCTCCGATCGACATGCGATCTATTGTTTACTCTTTTTTATTGGTAGCATCTATATTCACCATACCTAATTGAATCTCTAGCTCCTGAAGAAGCGTTCTTTGTCAACGTGAAACATGTTGAGCAATTAGAGAGCATCTCACCTTGGATCACCAGACCTGCAGCATCCTTTCAATCATAGCTCTATATTCTTCCACCGCTCTATGTTTGGGGAAGTTTATTCTCCTTCATTTGGAATAAGTGTTTGGATTGTTTACTTATAACTTCATTAGATCTTATATAAGCTTGCAGGATAGGATCCATATGGTGTATAAAACTAGGTTCCATGTCTAGTCAGATCTGTTTTTAAACTTCCATGTTTGTTTTTTGTCTTTTTGTACTTTAATAATACAATTTCCAAAACAATGCTTACTTTTTCATAGTTTAATACCGTTGTGCCCTTAAAGTCCCATTTCTTAGCTTTTATACCCTTTTTAAATATGGGCACCACATTGGCTCTGCGCCACTCCAGTGGTACCATTCCAGTCATTAACGAGTCCCTAAATATTAGAAACAATGGCATTGAAATGACAGAACTCCATTATGGACATGAGCTCCTTTGTATACACAGAGCTGAAAAAAGTTTTTAATAAATGTGCCTTCTCTTTGTCCAGTCACCCACTCTAGATTATTTTGTAAAGGGCCTACATGCTCAGACCTGATTTTTTTTACTATTAATATATTTGAAGAATTTTTGGGGGTTTGTCCTACTATCTTTTGCAATCTGTCGTTCGTTTTGAATTTTTGCGTCCTTGATTTTCTTTTTACATATTCTGTTATATTCTTTGTAACATTTAAACAATGATAGTATTCCTTTATTTTTAAATTTTTTAAATGCTTTTTTTCATTATTTAACTTATTTTAACTTTGGCCGTGAGGCACATAAGTTTTATTTGTTGCCTTTTAAACTTATTGCTCATGGGAATGTACTTTGCAGTGAGTTTGCATACAGTCACTTTAAAGAATTTCCATTTCTGTTCTGTGTCCATTGATGCCAATATTCCCTCCCAGCAGCCCTCATCCTTGGAAAATTTGTTCTCTTAAAGTTAAGTTTTTTTTATCTTACCTTATCTTATCTTATGTGAGGGAAGGTAGAGGCTTCTCTCTAAAGCTTGTATGCCCTATGTCTTGTGTGTTCTATGTGCGGTAGGTACTAGTGCTCTGAAACTGTGTGCGCTGTGTGCTGTGGCCCCTATAGTGCTTATCTGCTTGCATGCTCCAGAGCTCTGTGTGTGCAGTATAGCCTTATTGCTCTTTGCACTATTTTTCCTAGTATCACTTGCAGCCTTGCTTGTGGTTTTCTTGGATTAGTTTGCTGCCAGAACTGCTGCTTTCCGTATTTTGTGGTATTTTCTTTTTTGTTGTTCTTATGCTCCCTCTTTCCGTTCCCGGAATGGTGTAGCATATTTTTTCCTTCTTCACCCTAGCCCAGAATGAGTTCATCTGCTCCTGAGGATAAGGCACTGAAGGCTATTGAAAGGTGTAGGGACCTCCTCGTGGATTCAGTGGCTTATGCCTGTGTTTGAGTCTGGATTAACAATCCTTCTTTATATTACAGGGGGAGAGGCAGTTCACACAGGAGTCGCAAGAGAGTGATTTCTTCATCCAGTGAGCATTGTTTTCCGTCTCCACGTTCCTCTCATTCAAAGGCAAATTCAAGCTCTGTCATGGGCGACAAAGATCATCATCTGTATCGGCCAGTGCATCTTCCAAACATCACCAAGTAGTTTCATCCACCAGTCAGAAACCAGAGGCACCTAGTGATCCGGTGGCCAATGTTTGCTGGGTATGTGAAGCCCCGTCTATGCCATCCAAGCGGCTTTGCGAGTCATGTTTCAGAGAAGCCTCTTGAAGTAGTCAGGCAGTGAATAAGGACATCAGGTTATACATCAAGGAGGCAGTCAAAGAAAGTGTGAGGAGCCTTCTGCCTTCTTCTTCTTCCAGTAAAGAGGTGCGCCTTTATCAGAGAACGCAGGATGAAAGTTCACCAGAGCTGGGAGCCATTTCCAGCGGTTCAGAGGCATATTTCTAATTTTAGCTGTGAAACAGGCTACTGACTGGGGGGAAGATACTTCTGCTCCACAATCTGAAGAAGAAACTGCCCAAATTTCCTTTTATGGCCGAAATAGAGGAGCTGATGGAAGAGGAATAGGCTAAACCAGACAGGAAGCCAGCAGTTCAAAATAGAATAAATAAGCTATATACTCTCCACTCTCCGTCCATCGGGTTCAGAATCTTGGGACTCGCCTCCTAAGGTGGATGCCTCTCTGCAGCGCCTTGCTAGGCATATTACTTCAGGGATTCGATGGAGAGAAGAGCGGATTCCTGCTTTTTATCACAGCAGGAGTGGCCTGCAGGCCAGCAGTCACCCTGACTTCAGTCGCTAGAGCGGTGAAAGTATGATCTTCTAATGTAGAGTGAGCCTTGGGCTCACTTCCTAAGGAGGAATCAATATCTTCTAGATTCCAAGGGCTTAAGTTATCCACAAATTTCATGGCAGAGGCAACTATAGACCTTGTCAAGTTAACTTCCCACATTATGGCTCATTCAGTCACTGCCAAATGGGCCCCCTGGCTGAAACACTGGTCTGTGGATTCAGCTTCCAAGCAGGGTCTTTGTTCCATCCCATTCATGAGAGGGACACTGTTTTGTAAAACATTGGAGGATGTGATCCGCTGGGTGATTGGAGGGAAATATGGCCTTCTTCCCCAGGTTCAGAGACGTCGGATGCAGCCCTTTCGGTCAAATAGGAAAAGTCGGGATCAATTCAAGAATGCTAGTTCCTACCACCCGGGTAGAGAGTTCAATCGATTTCCATGGCGTACTCGAGGTTCCTTCGCTGACCAGGCAAAACTCAAGTGTGCCAAGTCCTCCAAAATGGCAACTAATTCTTTCTGAAGTTTGGCCCATCTGGGATTTGCTTGTAGAGTCAATGCTGGCTCTTTTTGGCAAAGTCTGGGTGGAAAGGATTACGGATGCATGGGTTCTGATGGTAGTAGGCTTTGCCTTTAATTCGAAAAACGCCTCCAATAAGTTACTTTATTTCAACAAAAATACCTATGTCTTTGGAGTAACAGGCATCACTAGAACTTTACATTGCAGAGTTGCTAAAATTAAGGGCCATGACTCCGGTTCCAAGGCCAGAGGAGGGGAAGGGTATGTATACCGCTCTCTTTTTTTGTGCGGAAAGCATCCGGCAAGTGGCACCCAGTTTTGGACCACAAGTAAAGTTTTGCATGGAGTCTCTCAGGACCATAAGCACTATGATTCAGAGAAAATATTGGATGATATCCATAGGTCTGGAAAGCGCCTATTTTCCTTATTCCGGTGGCAAAGAATCAGCAATATCTAAGGTTCCACTTCAGAGGCAGCCACTTTCAGTTCAGGTGCCTACCCTTTGGCTGCTGTTCAGCCCCAAGGACCTTTTCAAAAGTTCTAGTAACAATTGTTGCCTACCTTCGCTAAAGGGGCATTCATATATATCCCATTATGAATGACGTCCTTGTCCTGGCCCAGTCCAGGAGGCTTCTCATACAACACCGAGACCAAGTGCTGCACACCCTGGTGGAATTCGGTTGGATGGTGAACTCAGAAAAAAGCCAGCTCATTCCTTCTCAAAACCAGATCTGAGTATGGCCTTCGACACAGTTCGTTACAGGATATACCTTCCAGGGGACAAGATCGATCGAGTTTGTTCAGAGTTCATGAAGATGATATCTTTATTCCTGGTAACAGTGCTTAGAGGGACAAGTTTTTTAGGAGCCCTGACAGCATGTATCCCTGCGGTCTCTTGGGCACAGTGACACACAAGAAGGTTTCAATTCTGCCTGTTGAGCCATTGGCATCATGGCCCCTTGAGTCAGAAGTTACAGATTCCTCACTTCATCCGAGAAGACCTTCTATGGTGGACTAAGAGGAGTAGTCTCTCTTCAGGCACGCCCATCAACCCTGGAGACTGGATCATGATTACATCAGATGCCAAATTAAATATAAACAGTGCAGCACTGTATAAATACTAAGAATATCCCTAAAGGATATATGCATAAAAGTGAACAATAATCATGCAAAAAAACTTACATAAATCAAACCATTAAATTAATCATAAAGTGCATTGTGCAAATACTCTACAGGAAGTGTCCATATGTACATCAAACAATAATAACATAAACGTGTCAGTCCATTATATAGTGAGTAAATTGATCATCCTTTCCTTAATCGTCCACCAATCTGTGTATTACTTAATCCTTGTGCTCCCCCCACCTGTTATGCCCTCATCTCATGGATCTTTTAAATGCGCCTTGAAATTGATATTTCCTCTGGAGCGCTCCAAATGATATTCCCCCTTCTCATCAGCTGCCAATACTCCCCACTCACATCGATCACTTGGGATGTTGAAACTTCTTGCTGCTCCCCATGAACTCCAATCTCATTGGTCACATGCAAAGCAATCAAAACTTGCAATGGTGCTTTATCGTTTTTAAATTTTATTCAACAAAGCCAAAAACATATATACACAGGCCCGTCGTGACAGGACAGGCAAAAGAAGCAACTGCTTGGGGCCCCGAACTGGCCTGGGGCCCCAGCCGCGCCGCTGGCCGCCGCTTCCCAGTGTTGCCAACCGCCCGCCCGTAAATGTCCGTTAAGGGCAGCGGTGCCCATAAAAAAGATGGGCCCCCAGATACCAGCCCCTCCCTATGTGAATGAGTATGGGGTACATTGGAGATGGAGTTTTGCCATTTTTTTTCTCTGGACCGTCAGCGTCGTGATTGAAGATGGATGGACATCGCAGGACACTTTTTTTTTTAGTAAAAGAATGGTCAAAAAAAGTGTCCGCTGTCGTTTTTACTTTTTTGACCCTTTTTTGGTGAATGGGTAGGGGTACAGTGTACCCCATACCCATTCACATAGGGGGGCAGGATCTGGGGGCCCCCTTGTTAAAGGGGGCTTCCAGATTCCGATAAGCCCCCCGCCTGCAGAGCCCCAACAACCACTGGGCAAGGGTTGTGGGAATGAGGCCCTTGTCCCCATCAACATGGGGACAAGGTGCTTTGGGGGGATCCCAAAGCACCCCCCATGTTGGGGGCATGTGGCCTCGTATTGTTCAGGAGGGGGTGTCCCCCCCTTTTTCTGTGGCCTACCAGGTTGCATGCTTGGATAAAGGTCTGGTATGGATTTTGGGGAGGACCCCACGCCATTTTTTTAAATTGGTGCGGGGTTCCCCTTAAAATATATACCAGACCTGAAGGGCCTGGTATGGATTTTGGGGGGACCCCCATGCCATTTTTTTTCAAATGTTGGCGCAGGGCTCAACCACTTCAATACACTGTGTTATATAAACTACATTGCCTGCATTGACTGACTATAGAATCTACACTAAATATATAGGCTACACTGAATGCAGACTATATATATATATATATATATATATATATATATATATACAATATATATAAATTTGCTGTCCCCTTAAAATAACTCAACACACAGCCATTAACCACTTCAGCCCCGGAAGATTTTACCCCCTTCCTGACCAGAGCACTTTTTGCGATTCAGCACTGTGTCGCTTTACATGACAATTGCGCGGTCGTGCGATGTTGCACCCAATCAAAATCAATGTCCTTTTTTTCTCACAAATACAGCTTTCTTTTGGTTGTATTTGATCACCTCTACGGTTTTTATTTTTTGCACTATAAACAAAAAAAAGCGACAATTTTGAAAAAAAACGCAATGTTTTTTACTTTTTGCTATAATAAATATCCCCCAAAAATATATAAAAAAAAACAATTTTTTTCCTCAGTTTAGGCCGATATGTACTCTTCTACATATTTTTGATTAAAAATAAATAGCAAAAAGCATAGATTGATTGGTTTGCCCAAAAGTTATGGTATTTTTATTATTCATTTTTTTATTAGTAATGGCGGTGCTCTGCGATTTTTCTTGGGACTGCGACATTATGGCAGACACATCGGACACTTTTGACATTATCTTGGGACCATTGTCATTTATACAGCGATTAGTGCTATAAAAATGCACTGATTACTGTGTAAATGACACTGGCAGTGGAGGGGTTAACCACTAGGGGGCGATGAAGGAGTTAAGTGTGTCCTAGGGAGTGATTCTAACAGTGGGGGGGTGGGCTACACCTCACATGATAGCAATCACTGCTCTCGATGACAGAGAGCATTGATCTCTGACATGACACAAACCAGAATGGGGAAATGCCTTGTTTACATAGGCACTTCATTATCAATACAATACTACATTAGCAATTTTATTTTGAGGGGACAGCA
>JBBGZY010000412.1:0-112500 GCA_037952925.1 Lithobates clamitans | reverse complement strand
GCATTACATACATTAACAACAATAACATTGTGTGTGTGTAGCAGACCCACAGCACAACATAATAGTTAGCTGAAGAAGAGATTGTCACTGCATGTATCAAATAAGTTACGTTTGCACTATTGAAGAAAATGGCCAAAAATTAAAGGCCATTTGAGAAACTAGGAGACAGATAAGAAACAAAAACTGTAATTCAAATGAAATATGAGTTTAGTTTTTCAAAAAAAATTTATTACACAGCTTCAAGATTTGCTTGTAAATCAATTGCCCCCCTACCCACGAAGTACTCGTTTTGCCATACTTCCCGGGCGCCTTGGGGGGGCAGGCCAGGATGGCCGCTTTCAAGCACTGTCATTGTTTGGTCAGGTGAAAAGTCGGCCTCAGTCGCATCTGAGGCCAGATAGTTGGCTGCATTTTTCCGAAGGTAATTGTGAAGAATGCAGCAGCTCAAGACAATGTGATTGAGTTTGTATTCGGCCATGTTGATGGCCGTAAGGAAAAGCCGGAACCGGCTGGCCATTATGCCAAAGGCATTCTCCACCACTCTTCTGGCATGGGCCAGCCGGTAATTAACAACCCTCTGCTCTGGGGTCAGGGTCCTCATGGGGAACGGCCTCATCAGATGTTCCCCCCAAGCAAAGGCCTCATCTGCCACAAAAATGAACTTGAGGTCCGCAACGTTATCCTCTGGAGGTGGCAACCCCAAGGTGCCATTTTGAAGACGCCAGTAAAATTCCATCTGGGTGATCACTCCTCCATCAGACATACGGCCATTCTTTCCTTCGTCCAGGTATAGGAATTCATAATTCACCGTCATCACCGCCAACATCACGATACTACTGAACCCCTTATAGTTGAAGTAGTATGACCCCGAGTTGGGTGGTGGGATGATCCGGACGTGCTTCTCATCGATTGCACCACCAGGATTGGGAAAGTCCCACTGGTGGTGGAATTGGGAGGCCACAGTCTGCCATTCCTGTGGGTTGAAAGGAAACTGTGGAGTCAAACATTGCAAGCAGATTAGACACAAACATTCTTGGCCAACATCAGTAAAACATTTATTGAAATGAGTATTAAAAGACAAAAGTATAAGGTCCACTTATCAGATTCCTTACCCACTCTGATGGCCCATTGTAAAAGCTTTAGGATGGGGGGATGTTTTGGATAGGTAACCCTCTCCACTTCATTGAGAGCTGAATGCATAAAAGATGTGTGTTATGCCATGCACACACGAGCGGACTTTCGACGGACTGAACTCCGGAGGACTTTTTGACGGACTTTCGACGGAGTTCCGAAGCAACGGACTTGCCTACACACGATCACACCAAAAGTCCAACCGTCTAGAACGCGGTGACGTACACCAGGTCCAACCAGACTATAAAACGGAAGTTCAATTGCAAGTGAGCCACCCTTTGGGCCCCTTCTGCTAATCTCGTGTTTACCCCGTGTTAGTAGAAGTTTGGTGAGAGATGATTCTCACTTTTCAGACTCTGCTTGTGGGGTTTGTATCTGCTTTTTAGTGCATGTAGTCAGTTCACATTTGTTCATTCATTGCGTTCTTGTCTGCTCATTGCTGATTTTCAGCTCACTTTTCACAGGCCTTGCTGTTCTTCAGTGCATTCTGTTTAAGTTCGTTCTGACCAGCCGACTGTTTTGAAGCCATGTTGCGTGTACGTACTTGTCGTAAAGTTCGTGCTTTGCTTGGGCTTGGTGTTGTAGATAATTCTTCGACCCAAGCCCAGTCCATGAACAGGGTGGGGAGGAGCTCATGGACCAAGAATTGGTTGCTCCAGCGTGACCAATTCTCTCACATGTCTTTGCTTCGTGAGATCGGTGAGAATAATCCTGACAATTTTAGGAACCTTCTCAGGATGACGGACCCCGTTTTTCACCGTTTGTTGGCTTTGGTGACTACTTATATCAGCAGGCAGGATACCTGCATGAGGCAAGCCATCACTCCGGAGCAGAGGCTAGTCGCCACGTTGCGGTACTTGGCCTGCAGGACCTCAAGTTCTTGACAGGCATCTCCCCCCAGGCTCTGGGGATCATTATCACAGAGACCTGTTCTGCTATAATTCAGGTCCTTCAGAAGGACTATATTAAGGTAAGATTTATTTTTAAATACATTTTATTGTATTTAATGTTTGCTAATGTATTGTATTTCTTTCCTCAATCCCTAATTACCATGATTGCAATATGCTGTGAATGTCCTCTTTGTCCTCATGCATGCTGTAATCTTTAAATGCTCTTTTTTTGTCCTTCATGCATGCTGGGCCCATATCCACCTAGTCTAGTCACTTAACAATGTATTTTGTCAGCTCCATTGTAGTGCTTTACCCTAAACACGCCCTTAAAATGTGCCCAAATGGTCTGTGTGTCCTTAAATTAATTTATAAGTCCCCCCCTTAAAATGTGTCCAAATGGTCTGTGTGTCCTTAAATTAATTTATAAGCCCCCCCCTTAAAATGTGTCCAAATGGTCTGTGTGTCCTTAAATTATTTATAAGCCCCCCCTTAAAATGTTTCCAAATGGTATGTGTTTTCTTAAATTAATTATAAGCCCCCCCTTAAAATGTGTCCAAATGGTATGTGTGTCCTTAAATTAATTTATAAGCCCCCCATTAAATTTTATCAATGGGCCATCAGATGGGGTGAGGAATCTGATAAGTGGGCCTTATATTTTATTCTTTAAATAATAATTAAAATAAATGTTATACTGATGTTGGGCAAGAATGTTTTTTGTGTAATCTGCTTGCAATGTTATGTGCAAAAGCACTTATATTTTTTTTTCTTGTTTCACTCCCCAGTTTCCTTCAACGCCACAGGAATGGCAGACTGTGGCATCCCCTTTTGCCACCTGTTGGGACTTTCCCAACTGTGGAGGGGCTATAGATGGGAAGCATGTCCACATCCTGCCACCACCCCATTTGGGGTCATACTATTTTAATTATAAGCGGTTTCATAGTATCGTGTTAATGGCGGTGGTGTCGGCACAATATGAATTTCTGTATGTGGACGTGGGGAAGAATGGCCGGATGGAGGAGTCTTCACCCAGATGGAGTTCTACCAGCGTCTCCAGAGTGGTGGCCTGGGATTGTCACCTGATGCGGATAACATTTAAGGACTCCCCTTTGTCTTCATTGCAGATGAAGCCTTCGGTCTGGGCGAGCACCTGATGAGGCCATTCCCCCAAATGACCCTCACCCCGGAGAGGAGGGTTTTTAACTACCGGCTAGCCAGAGCAAGAAGAGTTGTGGAGAATGTCTTCGGGATAATGGCCAGCCGGTTCCGCCTGTTTCTGACAACAATCCATCTGGCGGAATACAAACTTAATCATATTGTCCTAGCATGCTGCATCCTGCACATTTTTTTAAGAAAAAATGCAAGAAATTATATTGCATCAGTTGGGCCTGAGGCCGGACTTACAGACAATTCTCTGATGGGCCTGGATACTGGCTGTACTGGCCTGGCCCCCCAAAGCGCCTGTGAAGTTAGGGAGAAATATGTTAATTATTTTATGGGTAGGGGGGCCATTGCAATGCCAGACAATGTCTGATTTTTATTAATAAAAAAAATAATGATCAGATAAAATCTTGAAATGTATTTATTGCTTGCTTTTCGTTTTGGCTGTCTCCTAGGTTCTCCTAGTGCACTTGTAGTGCCAAGTGGATTTTCCTTTAGTAAATAAGCCCCATTATCACTGTAAACACAAAATTACTTACAAAACTGGTATTGAGCATTGCAAGAAGAAGCCACAAATTGTTGATTAGCAAACTTTTTAATCTGTGCACATTCACATGTGCGTTTATAATTATTTTGTTTTAAATATATATTTCTTTTTTTAACAATATAATTTTGTTTTGTTTTTACAAACAGGCATGTTTTAAAACATAACACACACACAACTCTGGAACTTACAAAGTTCAACATCTAGAAAATGAAGGCAATATCAGACATTACAGTGTCAAAAATGTCTTGATGTTGCCCTAAATCAGATGGGGTGATGTCACCCCTGTAAAAGCCAAATTTTGAGGATGCACACAAATTGGTATTCCTAATGGGTAATGTCAACATGTGCTATCTCCCATCATGGGGGATCAATGGATGTGTTTTGGGGGTACAATCCCTTCCTCTCACCTACTAGCGTTATGAGGAAGAGGTTGCACCCACAAAATGTGTACATTGAGATCCCCTTATGGCAGATAGCACATGTTGACACACTATGTGCATCTTCAAAATTTGGCTTTTACAATTTAAAAATCTAAAATCCCAAAATGTGGGCATCTAAAAAGGAAATGAAGAACATGATCTGGCCAATCAGTCTTTGGGCGCTGTCGGTGGAAAATGTTTCCGCCGCTTCCCCTTCCACAACCAGCACATCACCTAAAATTGATGAAAAAACATGTATTTAGAAATATGCACGCATACATAGATTACCTGAATCTGGGGTGTCAGACACTCATCTGGTGGGGTGCCCATGTCACCCACTTCCTCCACCTCTCCTTTGTCCACATCCTGGGGGGGCTGGGGCTTACCTGCCATTCAGGCTGTCAAGGTCGGGGGTCCCTGGGATCCTGTTGTCTGAGTCTTTTCTCCCCTATGAGAATGAAACCAAAGGTATACTTAGCACACAGATATTTGAGTCCAGAAATAGGAACATGAAACATTGCTTTGAAGTGGTGTACAATTGTCTTTTTGGGAAGAGATCCAAGTTGAAGACATGATTAAAATTCCCTTTTTTACCAAGCTTGAATACTTACCTTTTTTGGCCAAGTTTCACAGATGGAGACACCCCAAGTATCCACTGGAGCACCTGTGTGGGTTACCCTAAAAAATGTGCTCTGGTGTCCCACACTAGTAGTCCTACTAACAATGTTTCATGCGAACGAATACTGTGTCCACGAACATGAAAGTAGCCATTTTAAACTGTACAACATTAAAGAAAAGCACATGTAGCAGCATGCAAGTTAGTAATCAGAACAGGAACACACGACAAGTACTTACTTTTTTGAAGCACTTTCTTTATTCTTCTGTACTGATCTGGCTCCCTCAGTTTAGGGTCGGACCAGCGTTTCCTTAATTGGTCTTTGGAACGGCTTACCCCAAAATTATGCTGCAGAGTCTTCACAACTTTGGACATGATTTTGGCCTTGCGCAAATTTGGCTGTGTGAACGGTCCATGCTTCCCATCATAATCGTTCCTCCGCAAGATGTACACCATCTCCACCATTTCCTCAAAGGCCATATTGGGGGCCTTCAATCTCTTCTCCCCGGATCAGGACGTTTCGGGCTCCGGGCTTTCCTCGCTACTGGAATAATTTCCAAACACCTGCTGTGTCTCCGCCATGTTGCTCCTAACTGCACACCGTAGAGAGAAGGGGGCAGGGAATATTCGTGAAAAAGAACGTCAGAGGTGGAGACGCAGGTGGAGTTTCACGCATGCACAGTGTATATAAAGCTAGCACACATGTGTCGTACGAAACGTTCTGTGCGCGGAGGAAAGAGGAACTGAAGTTGCGAGCATCCGAAACCAAGGTAATTTTTTTTAAATTTTGGAACATTAGTGGCCGGCCTACACTGGTTAGAAATTGAGGCCTATGTTGGGATAAGATTATGAGAGTTTAGGCTAACATTAGTGTTTTTGTCTTGTGTATTGTCTTACAGAAAAAATTAATAATAAGTTTAAGGACCCTGAATTCATGTCCCAATTTATTGACAAGTAGTACAGGGAGATGAGGAATCTGTGGGAGGTCAAACACAGTGCATATTACAATAAACCAGTAAGGAAGGAAACGCTGGAGAGACTTCTGGTATATGTGCAGACTTTGATCCCAGAAGCAACCATGAAGATTTTGGAACGTAAAATTGGGATCTTGAGAAATATGTATAGGAGGGAGCATAACAAGATCCAGGCTTCCCTGAGATCAAGAGCATCAGCAGATGATGTGTATGTACACAGGCTGTGGTACTTTTTAAAAACTGCGTTTTCTTGACGACCAGACTGAAGCCAGGGAATCTCTTTCGACCCTTCCCTCCACCTCAGCAGAAGCTGACGAGGAACAACCTGGGCCTTCCATCCTGGAAGAACCGGATGCGCCCAGCTGGAGCCAGGTATATTATTTTAGACATATTTAGTGTCCTAATATTAATTATGTTAACTAGGTGTTATAATTGATTACCTATTAAGGATTGTATCCAAAAAATGATCTATACATATCAATTGACAGTAGTGGCCAAAAATGTTTGTCACCAGCTTAAAAAAATGCTGGGGTCAGAAAGATACTCTTTTATATGTATTAACATTGAATTTGCAAGTCATGAGCTGAAAATTGTGTGTGATTGATGAACCAAAAACTAAAACTATGTCCCTTTTTTATACACAGGATGAGCTCAGCCAGGAGGAAGGTGTGGAAAGTGGCAGGCAGGAGGAGGCCGGGCCAAGTGACAGCCAGGAGGTGGGCGTGCCCAGTGTCAGCCAGGAGGTGGGCAGGCCCAGTGTCAGCCAGGAGGTGGCCGGGCCCCATAGGAGCCTCACATAATCGCAGGTGCCTCCCCTTCGCCTCCATACAAAAAGGCCCAGGAAGGGGACGGTGACAGAGGAGGCATCACTGCGCCTCATTAGAGAAGCTATGGATGTCCTAAGGAGCCCCCCAGATGCTGAAGAGGCCTATGGCTGCTATATAGCGACCAGGTTGGTCAAATTGGAGAAGGGCCAACGCCTCCTCTGTGAAAGAATTGTTTTTGATGCCCTTCACAAGGGGCTGAGGAGCAAGTTAACTGCCAACAGCCAAACATATGAGCAAGCCCATCCTCCTCCTCCTCCTCCTCCTGCCACAAGGGAAGGGAAGGGAAGGGTGCAGGGAAGGCTGCAGGGAAGGTTGCAGGGCAGCGTGGAGGGAAGGCTGCAGTAAAGAGAAGAACGTGATGACCTGGGTTCAGTCTGGTCTGACAGAAGATGCAGGCTGGTGTAGTACCACAGCCTGGGGACATACATGTCATCTGCTGCTGGTCTTGATCTCCCGGATTCCTGGACCAGATTGTGCTCCCTATTATATGGACTCCTCAAGATCCCAATTTTCTTTTCCACAGACTTAATGTGTGCCCTGGGGCCAAAAGGCTTCACAAATTCCAAAAGTTTCTCCAGCATTCATCTTCATCTTTATTTTGTTAACCAGAATAAATGGATATTTTATCTTCTGAAAATACTTTGCCTATGTGTTTTTATTCAAATACATTTATAAAAGACAATGTCAAATGAACTAATTAAGGGACACAAACCTCCTTGAGGTTCCAAAAAAAACAAAAAAATAATGTTATTGTGTTAACTTGACACACAAAAAAAAATATGGAGATCACTAGAAATTAATTTTTAAATAATCATAAAAAAAGATCTTGATAAAATCAAAAATAATATAAGATGACTCAAAAAATACATTTGTAAAAATTATTATGGAGATCGGGCTTTTAAAAAATACAATATCATTCATGAGATCTGGAGAAATAATCCAGAAATCTGTTTGTGAGAACTCTGTGTGAATATGAGCAGCAAAACAACTTTGTTCTTCCAGCATTATAAAGAAGACAATAATGTGCTGCATTAAACGATCACACAATTTGCAGCATGAGGAATGTGCTAGCTCCAATACGAACACTAATTTTACCAGACCGAGCACTTACGTCTCGTACTTGCTTCAGAGCATGCGTCGTTTTTTGTCCGTCGGACCAGCATACAGACGAGCGGATTTCTCGATAGGAACTGGGTCCGGTGGAGTTCCGGCGGAAAGATTGGATACATGTTCTATTTCTAAAGTCCATTTGATTTTTGACAGCAAAGGTCCGATGAAGCCGACACGCGATCGAATTGTCAGACGCATTCATTCCGTTAGACCTTTGCTGTCGAAAAGTCCGCTCGTGTGTACACGGCATAACTTTGGCCAGCCCCTCCTTACTTACACTATTGGCAGCCCACTGGACAGGTAAGAAGTTTCATAATACAAAAATATGAATACACACTGTCCAAATTGAAGCACATTTTTACATTCTGCATTTACCTATCAAGGTAATAGGAGAACAAAACTTTAAACAGTACCATTTGAAAGTATTCAGCCAGGCACTTGCCCTACATGCTTTGGTGAATTCATCCATAAATATGAACACAAAAGAGGTAGGTATAGTGTGTATGGGTTTGGCAAAGTCAGCAGATAGAATATTGGTATCGGTTAACTTAGCGGGTGGGGGGGAGGGAGGATTCAGCCCCCCCCCCCAAAAAAGCCTCTTGCATTCTGCCTGAATTTAAGGACAACAGTAACATTTGGACACATTTTAGGGGGTGTTTAGGGTAAGCACTACAATGGAGCTGACAAAATTCATTGCTAAGTGACTAGGCTAGGTGTGTATGGGCACAGGATAGCATGCTGGGGAAGTTAGTGAAGGCAAATATGCATGAAGGAAAAAAAGAGCAGTAAAAGCTTACAGCATGCATAAAGACAAAGAGGACATTCACAGAATATTACAATCATGGTAATTATGGAATGATGAAATAAATACAATACATTAGCAAACGATAAATACATAGAATGTGATGTTAAAGGATAAAACTTACCTTAATATAGTCCTTCTGCAGGACCTGAATTATGGTAGAACAGGTCTTTGGAATAATGATTCCTAGAGCCTGGGGGGAGATCCCAGTCATGAACTTTTAGGTCCTGGAGACTTCTCCCCGTCGCCAAGTACCGCAAGGTAGCAATGAGCCTTTGCTCGGGAGAGATGGCTTGCTGCATGCAGGTGTCCTGCTTCGTAATGTAAGGGGTCAGCAAAGCCAAGAGTCGGTGAAAGACGGGGTCCGTCATCCGGAGATAATTCCTGAAATCGTCAGGATTATCCTCCTGGAGCTCCCGCAACAAAGGCATATGACAGAATTGGTCACGATTAAGCAACCAATTCTTGGTTCAAGAACTCCTCCTCCCCCTGTTCATTGACTGGACTTGGGTCAAAGCAATAACTCCAACACCAAGCCCAACAACAGCACGAACTCTATGACGAGTACGTATCCGCAACATGGCTAATAAACGAATGGCTGCTAAGAACGAACTGACAAAAGGCACTGAAAATCAGAAAGGACCTGACAAGAATGAGCTGAAAATCAGAAACGACCGGACAAGAACGCACTAAAAATCAGAAGCGAAATAGAACGCACTAAAAGACAGAAACAAACTGACAAGCACTCACTGAAGAACAGGTACGAACGAACAAGCACAACCTGAAAAGCAGAAACGAACTGAAAAGCACAAGGCTGAAAAGCGCGAATTGTCTCTCACCAAACTTCTACTAACACGAGATATACACAAGGTTAGCAGAAGGAGCCCAAGGGGTGGCGCACTGGCTATTGAACTTCCTTTTTATCGGCCGTCGTATGTCTTGTACATCACTACATTCGTAATTGTTAGCCAACATTTGTGTGACCAGGTGTATGCAAGACAAGTTGGAGCCAACACCCTTCGAACAAAAATCCACGGTTTTGTTGTCAGAAAGTCCGATCGTGTGTATGGGGCATTCGAGTGACAATTATCCCCTGCAGTCTTACTCAACTTTCTATTTAAAAAAAACTAAGTGAGAACTGGAGATGCTGACTTCAGTTAGTTGGTTCTGCATTTTAATCAGTGGAGCAAAGAAACTCGTTCACACCAGAGCTTCATACATGTCAGATCAGAACATACAACACACACTAGGTAGTCCAAAACACAGCCGCATGGACTGACAAATAGAAATGGTGATGAAACCTAAAACATTCACATGTGAAACCTGACAAACAACGAAAAAGAAAAACAATTTTGTATAAAGTTGTCTTTGGAGGCTGTGATTTCCTTTTGTTCTGAAAAAGCCATGAAACCCAATTATCGAATCTGAGGGATAAAACACCAATAAAATGTAGTAATAAACATTCCATTTTTGCCTAGAAACAAAATAAACCAATGGTTATATACCTGTAACAAGACATTAGCATATGAAAACACAAACATACATTACATTACATTCCATAAATAAAGTCTCTCTTATTTGTTTTGGAACAGTGCACTTTTTTAAAATACCAAAAATTGTTGAGCTCAACTTTAATTACTCGTCCACGTGGATTTTTGTTTTATGGTATAACATTAATTTCCCCCAAAAAATGTATTCACCATGGTGAGAAAAAAAATAGAAACTCACAATAAACCTTGGTTATTTCTAGCGCTTCTTTTGGGGATGTGTTTTGCATTTTCAAATGTTCATACTGTTTCGCTAACCACCTGGCCGCAAAGATTAGCGGGCTTTTTCCCGTGTATTTACTAGAGCTTCTTCCAGTGAAATTTAATTTCACATGCTCTCCCGTCAGTGGGTTCTCCCTGGAGACTTTCCTCCCTTAATGCCAGCATGGCCATTTCCTCTCCATTTTCTACTGCTCTTCCTTCCTCTTCCTGTACCTCCCATTCCCCCTGTATTTACATTTTACTGGGGTATCAGACTTGTGTTGTGGCTCTCCCTTTTTCTCAGCTTCTGAAACGTGATAGTTCATGTCAGCCCCTGAGCACTTTGCTGACAAGGACTGGGCAACTACATAAGGCCCAAGTCCTGAGAATTGCTCCTGGTCTCCCTGATCATCCCAATTTTGTTTGTTTCTTTGTTTGGAATTATTTCTCCTTAAATCCCATAGTAAAAACATTAATTTCCTCCGTTTTATTTACTGACTCAAGCAGCCATATACTCAAAGTATCATATGGCCGTGTCATCTTTTTTGTGGTTAACACGGTACAGATCTTCCCATACGTTAAGCTTAAAATGTATGTACCTTTCTTAGAAAAATCACATTCCAGTTCAACTTTCCCAATCACAAATATATTTTACTACCCAGGGCCCATATTTATCTATCATCTCTTCCCTTAGGGTCAAAAAGGATTTACCCCTCTCAGACCCCCTCTTTGAAGTAATTCGATTACCCCTCCTTATGAACGCTTGGACCCTGACCTGATTTCCCAACTGTTTATAGGTTGATCCTCCAGAGGTAGCAACCCTCTGGATTGTGATTGGGTTGACAGGTACCGCCCCGTCACCATTGCTGCTTTTCACTACTTGTCAGAACAATATTTTCCCTGTTCGTGACGATAGTACTTCAAGTCAGTGTCAGAAACCATGAAATCAGGCTGAGACAGAAGTACAGTTAAATCACACTTGTTTAATAATAAAAGTAAAAAGAACAAATGTAGTCAAAACATAGCCAAAGTTCAGTAACTGGAACGGATAGTCAGCCAAGCCAGAAGTCAGGGATCAATGTAGTGGAACAGCAAGCAGGATCTGGAGCCAGAAGGGATGTCAGCAAAGCAAGTCTTGAACAGGATCGCAGGAGATAGTTTCTGTGATGTTGACCAAGGCGAAGGCAAAGAACTTCAGGGCTGGACGGCTTAAGTAGGCAGGACTGACAAGCAGGATATCATCAACAGCTGAGTAGCTGTAGAGAGATAGGAGCTGGCAATTAGCCGACAGCTGCTCGGCCAGCTCAGAGAAGGGAGGGCTGAGTCCTGCCCTGACAGTACCCCCTCCTCAACGACCCCTCCCCCCCAGGAGGACCTCTAGGCTTGAAGGGAAAACGTCTATGGAAATCACGGAGGAGGACAGGGGCATGTAAGTCCGAGGATGAGACCTAAGAGCGTTTCTCCGGACCGTACCCTTTCCAATGCACCAGGTACTGTATGCGCCTGCAACAATGGACTGTACTTCATACTCCTCATGGTTCTTAACCTTAACAGGGTGAGGACGTGGCACCAAGGTGGTAAAGCGGTTGCAGACCAAAGGTTTTATTAAGGAGACATGAAATACATTAGAAATACGCATATTAGAAGGAAGGTCTAATGCGTAAGCCACTGGGTTAATCCTGCGAAGAATGTGGAAAGGCCCAATAAACCGAGGTGCGAACTTCAGTGATGGAACATGAAGTCGGAGGTTGCGAGATGACAGCCAGACCCTGTCCCCAACCTAATAGGAAGGTGCAGGCAGGCGTCTGCGGTCAGCATTGGTTCTGTACCTATCATTAGCATGTCGCAAAGCCTCCTGGCCCAAGTGGAATGAAGACCACGGAAATGCTTCTCTAATGCAGGAATACTCTGCGGAACAAACGAGTCAGGCAACATGAAAGGTTGGAAACCATAATTCTCCAAAAACGGGGACAATCGGGAAGCAGAATTCAAGGCACTGTTGTGAGCAAACTCTGCCCACGGTAATAGGTGCCCGCTTCTTAAAGGGGACGTACCTGTACGCCCTTTTGCCCACCACTGCCATTCTGCCGATGTATATCGTTGCGCAGCGGTCGGTTAAAACAAAGATGTTACCAATGATACAAAGTACCGTATTTATCGGCGTATAACACGCACTTTTTCACCCTGAAAATCGGGTGAAAATCGGGTGTGCGTGCTATACGCCGATGTATTAAAAAAATGCATTGGTACATACTGTGTATATCGATCGGATGGCGAGTGGACGCGATCGGAGACAGCTGGGGGGACCTGCGAGTCCCGGGACACTCATGTAAGCATTGCAGAGCTCCGGCAGCCATCCCCCACCGCAGCACACACAGAGGAAACTTTCTCTCTCACTAACTCTCACGGCCATGAGGTCGTATCCATGGTAACCCCTCTGCACGGCTCGCGAGAGTTTGCTCTGACTGGAATCGCAACACGAGCAAGCAGGTACACATGGATTTTAAATGACAGTGTGGGAAAAAAGTCTCCGGCGGGGGGTGAGGGGGGAGGAAGGTTGCGCAAATACAGTATGCACACTGCCTGACATGACACCCTTGTCCTAGCCCAGAAATACAGCCCTTACAAGAAATAAGGAATTAAACGAAAATAATGTAAAAGGGAATTGTTAGTTAGCAATAATGGAGAATCTTTCAATGAAGGATAATCTGGAGAATCTGTCATTAATGAAGTGAGAATGTTAAAAATCAATCTCAGTGCTGGTTCACACTTGTGCCCTCTGCGATATTGCATGTGATTTAGACTGCACTGCATATACCATAAAATCCAAGTTTCTTCATTAAGTTATTTACCTTATATGTTGTATAAATATTAATTAAAAAAAGTTCTGAGTTACCCTTATTTTGCTTCAAAGTTCTTTTATTTAAAATTCATTTTTTTCCTGAAAATTCTCTCTTAAAATTAGGTGCGTGTTATACGCCAGTGCGTGTTATACGCCGATAAATACGGTAATACAAATAGGAATATTGCTATAATGGACTACAAATGCTATCAATGTACTAAGACAAATCATAGGACAGGAAAAGTTACAGAAAAGAAAAGAGAACTAAAATAATACAGTCATGAAAATAGGATACACAGATCTTACGTTATCATGCTTTGTCTTCCATGAGGCGAAGAGAGGGAGGCCGCATCAATGGGCGCTTTGATTTTTATGTTCCCTCTCTACCCATCCCTACCAATCACACCCCTTGACTACTTTCTTTGGTTCAGAAGTGGCATTAAATCCTGATTGGCTTAAATTCAATCCTAGTTGTCCATCATGCTTCTCACATAAGCATAATGCCGCGTACACACGTTCGGAATTTCCGACAACAAATATTCGATGTGAGCTTGTTGTCTGAAATTCCGACCGTGTGTAGGCTCCATCGGACATTTTTTTGTCGGAATTCACGACAAACAAAATTTGAGAGCTGGATCTCAAATTTACCAACAACAAAATTGTAAATTCCGAGCATGTGTAGACAATTCCGACGCACAAAATTCCACGCAAGCTCTGAGTCAAGTACGAGACGGAAGCACTTGGTCTGGTAAAACTAGCGTTCGTAATGGAGATAGCACATTCGTAATGCTGAAAAGTTTTTAATCTTTTAATGCAGCGCATTCTCTTCTTCTTTATAATGCTAGAATAATGAGGTTGTTTTGCTGCTGATGTTCACACAGAGTTCTGACAAACTGATTTCTTTATTATTTCTCGTGATCTCATGAATAATCTTTATTATTTTTTTTGCCAGATCTCCAGAAAAATGTTTATATTTCTTTTTTTATAGTGATCTACTTTTTTATTATTCTTTTATCAAGACCTCCTGATTTTATTTTTATTTTTCTAGTGATCTCCATAATATTTTTTTCGTTTTGTGTGTCAAGTTACCACAACACAATTATTATCTTGTATTTTTTAACCTCAAGAAGATTGGTTAAGGTTGAGGTTGTCCCTTGTTAATTTGACATTGTATTTTTGAAATGTACCTGCCTACTCACAAATAGGGATGAGCTTTGACTCGAACATCGCCTGTTCGATTGTTCGTCGAATTGTGAATGTTATGGGTCATATTCGAGTGGCGCGTCATGGCCCATAATTCACTGCGGCATCGCAGTGCATTGTTGGCTGATGATTGGCCAAGCATGCACTATGACCCGCATGCTTGGCCAATCACAGCGCCGTCTGTACAGAGAGCCGTAATTGGCCAAAGCCAGGGTGGCTTTGGCCAATTATGGCTCAGGGGGTTTAGTACATTCCCCACACTATATAAGGCCGCCTGCATGGTGGCCTCGTGCAGTGTGTTGCGGCAGCGGAGAGAGATAGACAGAGAGACAGTGTCATTTGATTTAAGTTAGATAGAGTAGGCAGGTGAGTCAGTTAGCTGCACTTACAGTGTATTGTGTATATATATATGCATCCTAGGTGTTGTGTATATATATATATATATATATATATATATATATTATATTCAGTTTCGCTAGATCCGTTCCTGTTATTCTCTTCCTAATATACTGACAGGCAGGCAGGTGTTTTTACAGTATTTACAGTATTTACAGTTAGTGTACTGTGTCCTTTGCACAGTGTGCACCTAAAGCTACCTGAAGAAAATTGCTGGTGTTCTCATACTAATAATACTACAGGCAGGCAGTTGATTCTGCTAGCTGCAGTATAATCAGTATATATACACATCCCAGATTTGTGCAGCTACATCTCACTGCAGGCCATTAGTGTGTCTGGAAGGCCAACAAGGAGAGGCAAACAGACACGAGCCAATAAAAGAGGGCAAGCAGGCTCTGTGTCTAGAGGCAACAGTGCTGGTCATGGACACGGTGCATCCTCATCAGCACGTGGCCTTGTTACACGCTTGTCCTTTTTTTCGGCAGCTGGCCATGTTGATCCGCAACATGCCGAAGACTTGGTAGAGTGGATCACCAAGCCGTCCTCATCCTCCTTATCCTCTTTCACCCAGGCTCAGGGTACTTTGTCTGGCAAAGAAGCTGCCAACGCGGCCTCTTCCCTCGGCTCAATAGCATCAGTCACTCCTTCCCTAGCCCCACCATATCCTCCTGAGGAGTCCCCCGAATGTTTAACCACAGTGTTGGGTACATGCTCCAGGAGGATGCCCAGCGTTTTGAAGGCTCCGATGATGGTACCCAGCTAGAGGAAGGCAGTAACGTGAGCCCAGAGAGAGGGTGTGCCCAAGAAGGACAGCAATCTGGCAGTCATGTTCCCCCAGCTGCAGCATAATGCCAGGTTTGTGCTCCAGGAGGATGCCCAGCGTTTTGAAGGCTCCGATGATGGTACCCAGCTAGAGGAAGGCAGTAACGTAAGCCCAGCGAGAGGGTGTGCCCAAGAAGGACAGCAATCTGGCAGTCATGTTCCCCCAGCTGCAGCATAATGCCAGGTTTGCTCCAGTGATGAGAAGGGAGGGGATGATGAGGAAGTCACTGACTCCACATGGGTGCCTGATAGGAGAGAGGAGGAGGAGAATGCACATCTCAAACGAGGCAGGATGCCCTCCAGGGACCAGCTTAAGGGCAGTACACTGACTGCATCACTCCGAAGAGCTTCGCTTGTGCAGGGCGCTGCTGTCTCTGTGCGTTATTCCCAAAGTTCTTAGGTGTGGGCCTTTTTTGAGACGAGTGCATCAGATCGCACCGCTGCTATTTGCAATATATGTCTCAAGCCTATCTCACGTGGCCAAAACATCACCCGCTTGGGCACCACATGCTTGGCCAGACATATGTCGACCTGCCATGCAGTTCGTTGGCAAGCGTACCTAAAAGAACCACACCAAAGAACAAAGCGGACCTCTCCTTGCTCCTCATCAGCTGGGATCTCCAACCCCACTATACCTTCAGTCCTCTCTGAAACCTGCACTGAGAGGAATGAAGGTGTAGAATTAGGTGTGTCACAGCCAAGTAGTTGCGGGCAATCTGCTATCAGTACACCAATGTCAGATTGTACCAGGCAAATTTCCTTGCCCCAGCTGCTACATCGAAAGAAGTTCGCTCACAGCCATCCACATGCCCAGCGGTTGAATGCTAGCTTGGCTAAATTGCTAGCACTTCAACTGCTGCCTTTTCAGTTGGTAGACTCTGCCCCCTTCCATGAGTTTGTGGAATGTGCGGTTCCTCAGTGGCAGGTTCCCAAACGCCACTTTTTCTCATGGAAAGCGATTCCGGCTCTCTACCGGCATGTGGAAGGTAATATCTTAGCCTCGCTGGATAGGGCGGTCAGTGGTAAGGTGCATATTACGGCTGACTCATGGTCCAGCAGGCATGGACAGGGACGTTACCTATCTTTCACAGCACACTGGGTGACCCTTCTGGCAGCTGGGAAGGATGCAGGACAGGGTGCAGTAGTGTTGGAGGTTGTTCCGCCACCACACCTCCAAAATTCTACTAGTGGTGATTCTGCCACACCTCTCTCCTCCACCCCCTCCTCTTCTTCTTCCGCCATGGCCTCTTCCTGTGCTGATTTGTCCTCGGAACCAGCGGTGCTCCGTAGGCGTTCAAGGGGCTACGCAAGCACGCAGGCAAAAAGATGCAATGCAGGGCTTGAGCTGGTGTGCTGGGAGGACAGGAGCCACACTGGGGCAGAGATTCTGTCAGCTCTGCAGGGGCAGGTTCAGAGGTGGTTGACACCATGCCAGCTTAAGCCAGGCATGGTGGTTTGTGACAATGGCACTAACCTCCTCTCCGCCCTCCGACAGGGACAACTGACCCATGTGCCCTGTTTGACTCATGTCCTTAACTTGGTGGTGCAGCGGTTCTTGGGCATGTACCCGGGCTTACAGGATGTCCTGAGGCAGGCCAGAAAAGTCTGTGTGCATTTCCACAGGTCATATAATGCCAGTGCTCGGCTGGCTGACCTCCAAAAGGAATTTAACCTGCCCAAGAACCGCCTAATCTGTGACATGCCCACCAGGTAGAACTCAACGTTGGCCATGCTGCAGGGGCTGTACATGCAGCAGAGGGCCATCAATGAGTACCTATGCGACTATGGCACCAGGACAGGGTCAGGGGAGCTTGTTTTTTTTCTCCATGCCAGAAAATCAGGGATGCATGCACTGTCCTGTCACCATTTGAGGAGGCCACAAGGATGGTGAGCAGTGACAGTGCATGCATCCTTGACACTGTCCCTTTTGTCCACCTGTTGGAGCACACGCTGCATGGAATAATGGACAGGGCACTTGAGGCAGAACAGAAGGAGGAAGAGGAGGACTTCCTTACCTCTCAAGGCCCCCTTTCTCCAGACAGTGTTCCTGCGTGCCCGCTGATCACACAGGAAGAGGACGAGGAGGAGGATTGTGTCAGCATGGAGCTGGAGCCTGGCACTCAGCATCAGCAGCAGTCTTCAAGGGATCTTTTACAGTCTGAAGAAACCCATGGACTTGTACGTGGCTGGGAGGAGGTGGCTGCGGATCATGCCCTCCTAAGTGACCCAGAGGACTCTGGACCGAATGCCTCAGCAAACCTACGCTGCATGGCCTCCCTGATCCTGCAAAGCCTGTGGAAGGATCCTCGTATTCATGGTATCAAGGGGAGGGATCATTACTGGCTGGCAACCCTCCTTGATCCACATTACAAGGGTAAGGTTATGGACCTTATCTTGCTGTCGCAGAGGGAGCAGAGGATGAAACATATTTGGGAGGCCTTGCAGAAAGGTTTGTGCAACGCGTTTCCAGAGCCTGGGAGGTTACAATTTCCTGGTCCTCCTGGACAACGTGTTGCTGAGGCTTCGGTCAGTCACAGAGGGAGTGGTGGAGAAGGTGGCCGTCTGACCGATGCGTTCAGACAATTTTTTAGTCCGCAGCCCCAAGGTCTGATCGGTTCCAGCAACCATCGCCAGCGTCTGTTTTACATGGTGCAGGAATACCTAGGGGCAAGATCAGACTTGGACACCTTTCCCACCGAAAATCCTCTGGGTTACTGGGTCTTGAGGATGGATCACTGACCAGAGCTTGCACAGTATGCAATTGAGCTACTGGCCTGTCCTGCATCCAGTGTTCTTTCGGATGCACATTCAGTGCTGCTGGAGGCTTTGTAACTGATCACAGGGTGCACCTGTCCACCGAATCGGTCGATCAGCTGACCTTCATAAAAATTAATCAGTCTTGGATCACCAGCTACCAAGCACCTGATGCTGATGTAACCGAATAATTTTTTTTTTAATGTGAGATCCCTTCAAGACTGCCTATGCTGATGCTGAGTGACTATCCTGTTATGCTGAGTGACAATGCTCTTCCTCCTCAATTTTCATGCTGATAGCTTATAAGAACATTTTTGGTTCTGGGCACCGCCACCAGTGGCTAAGGCCCAATTTTTTTGCCCCTGTTTAACAGGGTCGTGTAATTACAATTTTGAAACAAGACTTTGCAGCAGGGCTCATTCCTGCGCTCCAACTATAGTATCTGTGAGGGGTTGCAGTGTTGCGACAGCAGTGGCTAAGGCCCAGTTTTTCTGCCCCTGTTTAACAGGGGCGTATAATTACAATTTTTGATGCAATACTTTGCAGCAGGGCTCATTCCTGCGCTACAACTATAGCATCTGTGAGGGGTTGCAGTGTTTTGGCACCAGTGCCTAAGGCCCAATTTTTCTGCCCCTGTTCAACAGGTGCATGTAATTACAATTCTTGATATAATATTTCAGAGCAGGGCCCGTTCCTGCGCCCACCAAGAGTAACCGTGAAGACTTACAGTGTTGTGGCACCAGCACCACCACCACCACCAAAGGCCCAATTTCTCTACCACTGTTTAACAATGGCATGTAATTACAATTCGTGATCTAATATTTCACAGCACAGCCCGTTCCTGCGCCCACCAAGAGTTACTGTGAGGGCTTACAGTGTTGTGGCAACACCAACACCTAAGGCCCAAATTTCTGCAGAGTATATAGGGCAGGCCCCTACTTTACAACATCCAACTTACAAACGACTCCTACTTGCAAATGGAAGGAGACAACAGGAAGTGAGATGAAATCAACCCTTAGGAAGGGAAATTCTCTCCTGTAAGAGTTAATATGGGGAAAACATGTCTCCTCTCCACTGATGCTTTATAAGCATCATCTAAAAAACCCAAATTTTCAAAAAACATTTGTCATTGGGACAGAAAGTGAGGTGAAATCTTCTGAAGAGGTGCACAGACAGCAAAACAAATGTTGCAGGGGTGATAACCCTTCCCTATGTTTTCCAAAAAGCTTAAAAATAGATTTTTTTTGGCTGGAGCTACACTTTAAAAATGTACCAGTTCAAAATTACAAACAGATTCTACTTAACAACAAACCCACAGTCCCTGTCTTGTTTGCACCACCTGTATACTGCTGTTCAGAGTATATAGGGCCTGGGGGCCCCACGCCTTTCCTTTTTTTAATTTGGGTGGGGGTTCCCCTTAATATCCATACAAGACCCAAAGGGCCTGGTAATGGACTGGGTGGGGGTACCCATGCCGTTTATCTCACTGATCTTCATCCATATTGCCGGGACCCGGCATTACATTAAAGCCGCAAGCAATTTTAATTGACTTTTATTCCCTTACAAATGTCATTTTGTGCAGGGACTGTTCTAAGCACGGGAAACATGCGCCACTTTTCAGGCATACTATAGACACCCCCCAGGTGCAATATTTAAAGGAATATTTCACTTTTTTATTTTCACTTTAAGCATCATTAAAGTCACTGCTCCCGAAAAAAACGTCAGTTTTTAAAACTTTTTTTGCATTGATACATGTCCCCTGGGGCAGGACCCGGGTCCCCAAACCCTTTTTAGGACAATAACTTGCATATTAGCCTTTAAAATGACCACTTTTGATTTCAAACGTTCGAGTCCCATAGACTTTAACGGGGTTCTAAAGTTTGCGCGAACTTTCGGTCCGTTCGCAGGTTCTGATGCGGACCGAACCGGGGGGTATTCCACTCATCCCTACTGACAAACAAACTGTCCTTTTTGAACTAAAACACATAGCCAAGTATTTGTGATTAAAAAATTGACATTTATTAGGGCTCATAACAAAATAAAGAGGAAGGCAACGCTAGATAAACTGGTGAAATTGGCGAAGCCTTTGTACCCCAGGGCACACATCAGTTATTTGACAGGCAAAGTTGGTAGCCTGAGGAGTCCATTTAATAGGGAGCACAATACGGTCCAGGACTCCGACAGATCAGGAACAGCAGCAGATGACATATATGTCCCCAGGTTGTGGTCATACAACAGCCTGCGTCTTTTGTCAGACCAGACCGAACCTAGGCCATAACACTCTTGTCTTTCTTCCACGCTTGCTTTCATGCTTGCTTCCAGGCTGTGGCTCTGGTGTTGAAGTTGTGGCAAGAGGTGGAGGAGGTGGAGGAGGAGGAGGATGGCTCAACTCACACAGGTGGGTTTTGCTTGTGAGTTCGCCCCTCAACCCCTTATTTAGGGCCAGATACATCACTTCCTCACAAATGTGAGGTTGGCCCACCTCCATTTCCTGCATTTTGCTTGCAGCCATGCAGGCATAGGCCTCTTGAATATTGGGGGGTGGTTCTGAGGGCCGCAGTAGCCTCGAATCAAAGAAAGCGCTGACTCCTGCACATTCCTCCCCTTCCTGGTCCTTTTTGTTGGAAGGTGGAGGGGAGGAACCTGGGATTTGGTGAGGCTACTGGGCCCAGGCACTTCCTGGCTGCCACTTTCCCCCAACACCTCCTGGCTTTCACTTTCCACAGCCTCCTCCTGGCTGAGGCTTTCCTGTGTATTAAAATGGGACATAGTTTTAATTTATTGTTCATCAATCACACAGAATTTTAAGAAATATGTTGAACAATGCTATACCTGACTCAAGCTGGGCTCCTCCCCTTCTTCCTGGGTGGAAGGCCCAGGTTGGACGTCGGAAGCCTCAGCTGGGGTGTAAGGAAGCGTGGAAGGAAGAATGGAAGGAAGGGTTGAGATTGATTGTCTGATTTCAGTCTGGTCTGACAGAAATCGCAGTCTGTCGTAGTACCACAGCCTGGGGACATAAATGTCATCTGCTGCTGCTCCTGATCTCATGGAATCCTGGACCTTCTTGTGCTCCCTATTATATGTGCTCCTCAGGCCACCAATTTTGCACTTCAAATAGTTGATGTTTGCCGTGGGGATCTGCGGCTTCACAAATTCCAACAGTTGATCCAGCGCTGCCTGCCTCTTTATTCTATTAGTATAAAAGAGGTGTTTTGTCTGGCACAGACAGGACAGCTCTCTGTACATATCAATGAATTGGGGGAGGAAGTCATGATTATTGAATCGATCCATTTTATCTGCAAGACACAACACAAGACAAACCCTAATGTCAGGCTAAACTCTCCTAATCTTGTCCCAATATAGGCCTCAATCTATAAGCAGCATAGGCCACTGATGCCCCAAGTTAAAATGGTACCTTCGTTAGCATGATCGGCGCTTACGCTACTCCATCCTCCGCTCACAGATCGTACGTATGATGCACGTGTGTTATGCTTTATATACACCGCGCATGCGTGAAACTCCGCCCACCCCTGACCTTCTTTCTAGTATATTCCCCGCCCCTTCTCTTTCGGCGCAACGGGAGAGCACATGGCGAAGAAAGAGCAAGTGCATGCAGAGGAGAGCAGCAACGAGGAGGACGACGAAAGCCTGGAGCCACAAACGTCCCGATTCAGGAGATTTAAGGCCTCAAATATGTCCTTTGTAGAGATGGTAGTTTGTTGTCTAGTTGGGTTTGTAACTAGAATGAAATGCAAACTTGATTCAGTGTAAGGAGAGGACAATCAGCAACTGTTTACACATCTGGACGCAGGAGCACTAGTGTGGGACACCAGAACACCCTTTTTAGGGTGTCCCACACAGGTGCTCCAGTGGATACTAAGGGTGTCTCCATGTGTGAAACTTGCTTAAAACAGGTAAGTATTCTAGCTTTAGAAAGGGAAAAAATAATATCTTCAGCTTGAAACTCTGCCAAAACAGACAATTGTATGACACTTCCTAGCAATGTTTCATATTCCTAATTCTGTCCTCAAATATATGTGTGCTAAGTATACCTATGTTTTAATTCACATAGGGGAGAAAAGACTCGGGACATCAGTGAACACCAGGGACCCCCAACCTCATAAAGAAGGGAAAGGTCACCACACCAAAACCTGAGGATGCGGAGGAAGGAGAGGTTTATGAAGTAGGCAAAATAGTGACCACAACAGGGGAGTGTCTGAGACCACAGCTTCAGGTAATAGATGTATGCCTGCATATTTATAATACATGGTGTGTTTTTTATTTTTAGGTGATGTCGATGTTGTGGAAGAAGAATCTCATTTCACCAGTGCAAGTGTACACATCCTTATTGGGGAGATCATGGTGTGCAATCGTGATTTAGAAAAGATAAAGGAAAACATCAATGATGTTCAACAAAAAATGAAGAACATCATTGATGTTTTAGGCACAATATAAAACACACAAAAATTGTACTGTTTTGTTCTGTAAATTTTTCTTTTAAATCAAGTTTTAAAGTATTTTAAAAGCCAAATTTTGAAGATGCACACAGTGGGGGTCATTTATTATAGCGCCACGGCGCTAATTCACGCAAATTGCTGCGAATTAGCGCTAATTTGTGCAAATTGCCGCAAATTAGCTCTAATTCGTGGCAATTTATCGTGAATTAGCGCTAATAGCACTAATTCGCGCTAAAACGGTATTCACTATAGCGCTGGTGAGAAAATTCTCCCAAAATCGAATTTACTATAGCTCCCTGAAACTAAATAGCACCCAAACCCTTACTCTGCTAAAACCTAGAGAATTGCACATGGAAATAATGTTTAGAGCATGATATAATTGCCTAAATGGTACTGAAATATGCGGTATATTATTTAAAGATAATCTGCTTTTAAACTGTGTGAAAAAGTGATTTCTACGCTGAAATATCTTTAAAAGTCTGAAAAGTGAAAAATTCCCTGTTTTGGACAACTAGGTGCCAGCACAACTGAGCATGCTGAGACCTGAAAATAACTCTCATTTTAACTCGTGTCTTTTTTAGCCGGAGCTATAGTAAATACCAAAATAAGACCTAATTAGAGAACATTTTTTGGAAGTTAAAATCTGCTCTATTTTAGTCCAAATGAAGTTTCAGTCATTGATTCTAATGGAACAATTCTAACTTTCACAAAAAAAAAACTTTTAATGTTGACATAAAATGTATCTTTCTGTGAAATTAATTTTCCTTTGCAACATTGTTGCTTCTACTTAAAATATTTTGATTATAAGAATACTAGAATGTGGAATGTTTTGGTAAAATAAAATTTTCTCTAACACTTTCACTTGTTACTCTCCATCTCACAACAATCTTTACCCCAAACTCACACAGGTGTCTTTATAATCCACAAATAATACCATTGCTGATGCAAATTTAAAATGAATCACATTTTTTTTTGCTTTTTATTATTTCCAAATATTCATAATTTGAGCCCAAAAAATGTGATATGTGTACCACATCAGAAAGCAAAATGTAATTCCCAAAAATTTGAGGGTAATATTCTACTCTCACCCACAAAAAAACACCAAATATCACAGAATAAATCAAGAAGAATAACTCTTGAGTAATGTAATTCCATCACTTGTATGTCCAAAGAAATGCAGTATTTATGTGTTTTTATGTGTAGTTATGTGTAGGAGGGTATCACATGTGGCGGCTCTGTGGCTTAGAGGTTAGAACTTCTGCTTAGTATCTCTGAGGGTCTGGGTTCAAATCCCAACCATGTTACTTCATGTAGAGAAGTTGTCTCATCTCCCAGGTCCTATAACTATGTCTAAATGTAGTAGTTATGTGTAGGAGGGTTCCACCACCATTGTAAGTCTTTTCCAGATACACTATTTAGCCAAAAGTATTGGGACGCCTGCCTTTACACACACACACACACACACACAAACTTTAGTGGCAGCCCAGTCTTAGTCCGTAGGAATAAAATTTGATTTGTCCCACCCTTTGCAGCTAAAACAGCTTCTGGGAAGTCTGTCCACAAGGTTTATGCCTATGGGAATGTTTGATCATTCTTTCAGAAGTGCATTTGTGAGGCCAGGCACTGATGTTGGATGAGAAGGCCTGGCTTGCAGTCTCTACTCTAATTCAGCCAAAGGGTGTTCTATCGGGTTGAGGCCAGCACTCTGTACAGGCCAGTCAAGTTTCTCCACCCCAAACTTGCTCATCCATGTCTTTATGGACCTTGCTTTGTGTACTGGTGTGCAGTCATGTTGGAACAGGAAAGGGCCATCCCCAAACTGTTCCCACAAAGTTGGGAGCATGAAATTGTCCAAAATATCTTGGTATGCTGACGCCTTAAGAGTTCCCTTAACTGGAACTAAGAGGCCAAGCCCAACCCCTGAAAAACAACCCTGCACCATAATCCCCCTCCACCAAATCATTTGGACCAGTGTACAAAGCAAGGTCCATAAAGACATGGATGAGTGATTTTGGGGTGGAGGAACTTGACTGGCCTGCACAGAGTCCTGACCTCAACACAAAAGAACACCTTGGGGATGAATTAGAGAGGAGACTGTAGGTCAGGCCTTCTCGTCCAACATCAGAGCCTGACCTCACAAATGCACTTGGAAGAATGGTCAAACATTCCCATGGACACACTCCTAAACCTTGTGGACAAGAAGAGTTGAAGCTGTTATAGCTGCAAAGGGTGGGCCAAATGAGTTTTCAACCCAATACTAATACTGGGATGCCATTACAGTTCATGTGCATTTAAAGGCAGGCATCCCAATACTTAGGCCAATATATTGTATATTGCTTTTGACACTGAGCATGGCTATGGACTTAGTACTGGTTCACACCACAGAGATGCAGAGAGCATGCATGGGGCTGCCTGGTGGCTAAGTGGGTAGCTGTTCTGTCTAGCAGCACCTGAGATGTTGGTTCAATTCCCCAACGTGCTAATGCTTGTGTTGAAGTTTATATGTTCTCCCTATGTGGGTTTCTCACCACAATCCAAAGACATGCTGGCATATTATTTGTCTCCTGTCCAAATAGGTTCTAATGTAAGAAAGTTAATTTTGGACTTTATATTGGAAGCTCATTGCAGCCAGGGACTGATGTTAATGTTTATTAGCACTAATCATGCTCAGGGACTTGGACTTCAAATTTTAGGGTTTACACAGCATGGGTACATATGCTTAGAAAACTGTTGCTTTGTTTATGTGGATACAAATGGACTTTGATATTTGTCCTGTAGTTGGAGATTTGATGCACATAGCCAAGGCCTAACACAGTTGAAAATAGTATTATGTGTTCCTGCCCATCAGGTGCAATCACTTTAGACATACATGAAGAGACAGATTGAAAGATACTGGTGGGCGTGTACTTCTATTGGGTGGGTGAGTGTGCTAACAATACAACCTCTCTTATATAAAGGCCTGCAGTAGGGGGGTTCGTTTGGCCTGAGAAGGTCAGGTTTTTTGCTGTGATTTGTGGGGAGGAGGGCTAAAATCTTCCTTACGGAGTGCTGCTCGTCTTCCTAACTTAATATCAGGTGTCATATTTGCCTAGGTTTTGAGTTGAGGGCATTCTGGGGGCCCCTCTTCTGGGGGGGACCCCCGGATAAACGAGAGGCCAAAGAAAGGCAGAACCAAAAAAGGACATTGCCATGTCGCAAGGTCCGATGCGTTTTCGAAATTCTATGAGAATCCAGGTAAAGCCTGAATATCGTGGTGAAGTGGGTCTGAAGACGATCGCTGTGGATGTTTTACAGAAGTTGCTGAATTTACAGGTCAGTGATATATTTGTTCTCCAAGATTTTGTTAATAACCAGAGATAAAAAACTCTGGAGAGATAAAAGAGCCTTTCAGGAAGGCACTGCCTATAAATGGCATCAAACTTCTGTAATTACACGTCCACACAGGGGTAACATCAACAGAACTCCCAGGGATTCTGAATCAAATTCCTCGCTAAACTCCTCTGTCTCATCTTCTTCCTATAACAGACAAAAGCATCGGAAACCACGGAAAAGCAAAAGACCACCATCTGGAGAGGATTCAGCATACACTAAGAGAAGAATCACCGACACGGCTAGCACTTCTTCTACCACCAATCTTTTTCCTCATGGTAAAGGTAACTCACGGGGTGCAAATCAGCTCCCTCCAACGGGACCCACTGGTGTAGGGTCCTCTGTTTCCACCTCTATGGGTGATACTTCTCTATCATCTATCACGACTACACTTCTTCGTTCTGATCAAGATTTTTTAGATCACTAAATGGAGACTCAGCCTCCAAACCCACTCATTCACCAACCTCTCTATCATCTAACACTCTTAACATTGTCAACCTCTCCAATCATCTACTTACACAGTCCGAAAGCGACCTACTACATAAGGGCCTTAGTTTCTGTCCAGATGCAGACCTAGATCCCTTTGAAGTTATTAAGGATCTACACCTCTTTGTAAGAAAATTGTACTATAAAAGTACCATTTCCAAAGAGAAAGCTAAAAATATCTCCCAAACAGAAACTAAAAAAGCAGATGAGGCACTCGAGGATCTCCTAACCCTCTTAGAGGAACAGGACCCCAGTGACCTCATCGATACAATTGACATTGAAAATCTCTTAGAGGAACATATCAAAAAGGAAGCTCCATTATGCCCAGATCAACAAAGAAAATTCAAGAAAAAATCAGATAAATTTCCACCCTTTACAACTAATCCCAATCTAGCTGCATTCATAGCATCTACCACGTCAGAAGTCAAAAAATTAAAAATCAAAAAATCACAAACTTTTCAAGGTAATCTCTCCAATGATGAACTACTGGCCTTAGAAACTCTCAAAAAGGATTACTCTCTCACGATTAAGCCATCTGACAAAGGTGGCAACATTGTCATCATGACTAATGAGCAGTATAAAAATATGTGCCTAAAAGTCGTCACCAATTTATCATGGTATAAACCCATTTCAAAAAGCATTGTAGACAAATTCCATACCGCTTTTTATGATTTGGTTGATAAAGCATTCTGCAGCGGAGCTATTGATAAAGATATCTGGGAATACATAAGAACTCCATATCCACGCACCCCCACATTGTATTGTCTTCCCAAAATACACAAAAACAAAGAAACCCCCCCCGGACGCCCCATTATCTCCGGTAATGGGTCCCTAACGGAAAACCTGAGCAAGTTTGTAGATAGCCATCTCAGACCGTACGTTTCTGGTCTGTTTTCTTATATTAAGGACACCATCCATTTGTTGCAAAATCTGGAAGAATTACACGCATTACCACACTCACTCCTAGTAGCCATCGACGTTGAGGCATTATACAGCTCTATTCCACATGATGCAGGACTTTCAGCCATCAGACACATCTTGTCGCAATCTCACAAAGATGATCGCAAGCTCAACTCTTTTCTGTTGGACTCTCTTGATTTCATTCTGACACATAATTTTTTCACCTTTGACGGCTATATTCATATTCATGATATGGAATGGTACATCCGAGGCTCTTCACTCCTTCATACATATTATGAATTCAAACACCTCTAACCTGTTTTTTACGATGGTCTTCAGTGATACCTCAATTACCTTTTTAGATTTAAGTATAACCAAATCCACAGATGGATCCCTTTCCAGCGGTCTCTACCGAAAAGAGACCGCTGGAAATACTATCCTACATGCTTCAAGCTCACATCCCAAATCATTAGTTGCATCCATCCCCTATGGGCAATATCTAAGACTCAGGCGCAACTGCTCAAACGATACTGACTTTGTTAGGGAAGCCAATAAACTAAGAGAGAGACTCGTCGAAGGAGGCTACTCACCTACATGTTTAAAAAAAGCATTTAAAAGAGCCCGAGGACAACTAAGACATAATATCTTGTTCTCTAAAAAAACTGCTCCCACCTCTCAACCAACTATTAGGGTAATTACTACCTACAATAAGCAGCATGGGACTCTCAAGAATATTCTGCAAAAACTTTGGCATCTACTACAAATAGACCGCAATATAAAACCACATATAACTTCGACACCTACTATCACATATAGGAAGGCCCGCTCATTGGGGGATTACCTTGTAAAAAGTGAATATACAGGCACCTTTCGTTCAGATACATGTAAGCGACTAGGTACCTTCACATGTGGTGGATGTTCATGTTGTCGCTATATGAACACAAAAAACAAATTTAAATTACCCAATGGAAGAATGTATAGACCGAGACACTTTTCCAACTGCAAGACCCCTGGAGTGGTCTACTTACTCACTTGCCAATGTGGATGTTTCTACGTTGGCAAGACCAAATTACAATTCCATAAAAGGGCGGCACGACATGTCGCCAGCATGAGGCAGGCGGATCCGGACCTCCCTCTGGGGCGACATGTGTGCGACCACCACACGGGAAAGTTTCCCCTTGTCCAATTCACCATCCTTGACCGTGTCCATCCGGACACGAGGGGTGGTGATTGGAACAAGATCTTGCTCCAGAGGGAGGCCCGCTGGATAGCTAACCTCAATGCAACACAATTCCCAGGTTTGAATACCCAGATGAGTTTTCGCCCCTTCTTGGAGGGTTTTGTCTCAGGGGGGTGTGAAAAGGAATAAGGTATCCAATACTATTTATTTAATAAAATGTCAATCACTTTCGTAGTACATTTTGTGAATTTTCCAGCAATAATGGTTGAGTCAACCAGATCTGTGATGATGAACCTTGTGTATAATCCCTTGATGACATTGTCTGTATTCATGAATATGTATCCCTAATATGTTTACACATGTATAACCATATTTGTACTTTGATATATCAATTTCCTTGCATATACATAAATTACCTGTCATGCATATTTATCCATCCTTTGCCTACTTAATTATGCCCACCGTACTCTACTTACAATAATGACGTCTTCTGCAATCTCCTTGAAGGATACCATCCAAAAGAATTAAATAAATTTCCCCTTCAGTTTATCATTTTTTGTGGCTGCATGGCTTTGGATCTGTCCTCGCCCGGCGCACGTGAGCCACGTCGAACCATCCTTGGATGACGGCGTGGCACTTTTTTACACTGCAGACTCGTCCGTCCAACCGGGCCTGTTATGTCGGTGTGTTCGTGCGTCGGTGGGGTTGATCTGCATGACGCTCTCCCAGCACTTTTTCTGGGGGGGGGCGCCGTGCGGACCGTCCCCTGGGGCCCCTTTGGACACCCTGTCTTCTTCCCCCCCGTTCCTGTTCTTGGAACATATAAAAATATACATATACACACTCTTTCATATATTTCCCCTTCGTAAGGTCGATAAATTTAATGGAATGTAATTTGATTCTAATCTTCATGCTTTTTCATATTTTTATATCTATATATATTTTTTATTTTTTTTTGTCTTTTTGTCTTTTATCATTTTTTCTTTTATTTTATATTTTTTATTTTTTATTTTTTATTTTATTTTATTTTATTTTATTTTTATTTTCATTTTTTCCCATCTCCCCTCCAACCTCACTCACTCTCTTTTTTTCTTTCATCCTCCTCCTCAATCTAATTTCTAATTTTATTTTCAATTTTATTCTTTTCTCCGTTCTCTTCTTCTTTTCTTTCCTTTTTTCTTTTTTCTTTTTTCTTTCCTCCTTTTGTTCACATGATTGCTTTCTCTTCTCCTCTTTAAATGTGTCCAAATTAGTTTCTCTATCCCAACAAGTATTAGCCTGACAGGATGCTGTCATGCGCTGTGCTATGCGCAATGACATCACCTCCTGGGACGGCGTGACTCCGGGGTTTCCTCCCCTCTAGGATCTCCGGATATCCGCCCTCCCTCTATGCGTCGCTCCATTCGACGCATGCGCACACTGCAGAAGCGATATTCCTTCCTCTGCTGACACCTCGGGTTGGAATCTCACTGTGCAGGCGCCGGCGGCTATTTAAGCCGCGTCTCGGCGTCCTGCCCAGTGTGCTGTCTCACCATCCAACCCTCCGGACGTTTTTTCGTTCCAGCTGCCTAAATACCATCCTCATACCTAATAAGTAAGTAAGATCAAAAAATCTCCTTCCCTTTGAACTGTATGTCTTACCGCTCAGTGACATCTCTCTAAGAGATAAAATTAAGCATACCTTGCCATACTCTTTTTACTTGCCGGCTTTATACCTACCTGACTAATGGTGTACTGCTGTGATTAATTGACCAAATCCATATGTAATTCTTTCTCCACTGCATAAATGTAAAAAATAGTCCCCCTCTTCCTTTTGGGTGAGGGGATAATAAAAAATGTATGGGATATATGCAAATTGATAGTTTTTTGAGAAAATTACTCACAAGCTTATATATATATTTTTTCTCTTCTTAAAGGGCAATCTGGGATCCAACAGGGTTGTCCTTCCTTTTTTGGGGGGCCTTTGCGAGGCCATTTCTGAAGCCGATGGACAGCCTCTATCTTACACTGGCTGATCAGCTGACAACCAGTGCGTTTCTCTTTTAAAAAGATCTAGTCTGCTACCCTATGCCAAATTGTAGGTTGGGGTGTAGGTGGGGGGAGGGGGGTAAATGTCCTGCACTGGAGTCAAGTAACTGCTGTATTAATGTCCTGCAGGCTGCACTGGTCACCTCATGGTCACTGAGAAATGATTTTACTGGTCACGTCACGGTCACTGATGAATGATGTACTGGTCACGTCACGGTCACTGATGAATGATTTACTGGTCACGGTCACTGAGAAATTACTTACTGGTCACGGTCACTGAGAAATGATTGTACTGGTCACGTCACGGTCACTGAGAAATGATTGTACTGGTCATGTCACGGTCACTGAGAAATGATTGTACTGGTTACGTCACGGTCACTGAGAAATTATTGTACTGGTCACGTCACGGTCACTGATGAATGATTGTACTGGTCACAACACGGTCACTGATGAATGATTGTACTGGTCACAACACGGTCACTGATGAATGATTTACTGGTCACGTCACGGTCACTGATGAATGATTTACTGGTCACGGTCACTGAATGATTGTACTGGTCACGTCACAGTCACTGAGAAATAATTGTACTGGTCACGTCACGGTCACTGATGAATGATTGTACTGGTCACAACACGGTCACTGATGAATGATTGTACTGGTCACAACACGGTCACTGATGAATGATTTACTGGTCACGTCACGGTCACTGATGAATGATTTACTGGTCACGGTCACTGAATGATTGTACTGGTCACGTCACAGTCACTGAGAAATAATTGTACTGGTCACGTCACGGTCACTGAGAAATGATTGTACTGGTCACGTCACGGTCACTGAGAAATGATTGTACTGGTCACGTCACGGTCACTGAGAAATGATTGTACTGGTCACGTCACGGTCACTGATGAATGATTGTACTGGTCTCGTCACGGTCACTGATGAATGATTGTACTGGTCACCTCACGGTCACTGATGAATGATTGTACTGGTCACCTCACGGTCACTGATGAATGATTGTACTGGTCACCTCACGGTCACTGATGAATGATTGTACTGGTCACCTCACGGTCACTGATGAATGATTGTACTGGTCACCTCATGGTCACTGATGAATGATTTACTGGTCACCTCACGGTCTCTGATGAATGATTTACTGATAACCTCACCGTCACTGATGAATGATTGTACTGGTCCCCTCAGGGTCACTGAGGAATGATTTTACTGGTCATGGTCACTGATGAATGCATTTACTGGTCACGGTCACTAGGGCTGGGCAATTTTCTAAAAAAAAAAAAAAAAACTGATTTAAAAAAAAAACTCGATTCACGATTCAAATTTCTTTATTTATTTTTTTGGACACTGCACCGGTCCTGAGGAGCTGTGGGCAGGAGTTTTTTGGTGAGGCCGCTGCTTCAGCCTAGTCCGCGGCGTCCGGCCTCGCGGACTAGGCCGAAGCCACGACCTCACCTAAAAACTCCTGCCTGCAGCTCCTCGGGACCGGTGCTGTGAAAAAAATAAAAATCTAAAAAAAATTGATTTGCTTAAATTTTGAATCGATTTGACCTCTCAACTCAATTCAAGATTTAAATCGATTTTTTCCCCAGCCCTAACGGTCACTGATGAATGAATGTACTGGTCTCGGTCTCTGATGAATTACTGTACTGCCACTGCTGATCATGGTCACTGATGGTGATGATTATGAACTGTGATTTTTCTAATATGCAGCATGGCAGGGGGAGGGGGGGGTAAATGTCTTGCACTGGTCATAGTAACTGATGTAATGTCCTGCAGGCTGTACTGGTCATTGTAACTGCTGTATTAATGTACTGCCACTAGTCAGTCACTGATGAATGAATTTACTAGTCACAGTCACTGATGAATGAATTTACTAGGCACAGTCACTGATGAATGATGTTACTGGTCACGGTCACTGAGGAATGATTTTACTGGTCATGGTCACTGAGGAATGATGTTACTGGTCACGGTCACCGATGAATGAATTTTATTGGCAGTGTTTTTGTTTTGTTAACTATGTAATTGAGGAGTAAGGGTCTTTCCTTGTACTGTATTTTTCAGTTTCAACCATAATGTCCAGTTACCATCATCAAAGTGGCGCTCACAAGCGTAAAAAGAAAAGGGAAGACACCTACAAAACGGAGAAACTTCAAAAAATCACACATTTTTCTCAAGTCATCTTCCAGGACGGCACACCTGAGAGATGAGAGGCTCCTCCCGACAGGAAACACAATCAATCAACAGCTGTTTTAAGTCCACACCCTTCCCCTTGATCCTCAGTTTTTGATTGTGTTTCTCCCTACACAGCAAAACTGTTTGTTTTTTTCCAAATGATCGAAGCCTGGGGCTGGTGGTCTCCCCCTGGGAGCCGGACCAAATGCCTGGGAAGCCTCTGGGTCTGGCAGGATATATTTATCCTTCCCGGGGGGTTCCCCTATCCTTTCTTCAGGGGGGGCAGCAAAAACTGGGAAAGCCCCCCTGATAGCTGAAGGCCCCTGGGTACAGTGGTGTACCCAGAACTTCAGGGGCCCTTATCCTGTCTCCCCCCTTACCTGTCCGGGCGTCCGTTCAGACGGGGGTGCTGGCCGTCGGTTCTTTCCAGGGGATCGTATCCCCTGACTTCTGGGCCCCTGGTAGCTTGCGTGGGCTGCTGGGGAGGGCACCGCCTGAACGACCCGCGTTCTTACCCAGAAGGGAAGGCTGAGAGTCAGCAGGAGCAGGCGCCCACATCCTCCTTTCGAGGAGGCACCAATTCACTATGGTAATTGTCTGCCTAAACCACCTCAGATGGGAATGAGGAACGTATGGCATTGCCCCCCCATGTGCATATACTGACTGGTACAGTGCAGGACACAGCCTAACCTTGCAGCTCCCTAAAGGGACAGCAGTTGGAGGGGGGGCACTTTGGCGGCTATCCTCCTTGCGTGTGGACCATAAGGATGGAAAAGCAAGCCCGTTGGCTGTGGCAAAAGGGGGAAGACGACAACGGTGAGTCAAAAATCCCCAATCCCAGCCAGACGGTTTCTGGGCATTTGAGATCATCTCCACTGGGGTCTGGATTCAAATAGCCCAGAAGCTTTTGCTAAGAACATCAGCCACAGCTCCCTCTTACATCAATGATGCTGTATGGTGGACAAGTGGTGCAGAGGAGCGAATGTGCCTAAACCACCTCAGATGGGAAAGAGGTAGGTAAGGCATTTTTTCCCCTTCCACCTATATTTACTGAGTGGTGCAGTGCAGGGCCTGGGGTCTGCATAACAAAACAGCCCAGAAGCTACTGCTAAAAACCACCAGCCACAGCTCCCTCTTATAGCAGAGACACTGTGGTTATCACAATAGTAGGTTGCCAGCCTCTCCCTACATACCCGGTTGTGGTACATTAGTAGGGGTGAATATAGCAAAGGGGGTGACCTGGTAGAACAAAGAGTTCCTTACTGGCCAGGTATACCACTGAACAAATTATTAATGGTGCAATGGTTGAAGGATTCAGGAGTAAGCTCCCTTGCTCAGCAGGTGCACTAGGTTATCTGGCCCTATTAGCCCAGCTGCTAGGAATCTGAAGTTGCTCCAAGATGCTTAAAAGCTGACCTAACCTTCAACAATGTGGCAGGGACCAAGGTTCTGTGTGGCACAGTAGGGGTTCCCTTGTGACAGATCCTCCTTTTGGGGGTTGCTTGCTATGGGTAACTTTTCCTAAGCTCCAACCTCCCACTCCACTCTTACATTGTGGTTATATTTTAATGCAGGGGGTAAGAAAAACCTTTTTGTTGGTTTGGGCTACAGTCCACTCAGTGACAGATCTAAAAGCGATTTACCATAAATTGTTTTCCTATATCCTTTGAATAAGGATTTTCTGTGCAAACATATGCAAGAGCTAGATGGCTATATGATTGCTTGTTTAAGGCCTGCAGGTGGCTATTTACCTCCAGGCTAAATTGGTAACCACCCTTTCTAGGGGTCTTAAATTGGTCTCTAGGGCTGGGCTCATTGAGACTTTAGTTACTAATCAGCCCCACCCGTGTATGAGCTGGCTAGCGTTTGCTCAATCTACGGAGGTAAAGTAGGACAACAGTTACTATAGTAAGGTGTCCAACCATTTTAGGATTGGTTCCTTCACTGGTGGTGAAGGATTAGTATCTACAGCCCAGGCTAGGCCTATGAAATAAATTGCCCGTTTGGTTATTTCATAAAGGGATACACCATGACTCCTTGGCTGCTCACCAGTAGACCTCAGTAGTGAAGGTTTGTCCTTGCTGGGGTGTTTGGTGGCACAGCAGAAATACACATTGAGATTTGTGACATCTCAGCTCATAAGGGGTATATTGCTGTACATCAGAAATGCACTGCACTGAAGCTTGTTGGGTGTCCTTTATGTCCTAAAGGTACTGCTTTGTTTGGCTACAGATCAGAAAAATACAACAGGGAAGGTGGTCTGTACTTTTTGGTTTTGTGCCGCACGGCAGAAACGCACATCATTGAGTCTGGTAAAGACATCTCTGCTCATAAGTGTTATATTGCTGCACATCAGACCTACACAAGTTTGAGGTCTGTCTGTGGGGGTTTTGTGTCCTGTATTACTGCCTTATTGGTTGCTTATCAGAAAGGCAGCAGGAAAGATTGATGGTCCTGATTTGTCGGGCTCCATAACAGAAGTACAAATTGAACCTGGGCCAGGGGTAGTACATATACTGCCTTTGGTAATCGGTACAGCACCACAAGGTGGCGTCGTGCTGATTCAGACAGTGCTATTAATGGCAATGGCTGCCAATTTTAGGCATGCGATTTGACATGTTGAGTCGCATGCCAAATCGCTTGAAGATGGATGTGCTATCTCTATTCAGAATTGTTAGATTGTTGCACATCAGAGATATACACGACTGAGGTCTGTCTGTGGGTCCTGTATTACTGCCTTATTGGTTGCTTATCAGAAAGGCAGCAGTGAAGATAAATGGTCCTGATTTTGTTGGAAAATACAAAATTTAACCTGTGCCTGGGGTAGTACACATACTGCCATTGGTAATCAGTGCAGCACCACTAAGTGGCCCCTACTGATTCAGACAGTGCTATTAACGGCAATGGCTGCCGATTTTAGGAATGCGATTTGACATGTTGAGTCGCATGCCAAATCTCTTCAATATGGATGTGCTATCTCTATTCAAAATTGTTGTTGCACATCAGACACATACAAGATTGAAGGTTGTCTGTCCTTTATGTCTTACATTTACTGCCTTATTGGCTGCATATCATAAAGGACACAACAGTGAAGGTTGTTTGTCTTTTTCTGATTTTGTTTTTGCTGCTCAGCAGGGAGACACATTGAGCGTGATGGCATCTCTGCTCAGTATTGGTATATGCTACACATCAGACATACACAAAGATTGAACATTGTTTGTGTCCTGTATGTCCTATATTTACTGCCTTATCGTCTGTATATCAGAAAGGCACAGCAGTAAGTGGTGTTTCTCATTGATCTTCCTTGCTGTTTCTTAGGTATACACAGTAGGGGGTTGTTGGCTGCACTCCTCCAGGGAGCCACAGCATGGGGACCCCTTGTTTGTTCGACCTTAAAACTGCTTTTCCTGCGACCTGTGTAATCTTGAGGTCTGTGGTTCCGTAAGCAGGGACTGCTGGAGACGCTGCGACCTGGAGTCGCACAGTCACGAATGGTACCCTTTGGAAGCCATAGTATATGACTTCTCAGGCGTCTTGCAGTCCCAAGTGGCAGGTTGGGTCGCACGGGTGTGGGAACCCTAAGCTTATCTGTCCCTCCTGTTGAGGTTTTGCTACGCAGCAGGGATACTCATTGTGGAGTTATTGCCTTATTTTGCAGTAGACCAGAAAGATCGCAGCTGTAAAGGCTGTCTGTTTCTTTGTTTTTATGTTGCTGCACAGCAGAAATACTCAACATTGAAGCTTGTTGGTGCTTTCTGTTTTATATTGCCTTACCTTATGGCACTTCAGAAAAACCCAATGCTGTAGGTTGCTTGTGTTCTTTCTGTGTTGGTTCTATGTAACTGCACTACAGAACTGCATAACAGAAAGGATGGTCTTATAACTGTACTTGGTGGTTCGTCATAAATACGCAACATAGAAGTTTGGGTCTTTCTGTCTTCTCTTTAAGGCCTTGTTTTACTGTACATCAGTAAAACACCATTGTAAAAGGGGGTTCCCATCCTTTCTGTATTTACCAGTTATGACCTAGCTAGCTGCACTTCAGAAATGCGCAGCATTTAAGGTGTGTTTGTGTCTTAATGTTTACATATTGGCCGCACATCAGAAAACCAGACTGTGAGGTTCAGATTTGGGTCTCTTCCCATGTTTGATATGTTGGTTTAGCTAGTCACACTCAGATACACAACATTTTTGTCTGTTTGTGTCCTTTCTGTTTAAATCTATTGTGCTATGTCCACAATCTATGATTTTTTCTTTTTATTTGTGATATTAATAATACATGTATCACCTTTTGTATTTCAGCCTTTTCTTCTGTAGAAGGGCCAGGAGTTCTGGCTGCAAATGTCACATGTCAGAAAGCCTCGACCCCTTACTTTCAGGGATGCCAGAGCTATTTCCTAGGGTTGAAGCCCGGTAGAGTTATGGGTCACTGGAGGAAGGCGATAATGAGTCGCCCTGTAATAAGAACTTAGGAAGTTCGGTTCAGAGGAGTTTTATGGCCTGAAGATGAAGTATAAAGATGTATACCCGACCAAATAGGTTACAGCTCGGTGCATGGCCTTCATTTTGCCCTTCTAGCAAAACTAGATGTAGCAGTATGAGTGTTCTCCTCCTGCTACGGATGTTAATCTCCTGAGTAGGCTCTCAGGCATAAGTAAAACTATAGATTGGGCATGCCTTAAACCCAGGGGTTAAGTTTTTGTTAATCTATTTCCCTTAAGTAGGTTTCCCTTCAGTCTTTGCTGACGTAAAGATAAAAATGAACAAAAAAGGTTGTCTGTCAGGGGCCCCCCTTTTGGCAGTTTTATTTCCCTGGACAGGGTTGTGTTAAGACAGGCTCCCTTATTGATCAATGTAGTGTCCTTGTCTTACAACACAGATCTCCGATTAATCTTTTTAGTGGTTCTAAGCAGCACCTATAGGCAGAATAGGCCATTGTTGTTAGATGTGTGACAGGCAACATTGATAACCTACAAGTTTAACATGTTTTCTGATTCCATCTTTAAGAGCCCACTCCACCTAGATCCTGCATCCGAAGCAGAGAAGGCAGGGACACCGGTGGAGTAGACCAGCACATCAGCCGCATGATCCAGCTAAGATACCTTCATCAAGCATATGGAGTGAAGGTAAAGCTCACTGCAGAACCGAGGTTCGCCAAGAGGGTCTTGCAGTGGTCCCACCCTAAAGGTAGGCCTGAGCTACTTGATTATCCTCTCAGGTGTGCCGTCCTGGAAGATGACTTGAGAAAAGTACTAGTTACCGGTAACTGTCTTTCTAGGAAATCTTCCAGGATGGCAGGCCTACTTCCCACCCGTTGGAGGAGGGAAAATTTTAGAACACTAGAAGGTGAGTACCTATGAGGAATGATTTCCCTTGTGAAACAGGTTCAGGAGTTACTTCTCTACAAACTGAGGATCAAGGGGAAGGGTGTGGACTTAAAACAGCTGTTGATTGATTGTGTTTCCTGTCGGGAGGAGCCTCTCATCTCTCAGGTGTGCCGTCCTGGAAGATTTCCTAGAAAGACAGTTACCGGTAAGTAACTAGTACTTTTTTAATGTGCCCAATGTTGGTCAGAGCTCTACATCAGACAATGATGCAGAAAAAGTTGCTGAGGCAAGCCCAGAAAGCCTTGACCCCACAATTACTGACATGCCAGTACAGGAGCAATTGCTACTTAGCCAGTTTCCCCTGAATGAACCAAGTACAAGCCAGGAGTTAGGTGGTGTTACTGAGGGCAATATTGAAAAAGATAATCCTGAAACTGAGCCATTTGCAGTAACCGATGTTCACTTGATTGGTAGTGACATAGCTGTGTTAACTGACATTGCATCTACAAAATATGTCACAGACAGGGAAAACTTTACAATTACAGATGCACATGTGAAGAGATTTATAATCACAAATGGTCCTTGCAGAACTACAGGTCCCTTTTAAGAGAGACAATGATGAGGAACGGAGGTGTTTTCAATAAAATATTATGAAAGAACAACAAAAACAGGACTTAAACTCCCATTATCTGGCTCTGTTAATTCTCCAAAATTGAATGTTGCATACTGTGAACATGCTGGTTATTTGACCGTAAAAACTAGGCTCTGAACCAGCATGGGCAAAGGGGATTCAAAAATGGAAAGGCTTGTCAACAAAAATACAGGTTCATGAAACATCTCAAACTCGTATAGATTCTTGCATAATCTATGATCAGTGGCGTAAAAAGGGAACAATTGATGAGGAAAGCGAAAAACAATTAAGAAAAGAAAAAACTTTTGTAGAGATGTTTTAAATAGAATAGTGAATGTCACCTTGACTATGGCTATGAATAACATGGCCTTCCATGGCCACAGAGGAAAAAATAGGAGAAGTCAACAGTGGAAACTTCCTGGCAATAATTGAACTGCTAGCTGAGTATGATCCCATATTAAAGCAATTGCTACAGTTACCACAGGGAAAAGTCAAATACCTTAGTCCAAAAATTCAAAATGAAGTTATAGATATTTTGTCAAAGCAAGTTCTGAATGACATTTTGTCTGAAGTGCACAACGCACAGTTTTACTCGTTGATTATAGATACTACTCAGGATATCTCTAAATGTGATCAAATGAGCCAGGTGCTCCGATATGTTTCTATTGAAAGAGATACAAATACGAGAGCAAAACAAATTAACATACATGAGGCATTTCTTGAATTTCATGCTATTCATGACCAAAGTTCTGCAGGTATAGAAAAAGAAATACTTGCATTTATTGATGATAAAGGAATTTCTCTGGAAAAGTGCCGTGGTCAGGGCTATGATGGTGCTGCCACAATGAGTGGAAACTATTCTGGTGTGCATACTCGAATTTTGCAGAGAGAGAAAAATGCACTTTATGTTCATTGTGCAGCACACAATCTTAATTTGGTCCTCCAAGATGCTGTGGCAGAGATTACGGAGGTCTCAAACTTCATGGGTGTGGTTCAAAATTTACACACTTTTTTTGGGGACAGTGGAAAGCAGTGGGAGATAAAAAAAAAAACGATCAAGGGGTTAATATGGCGCACAATGGAGGTAGCCGAGTACATATAACTAAAAATGGTGGGAGGAAGGGGGTGGGTTGGGGGTTCCTGAGAGGGGGAACTTGATGGTGGTAGTTAATGTTTCACAACAAGTTAGGGTATTAGTCCATGTAAGGATAAAATGATGCTGAATAAATGGAAGGCAGCCAGTCTATAAAAGCTAGAAGAAGCTCTGGAACAAATAAAAAAGAAAGAAGGACGGCGCCCTCTAAGTGCAGCATGTATGTTAAAAATATTTATTACAATAGATAAAAACACTCACATTTGAGTTGCTAAAAACTAGCATGTAAAGTAGTTTCATCCGCGTGCTCTCGGGGGATGTGGGTGTCACGGGCCAGTGGAGGGGTTCCTGGGATGTGAGTCCTGTAACCTGGGTCCTGGTAGCTATTCCAGTGGTGCCAAGGGTCCTCAGAGCCTCCGGGCGGCCAGGATGTCGGTCATGGATCCTCCGTGGAGCGTCGTGCTGACCTGCGTCTTCACTTCCGGGAGCGGGGTGAGGCGGGCGGTGCTTCGCGTTCAGAGCATGCGTGCTCCTTCATCAGGCTATCGCCTATAGCCTGATGAAGGAGCACGCATGCTCTGAACGCGAAGCACCGCCCGCCTCACCCCGCTCCCGGAAGTGAAGACGCAGGTCAGCACGGCGCTCCACGGAGGATCCATGACCGACATCCTGGCCGCCCGGAGGCTCTGAGGACCCTTGGCACCACTGGAATAGCTACCAGGACCCAGGTTACAGGACTCACATCCCAGGAACCCCTCCACTGGCCCGTGACACCCACATCCCCCGAGAGCACGCGGATGAAACTACTTTACATGCTGGTTTTTAGCAACTCAAATGTGAGTGTTTTTATCTATTGTAATAAATATTTTTAACATACATGCTGCACTTAGAGGGCGCCGTCCTTCTTTCTTTTTTATTTGAAAGCAGTGGGAGATCCTGTCTTCATTTACCAGTGAATCCTCTGTTACACTGAAGAAATTGTGTCCCACACGCTGGTCATCTCGCTATGATTCGCTGCTTGCCTTGCGTTTTCGTTTTGTAGATGTACTTAAAGCGCTATCAAAAATAAGCCTTGTAGCTACCAAAAAAAGTGAGAGAAGAGGCAATGGGGCTGAAAAAAAAGCCCTTCCAAACTATATTTCTAATTGTTCTACAAATCAAAATATTCTCAAACATAAATTCTGTCTAAACTCCTCCAGTCAGAGAGCATGGACTTGTCCAAAGCTTCTCATTTAATTAAGACATCCTTGGATGAGCTATCCAATTTCAGAAGCAGTTTTGGGGAAGCCAGAAATAATGCTGTATTGCTTGCACAAAAATGGAATATTACCCCCAGATTTGAAGCAAAACGAATTTGCACTGTTAGAAAGCATTTTGATGAATTGTGTCTTGAGAGATTAGAGGACCTTGAAGAACGTTTCAAAATCAACGTTTTCTATAGGTGCTTAGACATAATAGTAAACCAGTTGTCAAACAGGTTTCAGGGACTTAATCGTGGTGTTCAGCGGTTTGAAATAATTCAACCTGCAGTTCTAGTATCAGCATCGGATGATTTGTTTAAAGCTGCATCAAATCTACAACAAAAGTATGAAAAAGACCACCCATCAACTTTCGCTGGTCAGCTTCTAAGTTTTAGATCAGCACTTAAAGAGGACATTCAGAAATTGTCCTCTGTGAAGGATCTTGCACATTTGCTCTTAGTTGAGAATAATGCTCTTTCATCAAATCTGCCAGATGTGTGCACAGCGTTGCTTTTATTCCTAACACTACCTGTGACTGTGGCCTCAGCAGAAAGATCCTTCTCAAAACTAAAACTAAAAAAGAATTATCTCAGAAGCACTATGTCTGAGCAAAGGCTTTCTGGGCTTGCTACCGTAAGAATTGAAAATGCTAGAGCAAAACAGCTGGACCTAAACCACATTGTGGACACTTTTGCAGAATTGAAGACACGCAGACGTGTTTTCTAAGATTTGGTGTTTTGTGAGTACACAAGTTGGAAGAGTTTTCAAAGTTCATGTTTGGTTTTGTTGCCAGCCATAGCCTTTGTTCTTTGGGTTAAACCATGGGGTCTATTTAACCTATTCACAGAGCCATTCACCCTCTGAAAATGTCAAAACATTTCTTTTTTGCCACTTGGCACAAAAAGATATGTTCTTTGTTTTTTGGTTTTCCAGGTCAAACTTATGGAATGTAATATTGTATTTTGACTATTAGATGAAGCTGAGGAGCATGGGAAATATGTTATAAAAAGAACTCTTTGGTTCCAGTTTGGCAAATAATAAAGTGGAAATTTAGGCAAATATTTGAATAAATACACGGTAGAATTGGCAGCTTATGTTTGAGTGTGCAGTAAAGGTACAATGGTGCAAACCTGACTGGCTTTCTAAGATCGCTTTGATGTGTAAAACTGAAAACTGGCTGAACTGAATTATAAGTATTTGGCAAATATTTTGTCTGAATGCTTATATGTATGTCAGCTTTGTACTTTGTTGTGTTGACTAGAGTTCCACTTTACTTGTTTAGCCTCAGTTGTTGAATTGGCTTGTTAACCGATACATTTCTTTTTACATACCTGTCCACAGCTGCCCCACGTGCCCACTTTGAGCATTGCAAATCAGGCAAAATTTCATCCTATGTGAATCAAATATTTTTTTTTAATCCAGTCAAAATTAGTTTTCTGCATACACTCTTTTGTAAAGTGTGTGTAGACCTTGCCCATTTACCCATCTAAATATTCCTTTTTGATGACAAATGACACCTTTCTAGTCAATTAAATTAAAGGATGGCAAGTTTTTGGCTTCTGCACTGCCCGTTTGGCTGGAAAACAGCTTTGGAGAGAAATGGATAGAATCAAAGAAATATAGTAAGATATTGTTAATTTATCATCATCGTATCTTCATATTTTAGATCAAGATTCACTCTTTTTCAGTTTGACTTTTTCTAATGTTCTGTTGCCCTACATTTGGCTGTTCTTTTCCTTTGGTTATTTTTAAAAGACATGTTGAAAATATGCACGTTAAGCATCAAGGTCTAAATCAAGTAGGTGTAAACTCAAAAATTAAGAATTTTTTGCCAAGTTAAAGTGCATAGAATGTAAGACCTAATTTCTTCCTTCCCTTACAAGGTTGTCATCCTGTTAATTTTCCTCTTAAACTGGTGCAGTTTGCGTTGTTTGCCCTTTACAAAACGTAAGTATAAAAGAGTAAGAGTAGTACACACAATGCTTTGAATTTTGCAATTTATTATATGGTTATTTAAATTTTTGTTTTGTTGTTCGAAATTAATATAAGCTGTTGCCTGGGTACTGTGCCACATGAGTGTGGTAATCTGTTGTTCAATGGAATTAGTTTTTTTTTGTGGGGGGGGGCTGTTTGCAGGGGGGGCCCCATACAACATTTTGCTATGGGGCCCTGTGATTTCTAGTTACGCCCCTGGCCCCAGCAACCTTTTTTTCAGATAAGGGAAGTGTGAAATCCCGAATTGACTTTATTTTAGGTTCCAGGGCACTGAAGGTCGTAGAGTGGAAGCAATGGGAGGTGTCTTTCTCCGAACACCAGGTTTTGGTGGGAAAGTTTATTTTTGATCAAGATGTCAAGACTGGGAGAGAAATCTAGAAATTAAATCTGTTATTGGAAGACCAAGGGATTTTTGATAAGTTTGCTCTGCAATAAAAGGGTGGTTGGGAAGGGGGATTTTGAATCCTTTTTCGAGTGGTGGGACTGGCTGAAGGAGCGAATCAAGCTCTTTCTTCAAGCAGGTGTAAAGAAGGCAAGGAAAGAGAAACAAGAAGGGAGGGTTCTCCAGCATAGGTTGAGACTCCTGCTTAAATTAAGGCAGGGAGGCTGGGAGTTAGAAGAGGAGATCGGAAAGCTTCGGGAGGAGATAAAGAAAGCTTGGGTGATAAAGAAGCTAATCTTCCAAGCTAAAGTGAAGGACATGGAGAAAGGGGAGACATGTTCGCGGTTCTTCAAGAAACTCTTGAGGGGACGCAATGTGATGAAATTGGTGATGGTGCAGGGACAGGAAGTGAATGGTGAGAAGGTGATGGAGGCGGTGAGTGAGTTTTATATGGATTTGTTTGCAGGTGGACGTGGAGTAAGTGCTGAGGAGATGCGAGAGTATTGCGAGAAAGTGGATGCGAGATTGTCTGAGGATAGGTTTGGTATGTGTGTGGTTGTGTCTGAGGAGGAAGTGAGGCGAGTGATAGATGGGATGAACCGGAATAAGACACCTGGGAAAGATGGGTTGACTGTTGAGTTCTTTTGTAAAGTGTGGGAGGTGATGAAGAATGAGGTGTGTGAGTTGGTGAGGCTGGTGTTTGAAGTGGGGGAGATGCCAAAGTCCTTAAGGGAGGGGGTGATTACCCTCATCTATAAAAAGGGCGACAAGAGAGACATTCAGAATTGGCGGCCAATTACACTGTTGAACGTTGACTACAAGATTGTGGCAAGATTGATTGCCGATCGAGTCAAGCTTGTGATTGGGGAGCAGCAGGTGTGTGCGGTTCCTGGTCGACGAATTTTTGACAATCTATCGTTACTGAGGGATGTCGTATACTACGCGCAATCTAACAACTTGCCGTGCCTTCTAGAGTCGATTAACCTTGAAAAGGTGTATGACAAAGTCTCCCATCAGTTTCTGTTTCAGATTCTGGAGGTCCTAGGGTTTCCGGACCAGCTGATGAAGGTTATCAGAGGACTATACAAAGGTGTCTCAAGTCAGGTTTTGGTCAACGGTACCCTAGGGGGGAGTATCCCTGTGATGTCTGGTGTTAGGCAGGGGTGCCCCCTATCGCCTTTGATGTTCATCTGATTGATGGAGCCATTACTGAGTGCAGTGAAGGACAACGCATTCAAGGGTGTGTTTGTGCCTGGCAGTGGTGGAAGGAGTGTGAAAGTGTTGGGGTACATGGATGATGTTGTGTTGGTGGCTGGTGGAATGGTGATGTGCGGTGTGGAAGATTGCAGGTGAGTCTGTTCTGCAGTGTGTCTGGGATGAGTGTGAATTGAAGTAAGTGTCAGGTGTGTAGTGTGGGCCGTGAGGTGGAGACGCAGTCAGAAGGTGGAGAGGATGCAGGTGCTGGGTGTGTGTTTTGACAGGGAGTTGAGGGGAAGTCACAGTTTTCAGAAGGTGACTGAGCGAGTGGAGGAAAAGTTGTCTATGTGGCGGATGCGTGAATTGTCCTGCACCAGGAAAGTTCTGATCATCAAGTCAGTGATCCTTCCAATTATGTTTGTTTGTTATATTCCCGCCTCCTGATGATTGGGTGAGGAAGATGACGAGGCTACTGTTCTTGTTCTTTTGTTCTTTTGGGGAGGGAGGATGGAGAAGTGTGCAAGGGAGAAGATTACTAAACCAAGGGCCAAAGGTGGCTTTGGACTTCCAAAGATCGGGGACTTTTTGATGCTGCATTACTGGGTGACGTTGAAAAGGACCCTATGAGGTAACGGAATCGGGAAGGAGATGATGCAGTACCTTGGAGGAAGATTGTTTACAAGATGGGGACTCTATAGGCGGGCCCTGGAAAAGCTATAGGCATGGGTCGTTCCTCAGTATTTTTTGGTCCTAACCAAGATCTGGGAAGGATGGAGGTTGGGGGGTCTGGCGAGGGAGGTTGGTGATAAAAAGAAACTTAAAGCTTGGATTGCTGGGGAGATTTTTCCTAATGGGATACAGTACTTAAGAGAGAAGGAAAGTGTGCAAATCTGGAAGAGTATGAGCACAAGAGGAGTGATTAACCGCCAAAGGGACATATCCTGGATGACCTTTATGGGGTGTCTGACGACCATGAGTTTTATGAAAAGTAGGGATTTGGTAAGATCGGAGTTGTCCAAGGGAGGGCTGTGGGGGAGTGGAGGACGTGTTCCACGTGTTTTGGAACTGTGTCTTCGCTAAAGAAGTGCTGGGAAAGTTAAAGAACTTCCTGAGGGAGGTGGTGGGGGGTGGTTTTTGTAAGGGAGGAAATGGTGGTTCTGGGTTTGTGGAGATTGGAGAAAAATGCAGCCAGGAATTCGTGGTGCTTTTTTGTTGTCTACAAGGAAGTAATGTGGGATGTTAGGAATATATGGGTAGGAAGGAAGAGGTTAATTTCTGTAGAAGATGCGGTGAGGATATTTTTGGCTAGGATGTATATTGTTTATCTTTTTGATGTGAAAGGGATGGGGGAGGAAGAAGCTGGGAGATATTGGAAGAGAGAAGTGGAATGTCTTTTGATATATTTGCATGATTAAGATGTGCTCTGTATTATTAATTTGTTTGGTCATATGATGTGAAGGATGCAGTCACTAAGTACTGACAGTATATGTGTGGTGTTGTCCATTTGCTGAATTGACAAAAAAAAGTGGTGGAAGAAGGAATGAAATTGGGAGATTTGATGAAATTCTTGTGCATTTTTTCAATCAAAAGTGGGTTTGTGGCCATGCTGTCAATGTTGTGCGTGTATTGTTCCTGTCTGATCATGCCAACATAATTTGGAAGCATCTGCTGACCTACTCTTTTTGAACTGGTTGTTTAATCGTGTACACCGAAATGCAGCTTCCAGCAGAACATGGTCACCAATGTATGTATGTGTGGATTGTGGGCTGGTGGTGGGTGTTTTGAATAAGTCTTTTGTAATATGTGGGAATGCTTTGTAAGAATGACTGTTAAGTATGTTTCTATAATCTTGCAGAAAATGTGATGTGTCGCCTGCTATACATATGCACTGAAATTAAAGCTGTGTTCACTCTAAGGTTTTATCTAATTTTAGATTGTAAGCTCCTATGAGCAGGGCCCTTAAAATTCAATTGCTAAATGTAGCACCATATATCCTGTCCAAATTTTTTTGAAGCCAGTAAATGAATGTAAATTTATTTTTTTTCTGCTGGTAAAATAAAAGTACATTATTGAGCTTTGGGTTTTTTTTGTTTTTTTTCTTCTACTTTTCTTATTCTTTAGTTTTTGTGGGTGGTGGTTTTGGGAAAGTGCAATATCTTATATTTCACTTCAATATGTATTTGTGCACCAAAAAACTAATCTCTTTGCCCTGGTTCACATTGATGCTACTTTGAAATTGTGCTACTTCACTTGAAGTAGCACAATTTCAAAGTAGCAAGGTCAGCGTGATTTCAGGTGGCTTCATACACAAATGTCTATTGAAGTCGCACCTGAAATCGGCAAAAGTAGTGCAGGAACTACTTTAGCAAATTGGTGCGGCGCCACAAAAAAATGTTGCATCGATTGGAATAGTGCCATTGCCAATAGTCATGCGATTTGATCTCTCAAATGGCATGACCAATCGCTCCAATGTAAACCCTGGCTTCTGCACAACTGCAAGTTATAAAGATTCCACCTTTATCATTAACAGCTGTGGAGAATTGCAGGTAATGAATTCAGCTGGTAGATAGGCAGTGTTTGAATGTGTCAGCTCTGGTTCACATTGGTGTGATTTGACATGTCAAATCTGTGGCAATTGCACTGTTCTAATTGGTGCGATTTCTATTGATATTGGTGCAGAAACCTGCACTGATGTCTCTGATGTTGCCCCCACAGTCGGGACTGACATGCAGGAATGAAATTGTGGGAGTTCAGCTGAAGGCTTTCCTCCCGCTGTCAGTGTGAACCAGTGCTCAAACTGGGCCTTTTGTCTTTGTAATTCACCTGCTGCTAACCCAGAGACACCATTTCTTATCAAACTCCCTTAAGTTTACCTTCAAATATATGTAGAAATACAGATTTGCATATCTGAAAATAAAAAATACTAATCATGGTTGAGATCAAATATTCGCAGCCGCAATCAAAAGCGTGGTTTCACCTTCTGACCCGGAAATTAGTCATTGTATACACCTGGAAGTTCCTGTGCTGGTCAGGATCTCCATCTAGGTGGACATGGCGATGTCTCTTTAGAAAAGACGAGGTGCTGCTCATTGGCCGGGTAAGTGTAGGATATGTACTTGTACTTAATCAATGCGAGGGTGGATGCCGTAGTTAGATTTGGTATGGGTGGGGTTCATTGATTTGTTTGGCATCACCACACATTTGCTTCCGTCCCATGTGCACAGATCACTAACTGCATTTGTTCTGCTGATGTAAATCAGTAAGGACTATGCAAGTATAAATGAGAGCTCCTTTTATTCAAATATATATGACTTGTTTCACAGCTGGGCGAATTTTCCAGCAAATTTGGACCTCTGAGTTGCATGACAAGTTGTACCCTATGATTCTCAATAACCTTTCATATCTGTGCTACTTTAAGTCGCACCAACTTCAAAGTAGTCCCTGTAATACTTTGGTGTGACTTGAGGTATATCGGGTACAATATTACACCGGCATTCCCAGAAGTTGGGGCCAAGTTGCAGCGGCAAAGTGGCAGCAAAATAGTGTGACTTTCAGGTCGCAGCAGTGTGAATGAGATTCAAGGATAACACATTTGAATTTGGCCCTATTGTCACTTGTGCATCCTGAAAGTGTAGCAAATTCGTCCCTGCACTACCTTGGTTTGACTTTGATGCAATTTGAGGTTTATACACCACAAGATTACACAGACATTGCTTCAAGTCATGACAAAGCTGTGCAATTTTAAGGTCACACAAGTGCAAATGGGGCCTTATTCAAAGGTGTTATAAATTGCATTAGGTTAATTTCACACTTGGGTGACTTTCCATGCAGCTTTGGACCTCAGTCGCATGAAAAATTGTCCCCCTTGATTTCCATGCATATTTATTAGAGCTGCACGATTAATCGTCATCGTGATTTTTTCCCCTTTGCGATCTTGAAAAAAGCGTTTCACGATTCTTGCTATGCAAAGAACTCTCTCTGCTCTTTTGAAGCCACAGCTGTCAAAAGAAAGGAATAGAAAAACCAGGAAGTCTGTCAAGAATTAGAACATTCTTTATCAGTGAACTTGACTAGAAACCATTTGTCAATGAAATGGACTTCTGTGTAAGTGAGGAAAGTTTAACCACTTAAACACTAAACACTGACATTTGTTGGTTTCAGGTTAAAATAATTTTTTTTTTTGCTAGAAAATTACTTAAAACCCCCCAACATTATATATATTTTTTTAGTAGAGACCCTAGAGAATAAAATGGTGGTTGTTACAATATTTTGTCACACTGTATTTGCGCCTTTCAAATGCAATTTTTTTTTGGAAAAAATTACTTTAATGAATTAAAAAAAAAAAAAAAAAGTTAGCCTAATTTTTTGTGGGATAATGTGAAAGATTTTACGTCACCAGAATCGTGATCTTTTTATTCTAAGCAAAAAAATTGTGATTCTCATTTTGGCTAGAACCGTGCACCTCTAATATATATGCAACTTTACCCATGTTCACATATCTCTGAAGTGACATGTCAAATTGCAGGCCAAATCGGCGCCTATTGATGGCAATGGAGCTGTCCGAATTGGTGCGACGCCACAACGATTCCCAAAAGTAGTTCCTGCACTACTTTGGGCGACTTCAGGGGTCGATTTCTTACCTCCCAACTTTTTGAGATGGGTATAAGGGACACCTATTAGCAAAAGTAGGTAAGCATAGGACACCTTCTTAAAGGAGAACAGTTGGGACTTATGTGATTTCACTAGACATCTGTGCAGGAAAGTGCACTGATGTCTCTGAAATAGCTGACAAATTCGGGCTGAGTCACACTTGTGCAACTTTGGACATCAGTCGCATGACAAGTCATACCCCATGATTTTCAATGTCTACCATTCATATCTGTGTGACTTCAAGTAACACTGACTTCAACGTAGTCCCTGTACTACCTTGGTCTGACTTTGATGCGAGTTGAGGTCCATAGACCTCAAGTTTACACAGGCATTCCCTGGAATTGCAGCAAAATTGCTGATGCAAAATCGTGGGAAAGTTGTGTGCCTTTCCCTGCGACTCCTGTGTCCAACGACCTCAAGATTACACAGGCATTGCTTAAAGTCACATTAAATTCTCACAACTTTCAGGTCGCACAAGTGTGAAAGGTGCCTAAGTCACTGTGCTGAGTACTATTTTATACCTAGAATATAAAGTAGACCCACCATCAAACACTAGTAAACGTATGTTCTCAATATAATTGTGCTCAAATGGCTGAAAATCACACAGATGGTATCACCTACTGAAAGCTTGCATTAGAATCAGCAGCATATGCTGAAAAGAGGCGAATGCCTATTAGCCAATGCCACATCGGCATGAGCATGGTTGTTACTATAATATTAATGCCTGAAATGCAAAACATTATTGTATAGAATCAAACATTAGTAAATGTATTTTCTCTGTAGGTAAGTGCTCAGCTCTGTAGCATAGCGGTATACCCTCCTACCCCCAAAAGTTCAAGCCATGAATTCGAATCCCACTGACAGCATCACCTCCTGGAAGTGTGCATTGTAATCAGAAGCATAATTAGCCAAAGCACATCAGCTTGCTTTATTCCATATTTTAACTCTTCAAATGCATGCAATGGTATGTACTTATTCAATAATATTATGGTATGGAATTCCAAAATTCAAGGGAAAAAATGTCGTAGGGTCCCCCCAGTACATACCAGGCCCTTCAGTATGGACTTTAAGGGGAACCCCACACCAAAATGTAAAATAAATTTGATGTGGGGCCCCCCAAAATCCATACCAGACCCTTATCCAAGCATGCAGCCTGGAGGTCAGGATAGGGGGGACGAGTGAGCACCCTTCCCTTGTGAACCTTACCAGGCCACATGCCCCAAAGCACCTTTTCCCCATGTTGATGGGGACAAGGGCCTCTTCCCGACAACCCTGGTCAGTGGTTGTCGGTCTGCAGGCAGGGGGTTTATCAGAATCTGGAAGCCCCCTTTAACAAGGGGGCTCCCAGATCCTGCCCCCTATGTGAATAGGTATGGGGTACATTTTATCCCTACCCATTCACCAAAAAAAGCAGTGAAATGTAAAAAAAAAAAAATCAATAGCCGGTTTGTGACAAGTCCTTTATTGTAAAATAGCTCTGAGCTGTCTTCTTCCCTGAGCCATCTTCTCCAGACACTGTCTCTCCCTCCTCCATCTTCTCCTTGAGCTGTATTCTCCCAGAGCTGTCTCTCCTTCCGCCGCCATCTTCTCCATCTGCTGTGTTCTTCCGCACCGCTGGTTACCCACTAATAAAAAAAAAAGCTGCTCTTCTTCCATGGCGGTCTTCCTCTGCTGTGTTGTCACCCGCTGTGTGGCGTCTCTTACATAGCCATGGAGCGGACTCTCCGGGTGACATTATCAGATGGCCACAGAAGACCGCCACAAGAAGAGCTCCTTTTTTTTTTATTAGTGGGTAACCGGCTGCGCTGAAGAACACATTAGCGGGAGAAGATGGTGGCAGCAGGAGAGACAGCTCGGGGAGAAGAAACATCAAACACTAGTGAATGTATTTTCTATGTATGACTGTGCTACACCCAATAGGCTAGCGGTCAGCACTTCTACCTTGAAGAACTCATGGGTTCAAATCCCACAGAGAGATACTAAAAGATTGAATTGGTGAAAAAAAGGCAAATGACAATTAGCCAAAGCAGCATATGCTGAAAATAGGTGAATGCCAATTAGCCAATGCACTTTAAATTTGGCTGATTCTAATATATTAACTCTTCAAATGCATGCAATGATATGTAAGTATTCAATACTATTATGGTGTGAAATTCCAAACACCACACACTAACTAATGGGCAGATTACATTTTTTTGTTTGTTTATTTTAATTCGCTTGTGCACTGAAAAAATAAACACAGCTGGGGGATGGTATTTGAACTTGTACCGTAAGTGCTGTGGAGACATCTGAGCAGACCACTAAGCCATTGTGCTAAGTACGAGACCTGCATAATAGTGTAGTATGATTAAAGAATGAATATAAATAATTACTGCTTTATAGTCACCTAAATTAAAAAATTAAAAACAACATACAACAAATGGGTAACCTAAATGTTTAATACATGTAACTTTACAGAATAGCAGACATTACTACCCTGTTTCCCCGAAAATAAGACCTAGCGAGATTGTCAGTGATGGCTGCAATATAAGCCCTACCCCCCCAAACAAGCCCTAGTTAAAGTCCTTGAAGGTCTTATATTCAGGGTAGGGCTTATTTGGGGGGTAGAGCTTATATTGCAGCCATCACCGACAATCACGCTAGGTCTTATTTTGGGGGAAACAGGGTATGTAATAATCATTCATAACTGCATTAGTTAGCAAAAGAAGGAAAAAACTAGGAATACTAATTGCAACATACATCAATAGATGCACATGAGGTAGAGCACATCTCACATAAAAATGTTTCTTTCACATACATGGATCATGGTTACAGTGCAGTACTATATAACAACTTGGTAGGAATTGGCATTTGCATATACGCGGAAGCGCTAATTAGCACCGGCTTAGAATTTACTAACATGTGTTTCTCCCTAATAGCGCTAATTTTTCATTCGCACATTCGCCTGTTGAAATTTTATTTGGCTAAAATGGGAGCTATTATTTGCCATAGTGCCCAGTACTTCCTGGCGCTATAGTAAATGACCCCTATAGACTTTAGCGGTGTTTGCGTGCTCAAACAAACTTTTTTCCTGTTCACATGTTCTGGTGCGAACCCAACAGGGGGGTGTTCGGCTCATCCCTACCTAGCAGTAAAAAGGGTCGCTGGTTGATTCCCACCACAACACTACCTGCCTGGAGTTTGCATGTTCTCCCTGTGCATGCGTGGGTTTCCTCCAGGTACTCCGGTTTCCTCCCACACTCCAAAGACATGCTGGTAGGTTAATTGGCTTCTGTTTAAATTGGCCCTAGTATATGAATGTGAGTTAGGGACCTTAGATTGTAAGCTCCTTGAGGGTAGGGGCCCATGTGAGTGTATAATGTATATGTAAAGCACTGCGTAAATTGACAGAACTATAGAAGTACCTTAAATAAAAATAAATACGTCTTCACTAATATTATGGTGTGAATCTCCAAAACACCATACACTAGCTAACAAGCAGTTTATATTTGATGGTGTATGGTGTATGGTATATAAACTATCAAACACTAGTAAAAGTATTTTGTATATGTAATTGTGCTCAGCCCAATAGGCTAGCAGTTAGCACCTCTACCTTCAAAAATTCAGGTATTGAAAGACTCATGGGTTCAAATCCCACAGAAGAATCCTAAAAGATTACTATTGGTGGAGAAAATGAGAATTACTGTTAGCCAGTTAGCCAAAGCAGCATACAGTGAATGCCAAGTAGCCAATACACTTTAATGTGGTTGATTTTATTGTATTAACTCTTCAAATGCTTGCAATGGTATTTAAGTATTCCCTAATATTATGGTGTGAATCTCCAAACACCACACACTAGCTAACAAGCAGTTTACATTTGATAAACTTTATTGTATAGTATATAACACATCAAACAGTAGTAAAAGTATTTTGTATGTATAATTGTGCTCAGCCCAATAGGCTAGCAGTTAGCACCTCTACCTTCAAACATTCAGGTATTGAAAGACTCATGGGTTCAAATCCCACAGAAAAATCCTAAAAGATTGCATTGGTGGGAAAAGGAGAATGCCAATTAGCCAAAGCAACACAAATACACACACACACACATTATATATATATATATATATATATAGAAAATAGGTGATTGCCAAATAGCCAATGCACTTTAATGTGAATGATTTTATTGTATTAACTCTTTAAACGCATGCAATGGTATGTAAGTATTCAATTATATTATGATGTGACATTCCAAACTCCACACACTAGCTAAAGGGCAGTTGACATTTTTTTGTTTGTTTATTTTAATTCACTTGTGCACTGAAAAAATAAACACAGCTGGTGGATGGTAGGTTGGCTGTTGTTTGAACTCATACTGAGTGGTGTGGAGATATCTAAGCAGACCACTAAGCCATTGTGCTAAGTACAAGACCTGCATAATAGTGTAGTATTATTAAAGAATGAACATAAATAATTACTGCTTTATAGTCAACTAAATTAATAAATAATAAATCAAAAACATGAAAAAAACGACATACAACCAATAGGTAACCTAAATGATTAATACATGTAACTTTACAGAATAGCAGACATTACTGTGTAATAATCATTCAGAACTGCATTTCTTAGCAAAAGAAGGAAAAAAAAACTAGGAATACTAATTGCAATATAAATCAATAGATGCACGGGAACTAGAGCACATCTCTGATAAAAATGTTTCTTTCACACACATGGATCATGGCTACAGTACAGTGTTATATAACAACTTGATAAGAATTGGCACTTGTATATACGCGGAAGCCCTAATTAGCGGCAATTTAGAATTTACAAACGGTTGTTCCCCGCTTATATTGCAAATTTTCATGCGCAAATTCGCCGGTTTTGTTTCCATTTGGCTAAAATGGGCGCTATTATTTGCCATAGTGCCCAGTACTTCCTGGCGTTATAGTAAATGACCCCCAGTGTGTCAACATGTGCTATCTGCCACACGGGATATCAAGATACGCGTTTTGGGGGTGCAACCCCTTCCTCGCAACTAAAGTAGATGAGAGGAAGGGGTTGCATCCCTGAAACACGTCCATTGATCCCCCATGATGTGAGCTAGCACATGTTGACATTAGGCATGGGATCGGGAGGGAAATCCACATTTTTCACTCCAAATTTGTGTGCATCTTCAAAATTTGGCTTTTACAGGGGTGACATCACCCCATCTATTGAAGGCAATATCAACACAGTTTGGACATAAATGCAAAAGGGAAAAAATTGCGCTAAAAAGTGTAAAGGGAATGAGCTGCGATTGTTATACGACACTAAACAGAAAGACAAAAAGTCGCGCTAGATAATAAGACTGGTGAAGCAATATGATATGAGCTCCCAATGGTAAATGCCAATAAACCACATTGGGTGCACTGAGGAACCCAGTGTATGCCAGTAAGATCCCGGGCAGGGGTTACAGCCATCTGTTCGGTGCGGTCCCCTGTAATAAGGGACCACTGGGTTCTGGTAAGCGGCAGTCCATTGTGGTGGAGGACATTTTTCACCTGTCACTTTAGTGTGGAACTTCACGGCACATCACTTTTTGATTATCATCATTTTTTTATGGACTTACACTTATGTTTTGTTCTTTTTAATTTTCTTTTCACTATGGATTGATTTCCCTTTCACTATGGATTGATTCATATTTTGTAATTCAGTCACTGGACAACTCATTATCACTTTTTTACATTTTTATTGTGTCATTTTTGTATTTGCATGTGCTTGATGCTCTATTCATTTCGCTCTATATTCAGTTGAGTGTACCCAGTTCTGTACATTTTATGTGCACCCAATGTGGTTTATTGGCATTTACCATTGGGAGCTCATATCATATTGCTTCACCAGTCTTATTATCTAGCGCAACAGTTTGGACATACTAATGTCTAATATTGCCTTCCCTTTGTCAAAGTTGAACTTTGTAAGTTCCTGAGTTGTGTATGTTTTATGGCTTTAAACATGCCTGTTTAACCCAAAAAAGGCTATTTGTACTGTCAAACCTAAAAATGTTATACAACAAATGTTGGTTTGTTCAAAAACCCTTTCTAATTCACCTGTGAATGTGCTTTGAGTAAAATGTTTTCTACTCAACAATGTGTGGCTTCTTCTTTCAATGCTCAAAACCAGTTTTTGGAGTAAGTTAGTGTTTACAGTGACAATGGGGGTTATTTACTAAAGGCAAATCCATTTTGCACTACAAGTGCACTTGCAGTGCACTTGTAGTGCAAAGTGGATTTGCATTTAGTAAATAACCCCTACAGTGCTCTAAAATTTGCCCCAAGCAGACCATTTTCGGGACTCAAAAAAAACATTAATTCATGGTGCTGAAAATGATGTGTTTTTTTAGCATTAATGCATTACATACATTAAAAAACAAGGTGTGTGTGTAGCAGACCCACAACATAATAGTTAGCCGAAGAAGAGATTGTCACCTCATGTATCAAATAAATTACATTTGCATTATTGAAGAAAATGGCCAAAAAGAAAAGCCCATTGGAAAACCTAGGAGACAGCTAAAAGAAACACAAGCAGGATAACATGCCGCATAGCGGCGATCGGTGGAGGGGTGTGTCAGTCCGGCGGAGGCTCTTTACCATGTGATCAGCCGTGTCCAATCACAGCTGATCATGATGTCAATAGGAAGAGCTGTTGATCAGCTTTTCCTCACTCGCGTCTGACAGACGCGAGTAGAGGAGAGCCGATCGGCGGCTCTCCTGACAGGGGGGTCTGCACTGATTGTTTATCAGCGCAGCCCTCCCTCAGATCACCACACTGGACCACCAGGGATTGCCACTAGGACCACAAGGGAAGGGAGCAACATGTGGATGGCCAGGTATGTACCCCATGGCCATCCACATGTGCCCAATGTGCCCAGTCAGTGCTAAATCTGTGCCAATCAGTGCCCACAAATGGGCACTGATTGGCACCATTGTATTGCAGTGATGCCCAGCAATGCCACCCTTAGGGGCATCAGTGCCACCAATCAGTGTCATCAGTGCCACCCATCAGTGCCCATCTGTGCCACCTATCCGTGCCACCCATAAGTACCCATCAATGCCACCTATGAGTGCCCATCAGTGCCACCTATGAGTGCCCATCAGTGCCGCATACCAGTGCCACCTATCAGTGCCCATCAGTGCCACCTATCAGTGCCTATCATCAGTGCCACCTCATTGGTGCCACCTCATTGGTGCCACCTCATCAGTGCAGCCATATCAGTGCCCGTCATTGAAGAAGAAAACATACCTATTTACAAAAAATTTTAACAGAAACAAAGAAAATTTGTTTTTTTTTTTCAAAATCTACAGGCTTTTTTTATTTGTTGCACAAAAAATAAAAACCGCAGAGGTGATAAAATACCACCAAAAGAAAGCTCTATTTGTGGGAACAAAATGATGAAAAAATCGTTTGAGTACAGTGTAGCATGACCGCGCAATTGTCATTCAAATTGCGACAGCGCTGAAAGCTGAAAATTGGCCTGGGCGGGAAGGTGTCTAAGTGCCTGGTTTTGAAGTGGTTAAATAGATAATTTATTTTAAAAATGTTTCTCAAACATTTGCTGGCATATCAATGGCCCCCCTACCCGCAAAGTATTCCACATATTTTTGACGGACCTCGCGGGCACTTTGGGGGGGCAAGCCAGGACGGCCAGCTTCAAGTGCCGTCAGGGTTGTTTGTTCTTAAAATCCGGCCTCAGGCCCAACTGAGGCCACATAGTTCATAGCATTTCTCCTTAGAAAGTTGTGTAGAATGCAGCATGAAAGTATTATATGGTTTAGTTTATATTCCGCCATGTTGACTGGCGTCAGGAATAGGCAGAACCGGCTGGCCATTATCCCAAAATCATTCTCCACCACTCTTCTGGCTTTGGCCAGCCGGTAGTTAAAAACCCTCTGGTCCGGGGTGAGGGTCCTCATGGGGAATGGCCACATCAGTTGTTCACCAAGTCCAAACGCTTCATCAGCCACAAAGACGAACAGTAGACCAGCCACATTGTCTTCCAGAGGTGGCAATCCCAAGCCACCACTCTGGAGCCATCCATAGAACTGTCTGGGCGATCACTCCACCATCTGACATCCGGACATTCTTCCCCATGTCCACATACAAAAACTTGTATGTCTCCGACACCACCGCCAACATCACTATACTATTAAACCCCTTGTAATTATAATAGTATGACCCTGAGTTGGGGAGTGGGACAATTTCCCATCAATTGCCCCTCCGCAGTTGGGAAAGTCCCACCATGGGGGAAAACTGGGAAGCCACAGTCTGCCATTCCTGTGGCGTTGAAGGAAACTATGGAGTGAAACAAAAAAAAAATAGTACTTTTGCACATAACATTGCAAGCAGATTAGACACAAACATTCTTGGCCAACATCAGTATAACATTGATTTTAAGGAGTATTTAAATTAAAAAATATAAGGTCCACTTATCAGATTCCTCACCCCCTCTGATGGCCCAGTGTAAACATTTTAGGGGGGTGGCATGTTTTGAACAGCTAACCCTCTCCACTTCATTGAGAGCTGAATGCATACATAATGTGTGTTGCTTTGGCCAGCCCCTCCTTACTTACACTATTGGCAGCCCACTGGACAGGTAAGAAGTGTCATAATACAAAAATATAAATACACACTGTACAAATTGAAGCACATTTTTACATTCTGCAATTACCTATCAAGATAATAGGAGAACAAAACTTTAAACAGTACCATTTGAAAGTATTCAGGCAGTCCCATTCACTACATGCTTTGGTGAATTCATCCATAAATCTGACCACAAAAGAGGTAGGTATAGTGTGTATGGGTTTGGCAAAGTCAGCAGATAGAGGATTAGTATCGGTTGACTTAGCGGTTGGGGGGGAGGGAGGTTTCCAAATGAGTTTGGGACCCCAAAAAAAAGCCTCTGGCACTATGCCTGAATTTAAGGAAAACAATAACATTTAAGCACAATTTAGGGTGTGTTTAGAGTAAGCACTACAATGGAGGTGAGAAACTACAGTGTTAAGTGACTAGGCTAGGTGTGTATGGGCCCAGGATAGCATTCTGGGGAGGTTAGTGAAGGCAAATATGCTTGAAGGACAAAAAGGGAACTTTAAAAACTTCCAGCATGCACGAGGACAAAGAGGACATACACAGCATATTACAATCATGGTAATTAGGGAATGATGAAAGAAATCCAATAGATTAGCAAACATTAAATATATAGAATGTGATGTTAAAGGAGAAAAAACTTACCTTAATATAGTTCAGGACCTGAATGATGGCAGAACTGGTCTCTGGAATAATGATTCCCAGAGCCTGGGGGGAGATGCCTGTCGAGAATTTGATGTCCTGCAGACTTCTCACCGTCGCCAAGTACCGCAACGTGGCGACTAGTCTCTGTTCAGGAGTGATGGCTTGCTGCATTCAGGTGACCTGCTTCATAATATAAGGGGACAACAAAGCCAACAGACAGTGAAAAACGGGGTCTGTCATCAGGAGATAATTCCTGAAATCATCCGGATTATTCTCCTGGATCTCCCGCAACAAAGGCATGTGTGAGAATTGGTCACGGTGGAGCAACCAATTCTTGGTCCATGAACTCCTCCTCCCCCTGTTCATGGACTGGGCTTGGGTCAAAGTAAGAACTCCAACACTAAGCCCCCACATAGCACGAACTCTGCGATGAGTACGTAACCACAACATGGCTTCAAAACGGTCGGCTGGTCAGAACGAACTAACAAAACGCACCGAAAATCAGAAAAGCCTGAGAAGAGCGAGCTGAAAATCAGAAATGAACGGACAAGAACGCACTGTAAACCAGATACGAACTGACTACACGCACTGAAGAACAGATACAAACCCACAAGCACAAACTGAAGAGCAGTAATGGACTGAAAAGCACGAGGCTGAAAAGTGCAAATCGTCTCTCACCAAACTTCTACTAACACAAGATTAGCAGAAGAAGCCCAAAGGGTGGCGCACTTGGTATTGAACTTAATTTTTCTAGTCCCGTCGTAAGTGTTGTATGTCACCGCGTTCTTGGTGATCGGAATTTCCGACAACATTTGTGCGACCGTGTGTATGCAAGATAGTTTTGAGCCAACATCCGTCGGAAATAAATCCAGGATTTTGTTGTGGGAATATCCGATCGTCTTTACGCGGCATTAGACTCTCTTCGATGCCTCTCTGTCTATATATTTATGGTTGTTAGCTAAGCAACCCTCTTTAATCCTAGCATAACCAGTTCCGACATTAGCATGTCAAGGACCCCTGACCAGGTGGTGACACAAAGTTAGATACCGTGTACACTGCCTGCTCTGTATTAGAAACTGTACAACGACTGCACTGTATTTTATACTGTGTACACAACCAGAAGTGTAGTAGACACTGTACGCACTGTATTAGATACTCTGTACACCGCCTGGGGTGTATTAGAAACAGTACACCACAGAATGCACTGTAGTTATGGGCTACACTGGATGCATTATATATATATATATATATATATATATATATATATATATATATATATTAATACACTGCCTAAAGTGTATTAGAAAGGGTACACCATGGAATGCACTGTAGATATAAGTTACACTGGACACTGGATGCAGAGTATATATATATATATTAATACACTGATGCACTGACTGAATATAGAGTAACCAGTGAGTATATAGTCTATGCCAAATGCAGAGTATATATATATATAGTCAGGTCCATAAATATTGGGACATTAACACAATTCTAATCTTTTTGGCTCTATACACCACCACAATGGATTTGAAATGAAACAAAACAAGATGTGCTTTCAGCTTTAATTTGAGGGTATTTACATCCAAATCAGGTAAACGGTATAGGAATTGCAACAGTTTGTATATGTGCCTCCCACTTTTTAAAGGGACCAAAAGTAATGGGACAGATTAACAATCATCCATCAAACTTTCACTTTTTAATGCTTGGTTGCAAATCCTTTTCAGTGAATTACAGCCTGAAGTCTGGAACGCATAGACATCACCAGACGCTGGGTTTCATTCCTGGTGGTGCTCTGCCAGGCCTCTACTGCAACTGTCTTCAGTTCCTGTTTGTTCTTTCCCTTCAGTTTTGTCTTCAGCAAGTGAAATGCATGCTCAATCGGATTCAGGTCAGGTGATTGACTTGGCCATTGCATAACATTCCACTTCTTTCCCTTAAAAAACTCTTTGGCTGCTTTAGTAGCATGCTTCCGGTCATTGTCCATCTGCACTGTGAAGCGCCGTCCAATGAGTTCTGAAGCATTTAGCTGAATATGAGCAGATAATATTGCCCAAAACACTTCAGAATTCATCCTGCAGCTTTTGTCAGGAGTTACATCATCAATAAATACAAGAGAACCAGTTCCATTGGTAGCCATACATGCCCATGCCATGACACTACCACCACCATGCTTCACTGATGAGGTGGTATGCTTTGGATCATGAGCAGTTCCTTTCCTTCTCCATACTCTTCTCTTCCCATCACTCTGGTACAAGTTGATCTTGGTCTCATCTGTCCATAGGATGTTGTTCCAGAACTGTGAAGGCTTTTTTAGATGTTGTTTGGCAAACTCTAATCTGGCCTTCCTGTTTTTGAGGCTCACCAGTGGTTTACATCTTGTGGTGAACCCTCTGTATTCACTCTGGTGAAGTCTTCTCTTGATTGTTGACTTTGACACACATACACCAACCTCCTGGAGAGTGTTCCTGATCTGGCCAACTGTTGTGAAGGGTGTTTTCTTCATCAGGGAAAGAATTCTTCGGTCATCCACCACAGTTGTTTTCCGTGGTCTTGCGGGTCTTTTGGTGTTGTTGAGCTCACCGGTGCCTTCTTTCTTTTTAAGGATGTTCCAAACAGTTGATTTGGCCACACCTAATGTTGCTATCTCTCTGATGGGTTTGTTTTGTTTTTTCAGCCTAATAATGGCTTGCTTCACTGATAGTGACAGCTCTTTGGATCTCATATTGAGAGTTGACAGCAACAGATTCCAAATGCAAATAGCACACTTGAAATGAACTCTGGACCTTTTATCTGCTCCTTGTAAATAGGATAATGAGGGAATAACACACAACTGTCCATGGAACAGCTGAGCAACCAATTGTCCCATTACTTTTGGTCCCTTAAAATGTGGGAGGCACACATAATTCCTACACCGTTTATTAAATTAAAGCTGAAAGTCTGCAGTTAAAGCACATCTTGTTTGTTTCATTTCAAATCCATTGTGGTGGTGTATAGAGCCAAAAAAATTAGAATTGTGTCGATGTCCCAATATTTATGGACCTGACTGTGTATGTATGTATATATATATATATATATATATATATATATATACACATATATTTATGGTTGGAGCCCTATGTCCGATATGGACATAGATAACACTTATAGTAAAGATAAGACTTACCATCGGAAATAGACCTGAAAGTGTGGACTTACCATATGAAATGGACCTGAAAGTGTGCCTTGGTCTAATGGCCGGTATGCCAAAATAAGGGGGCATACCCTGGTTTAAGAAATGATTATTCTGTAAGAGAAATGAATGAAATGAATAGTTGAGAAATGCTGTGAAATGGGGATGGGAGGGTGGGTATCGCTCACAGGAAACCGACAAGCACCACAGGTGAGCGGGCTGCTTAAATACCCCCCGGGCTCCTCCCATAAATTCAGGCCACCATACTGGCCTTCCTACTTATGGTTGGAGCCCTATGTCCGATATGGACATAGATAACACTTATAGTAAAGATAAGACTTACCATCGGAAATAGACCTGAAAGTGTGGACTTACCATATGAAATGGACCTGAAAGTGTGCCTTGGTCTAATGGCCGGTATGCCAAAATAAGGGGGCAAAAACATTCAGGTAGGGTTATAATTTAATTGGTTTTCAGATATTTATTGAGCCAATTTGGAGAATGCCTGTGCCATCTCTGTTTGCGGATTGGGGATATACCGGGCGAAGCAGGCTGATTTCCACCTGCCTAGTCTTTTGATGATGTGGTCTGGAACCCCGTGGCGGGACGCTGCGGAGGTTGCTCCGATGCAAAAGGAGTGTCCGGAATACTGACTAGGGTTAAGGTGAAGATTGCGGAGAAGTATCCTTATGTGTTTCACAAACTGAGAGGCGCTTAAGGGTTTAACTGGGAATGGTAGAAGGGGACTGCTGTCTGGTTGCTCAGGCAGGAGTGACAGGAGTCGGTTGAGTACAGCGACTGGACACCAGCTGTTGTTGGTTTTGTAGAGGTGAATGTTCACTCCTGAGCCTGTTTGCTGGGTTTTAGAGACCTCGAGGTGCAGGATGAAATGGTCTTGGTATCGAAGCAAGTGCCGTCTGCATAGTACTTGGTCTGTGGGTTTGTTAGAGGTGAATTCGCCAGGTCGCAAGAACCCATAGTAAGCTAAATATACGGCTGCTTGTAAGACCGTGCTGGGGAGCAGACCGAATGGCGAAGTAGCCAGAATAGTTGACATGTCCCTAAAGATGGGCCCCGTAATGGGTAAGCGCTTGGTGCTGATGACTGGTTGTTGTTTCTGAATGCCCCTTAGGATGGCTCGTATAGCGTGTGATGAGAACAGTGAAGATTTCGTGGGGTCTTCGAGCGTCAAGAAATGTTGAATGCCGGCTAGGTATAGCCGAATAGTATTGTAGGATAAGGCCAGGTGCGTGTGACAGTGTGCAGTGAAGGCCAGTACCTGTTTGACATCTGTTGGTCCTTTACGGCAGGATGTGAGGAATTTATTGAACGCCTTCCAAGCTGTCTGGTAGGCTTTGAGTGTGTTGTGAGAGAGTGAATGATTGATGAGTTGCGTTGCTCTGTGTAAATGTTGAACTAGTCCAGGGTTAGTTGTGACCAGACAGGGATAGGGGCCGACATTGGTTCGGCATCGGGAACCTGTTCAAAAAAGGAGGTGTAATTAAAACGTGACAGTGCGTCAGCAGCTAAGTTGTATCTGCCGGGAATAAATGCACAGTGTATATTAAACTGATGCTGTAAAGACAGTTGTACCAATCTGCGCAGGAAGGACATGACTGCTAGGGACTTGGACCTGCCTCTGTTGATGATGTCTGCTGTGGCCTGGTTGTCGGTGGTGAAGACTACGGTTTGTCCTGTCCAGTGGTGGCCCCAGAGCTGTGCAGCTGCCACTATGGGATAAAGTTCAAAGAGGGCAGATGTTTGAGTAAAGCCGGGTATCAACAGTATCTGTTGAATCCAGGGTCCTGAAAACCAATGGTGGCCAAAAATTGCCGCGAAACCTGTGGAGGCTGCAGCGTCTGTCACTACCTGGGGTGACAGGGGCGAAACCATGGGTATAAATAGGGATATGCCATTCCAGGCGGACAAGAATTCCTCCCACATAGATAGGTCCGCTATAGCTGCGGAGTCTAGATTTAAGATCTGATCGGGGTCTTGAGTTTCTGACAGGAATCTAAGCAGGCGTGATACAAAGGTGCGGCCTTGTGGAATAATTCGCATGGCGAAATTAAGCATTCCCAGGAGAGATTGCAACTGCTTTTTGGTACAGCCCTTGGTGTGTGTAAATTCGTGAAGGACCGCCCAAATGCGTGTTAGTTTGTCGAGGGGGAGACTGGCTTGCATAGCGCAGGTATCCAAGCTGACCCCGAGAAAGGTGATGATGTATGCTGGGCCGTCGACTTTGTGCTCGGCGATGGGAACATTGAGGTTTCCAAATATCACTCTGAGCTTGTCGAGGTCTCCTGGTGGCTTGCTGTGAGGTTACATTAGTAGGAAGTCATCCAGGTAATGGATGACTTCTTGGCATTGACCCTTGTGTAACAGTATCCAAACAAGGGACTGAGCGAACGTGTCGAAGAGCCACGGACTACTCTTCGAACCGAAGGTCAGTTTTGTGGCAAAATAATATGCCTCCTTCCACTTGATGCCATGCCAGCACCAAAGGGATGGGTGGATGGGCAGGAGCTTGAAGGCATCCGAGATGTCGGCTTTGGAGAGCCAGGCACCTGTACCTGCTTTGATGATTGCTTGTATTGCCATGTCGACGGAGGAATATTTTAGGGAAAACTCTTCGGAAGGGATCAGGGAATTGAGACTGGGGATGTGGGAAGAATGAGGCGCAGACAGGTCGTACACCAAACGCAATTTATTCGTGAACTTGCCCTTGACAAGCCCAATAGGGCTGACTCTCCATGTGCTGAAAGGGGGGCGAGTGAAAGGGCCTATAACGTACTCTCGATCTACCTCTGCTTGTAAGAGCTGATCTATGGCTTGTTCGTCAATGGCTGCTGAACGAAGATTGGCGCATTCGTGAGTACTGTGGGGTAGTGAAATGAGGCCGGTGTGAAAGCCTGCTGTGAAGCCTTGGATAAGGTAGGTGGCCAGGGAAGGGGTGGGATGTGAGGTGAGGTACAGTCCTAAGCATAAGAGGTTGATCCGGCTTAGTCATGCCCTCTTGTGTTGTTTGACTTCACACAAATTTCTTGGGTGTGCTCTTTGGCATAAGGTGCAGATGTGGAGTAGGCGGCACTGGCTGAAGTTGCAGGACCCGTAGTTGTAGTTATTACAGATGGCTGCCCCTCCCACGGTTCGGACTGGGCGTCCGAATTTGTCCACCTGAGGCGATGGTTCAGGGGGCGACTGACCCTGAATTGTACCCGAGGTAGAGGGAAACTCGAAGGGCCGTCTGATCGCCGCATTGGCGCACCAGGTGGCAGTGTGGGTGGAGGACTGACAAATCGCACACAGAGGTGAGCGTAAGCCGGCAAAGTGGCAGCAGAAGAGCTCTGTGTCCATGAGACTCCAATTTGTCGTAGTCTGGAACTGTGTGAGTCTGGCGGCGGCCTTAGCGGAGAAGGAACGGTGGTAATCATAAAATGCAAATCCTCCATACTTGTAGCCCAAGTCTACTACCGTATGGAGATACAAGTCCAGCTCTTCCCGTCTGCTGGGGGTGGCTGAGCATAGGACGTCTCTGAGCATGCCAAAGGCCAGGGTAAATTCTGGGACCGATAACTTGCGGTTTAATCTGGGGTCTTTGGCTTTAAGGACCACCGATATGTCACCCCAGGAGTAGGCCTTATTTTCTGCCAGATCGTGTACGGAAATAAGGAGAGAGGCCAGGTTGATGTCCCTGCCGTCCAAAATGTCCTTCCTGATACTGGTTGGGACCAGATGGGAGGGGTAGACAATGGGGCTCCAGCCTGAGGTACCTGCAGGAAGGGGTGTCAAGGTTTGAGTTGCGGTTGGGTCGGGGACAGCCGTGGCCGGTCGAGCCTCCAGGAGTGCCACCCTGGTTTGGACGTCTATAACTGAGGTAGACAAGGATGACACCATCGTGTGTAATTGTGAGATAGCTGATGATATTGACTGAAGGGATGCCTGTTGGGTACTGGGTCCTGCTGCTGGTGGGGGAAAGAGGAGTTTGAAGAGCTCGCCTTTCCTCGCTGTGGCGGAGAAGGGGACACCTCTGCGTCTGAGCTCTGCCGTCAGTTTGGGGATAGTCCATCCCCTGAGGGACTGCACGCTGCCGCTCTCTGAGACCGGGGAAGGTGACAGAGGGGCCGTGAAGTCTTCGCTGCCGGCCTGAGACATAGTTGATCTGGTGAGAATCTCCTGTCTTGAGCTCTTATTTTCCGGTTGACTGTAACCTATTGGGGGTGACATGAATTTCAAGTTTTTTCTTTGATCCCCTGAGTCATACTTACCCGACTTATCCTCCCATTCTTTTTTTTTTTTTACCTGGGGGGATATCGTCCAACCTGGTGCAGGGTGGACCTACTGAACTTTGACTGACCTAGAGCAAAATGAAAGGTGATAATTCGTGAAGGGATTGATAACTAACTTGAAGCAACGATTTGTATGGTGCTTGCAATCTTGTGACAATGAAATGATTTGAAATGTTTGCCTTGATTATGAAATGAATGAACTCCATGACAGAGGTCCGGCCTGGTCGTGTCGTGACTGATCCGACCGTGAACCGGGCTCTGGAGCATGTACTGAAATGAGGCAACTGAAAAACATTGGTGCACACCGGGACGAATCGGTGCCTATTTGATGCATCTGGATTCGAATCGGAGCGCAGTATGAAATGAATGAGAGAAATGTTTACCTTGACCGAGGCTCGAATTGGTTGTGCCGTATTTTGTGACTGGCAACGAACCGAGCTCTGGTATAGGTATGGATACGGCCGAAACAAGTGAGGCATTCCGTGACGAATCGGTGCATCTCAGATGCGACTGGTTTCGAAACGGTGATGCGCTGTGGGAGTGAAATGGTAGTAATTGCATGACAGAGACACGGATCAGTCGCCCGATATCTGCGACTAGCTATGATCCGGACTCTGGAGCATGTTTCAGAAATGAGGCCGAGCCCTGGGGCACGCCGTAACGAATCGGTGCATGGAAGATGCGACTGGATTCGAAGCGGAGCGCAGTAAGTGCAGGTGTAACATATCGTTTGCCATGACGGAGGCGCGAATCGGTCGTGCTGTTGTAGCGACTGACTACGAATCGGACTCCGGAGCATGTACTGAAATGTGGCCAATCCTGGGGCACGCCGAGATGAATCGGTGCATTTCCATGCAACTGAATTCATGTCGGAACGTGATACGTGGTAATGAAATGATAACCATGACAGAGGTACGAATGACTGAAAATAACGTAACTCTGGAGCATGTACTGAAATGAGGCCGTAACTACTGGGGCACACCGGAGCGAATCGGTGCATCTTTTAGGTGCGACTGGATTCGAATCGGAGCACGGTAGGTGACTGAAATGAGAAATGATTGAAATGATTTGAAATGTTAGAAATGAGTTTAGAAATGTTTCAGAAATGAGACATGAATGGCATCGAACTGACTTGATCCGATAGATTTGCGAATTGCGACTCGCTATGGTTGTCTACAGACGTATATTAAAACTTCTGACATGCTAGAAATGAAGCGACGTCTGCGTCGCGGTGGTTTTCTCGAGTAAGGCGAAATGGTAACATAACGATAGTAGGAGTGATATACATTGCGGTTACGTTTGTAAAATGCGAGTGATACGTAAATTTGAAATCACGGTTTAGTGACATGATATGAAAACGTAAAACAAAGTCCGACGGGACCCTACCTGCGACAGCCAAGCCAGACGCGTGGTACGAACTACGAAACGGTAAACACGGACTTCGAAAGTCTTGAGCACGGAAATAACGAATACGGGAACTTGCGAGGCAAGAACTTGAGGACGCTGGTATTCGAATAGTCGGCCTAGTGACGTATATCGCGCACAGGAAACCGACAAGCACCACAGGTGAGCGGGCTGCTTAAATACCCCCCGGGCTCCTCCCATAAATTCAGGCCACCATACTGGCCTTCCTACATATATATATATATATATATATATATATATATATATACATACACACTGGACTGACTATATATATAAAATACACTGCCACTAACTGAATAACCTGCCTGCTTAATGTAAATCAAGCTATCTCTTTGTCCACATCAACAACACTACACACGGCCACCATGTAAGCAGCCTTATATAGGGTGGGGGTGGACTTGATCCATGAATGGCCAAAGGCACCCTGCCTTTGGCCAATTATGGCTCTCTTAGCAGAGGGCGCTGTGGTCGGCCAAAGCATGCAGGTCAGGTGCATGTTTTGTCCAATTATTATGCAGCAATGCGCTGCGATCTCGCAGTGAATTATGGGTCGTTCCGTGGCACTCAAATTTGCCACGAATCCCCATAATGTTCGCTCCTCGGCGAATGGGTGAACACCCGATGTTTGAGTCAAACTCATCCCTAGTGTCCAGTTGACAAATCTTGTACTTTTATAAGTCAATCTTTTCTTTTCTTTTTGCTGGTGAAGAAGTTTCTGGCGCAGTTCTAAAGCTGACCTCCATTTAGCAGGAGGAACGTTCAAATCTAATCTTAGAAAATATAATTTTACCAAAAGAGTAGTTCATGCTTGGAATAGGCTTCTAGCAGAGGTAGTGAGTCAGTCAAAAGTAAGTGGATTCAAACATGCTTGGGACAAACATAAATCAGACAAAAAAGTAAAAAAAAAAAAATAGAAAAATTGTATAAATGAAAAAAAATGGGCAGACTCCATGGATCACTTGGTCTTATATCTGGCATCACACTTCTATGTTTCTATGTTTCAAACTTGTTAAGTGATAGCACACAGAATATGACTGACAGCACAGGCACATATGGAAGCTCAAGTACATGCAAGGTTGGGGCAGGAGTAATTAGCCATACAAAAATGTAGGATAAAGAGACCTGATGCTAGTTAACCACTCCCGCATCGCCGCACGCCGATATACGTCCTAACTTTGAAGAGGGATATCTTTGTTATGGCAGCAGCTATCTGGCATAACCCTGGTATCCTCTTCTTCAGCGGGTGGTCCGGTTTCCTGATAATAGTGGTTTCTGCGGTGGATTCACCGTAAGATCACTTTTATCAATGGCGGGAGAGGGCCTCCCGCCACGCTCCGGTGCCCTCCGCTGCTTACCGGGGCCGCCGGCGCGGCGGAGGCGATCGGATCGATCCTTCTTCCTGCTAGGCATGGAGACAAGTGAGGGAAAGATGGCCCCCACCTGTCTCCATACCATTGCAGGCAGGAGCGGATTTCCCACAAGGTCACCGAGGCCAGGACTCAGGACGGCAGTGGTGCAGGGGCAGCGCCGCTCCTGCGGCGACTTCTCGGCTTTCGTGGCCACCCCCCCGCACTAACATCATTCGGAGCTCTGTATAGAGATGGAGCAATCACTGATATGGTGTAGTTCCCCGCTATCACCTGCAGAGGGCAGCATCACACTCGTGTCTGGCGGCACCTGTAGAGCTGCAGGCTCCGCCCAATGAAGTACTAAAACTCCGGATCTCCATGGAGACCAAAACTCTGTCTCCTTTCCCCGCCCCCTCATCCCTCCCTGACCTGGATTGGTGGATGCGGGAGCAGAGACTGTTCCGGATTGGCGGAGAGAGAAGGAGTGACATAGTCATAAGGGAGTCCCCGCCCTCCGGTGTTGGTCCCCGTTATGTAGCAGGATGAGCGGAGAACCAGAGAGGAGACACACCGGAGAGGGTGAGCGGGGGAGGGGAACCTACCGGAGACATAGGGTGTACCTACCGAGGGAGGGGAACCTACCGGAGACATGGGGTGTACCTACCGGGGGAGGGGAAGAGTATATAGAGACGCTAGAGGGGGGTGTATATAGAGGGGTGTATATAGAGGGGGGTGTATATAGAGGGGGTGTATATAGAGGGGTGTATATGGAGGTGATAGAGGGATGTATATAGAGATGATAGAGGGGTGTATATAGAGATGATAGAGGGGTTTATATAGAGATGATATAGGGATGTATATAAAGGTGTTACGATGATATTATCGATGAGTTTGCCAAAAGAAAAGTTAGAACTAAAAAATTGTAAGGAGTTTCTTACTGCTATAATCTTTAAAAGGCATTTTCTGCATTACAGAGTATTTTCAGTCTGTACAATTAAAGCCAGTTATTTTCAGTGTTCAGTGGGGGGGGGGGGGGCGGCATTGAAGGACCCAGCCTTGGGGCGGCAAAGGGAGTAAATCCGGACCCGATTGCAGGGCGGAAGTGATGTCAAAATGTCACTTCCGCCCATAGCACTTAAAGGGATGTTTACAAGTGACACAATTTTTTTTAAAGAACAGTGCAAAAATAAAAAATAATAGGTAAAATAAAAAATAAAAAATTCTTTTTAAATGCGCCCCGTCCCGCTGAGCACGCTTGCAGAAGCGAACGCATACGTGAGTAGCGCCCGCATATGAAAACAGTGTTCAAACCACACATGTGGGGTATCACCACGATCGGTAGAGCGAGAGCAATAATTCTAGCCCTAGACCTCCTCTGTAACTCAAAACATGCAACCTGTAGAATTTGTTAAACGTCGCCTATGGAGATTTTTAAGGGTAAAAGTTTGTCGCCATTCCACAAGCGGATGCAATTTTGAAGTGTGACATGTTGGGTATCAATTTACTCGGCATAACATTATCTTTCCAAATATAAAAAAAATTGGGCTAACTTTACTGTTGTCTTATTTTTTGATTTCAAAAAGTGTATTTTTTCCAAAAAAAGGGAGCTTGCAAAACCGCTGTGCAAATACGGTGTGACAGATAGTATTGCAACGACCGCCATTTTATTCTCTAGGGCAGGGATATGCAATTAGCGGACCTCCAGCTTTTGCAGAACTACGAGTCCCATGAGGCATCGCAAGACTCTGACAGCCACAAGCATGACACCTAGAGGCAGAGGCATGATGGGACTTGTAGTTTTGCAACAGCTGGAGGTCCGCTAATTGCATATCCCTGCTCTAGGGTGTTAGAAAAATAAATGTATAATGTTTGGGGGTTCTAAGTAATTTTCTAGCAAAAAAATCGGTTTTTAACTTGTAAACAACAAACCTCAGAAAGAGGCTCGGTCCTTGAGTGGTTAAAGGGGTTGTAAAGGCAGAAGGTTTTTTATCCTAATGCATTCTATGCATTAAGATAAAAAGCCTTCTGTGTGCAGCAGCCCCCCTCAGCCCCTCCTGCACTTACCAGAAGTCCTTCTCTGTCCAGCGATGTCCACAAATGTTGTGACACAGGGAGCTGTGACTCGGTACTGGTGCCCCCATAGCAAGCTGCTTGCTGTGCCAGCACTGAACAGGAAGGGCCAGGAGCAATGAAGAGGGACCCGAGAAGAGGAGGATCCAGGCTGCTCTGTGCAAATCCACTGCAACAGAGCAGGTAGCTATAACATGTTTTTTATTTTTATAGGAAAAAGCGAGCCTTTAAAATCACTTTAATAATGTACTATTGCCAAAATAAACTACAATGAAGATATCATTGGCTTACTTAACCCCTTGAGATCCTCGCTATAGCAAAATGACGGCTACAGCGCGAACTTGCTTTGCCGGGACGACGTCTATTGACGTCGCCCCATGCCTAAGTGGCCTGCGTGCTCCCTGCAGGGCGCGCGTGGCGCGCTCTGTGATCAGTGAGTCTATGAGACTCTCTGGATCACAGATCGGAGTAAGGGGTCGATCCCGACCCCTTACCACGTTATCAACTGTCAGCCAATGACAGCTGATCATGTGATGTCAACAGAGCTGGTAATCGGCTATTTTTTCTCCTCACGCTGACAGCGTGAGGGGAAAAAAAAAGCCGATCACTGGCGGCCATGAGAGGGACATCAGTCCCGATCACGGAGATCTGCTGCCAGATCACTAGTGCCCACCTGTGCCCCCTGCCAGTGCAACCTAGCAATAGACAACAGTGTTGCCTACTAGTGCCCACCAACGCCACCCATCAGTGCCCACAGTGCCACCATACTAATACCCATGATGTCAGCAGACTGTCAGTAAAAATTAGGAACAATGGTCTGGCAATTACTTAAATGAGTTCCCTAAGTACCCTCGGGTGCAAGCCATCTGGTCCCGGTGATTTATTAATGTTAAGTTTCCCGAGTCTAATTTTAATTCTGTCCTCTGTTAACCATGGAGGGGCTTCCTCTGATGTGTCATGAGGATAAACACTGCAGTTTTGGTTACTGAAGCCCCCCGATTCCCTCGTGAAGACTGAGGAGAAGAATAAATTCAATACCTTCGACATCTCCCCATCCTTTGTAACCAGATGTCCTTCCTTATTCTTTATGGGGCCAATATGGTCTGTCCTCCCTTTTTTACTATTTACATACTTAAAGAATTTCTTGGGATTTTTTTTTGCTCTCCTCCGCTATGTGTCTTTCATGTTCTATCTTAGCTGTCCTTATTGCACCCTTACATTTCTTTTTTTTTTTTTTTTTTTTTCCATGAAAATTTTATTAAGCATCAAGAGTTAAACATACAGAATATCCTCACGCAACATAAGTTACAGCATGTTTAGGACGAACATTAGTACCTTCAGACAGAAAAAACTAGGAAAATAAAATAAAACTTGAGGAGGTGAGTCCAGGAGCTTGAAGGGTAAACCCAAACATTAGTGACTATGGGCAGAGGGTCACATTATCAATTTTCGCCTCCCCCCTGTTTCCCCCCCCGCACCATTAGGAAGAGGGAAACCAGCAATAAAACGTACCTGGGACTCAACTTGAACGTCATAAAGCCTTTGAAGGCTTGTAGGGTACTATAAATGATGAAACTCCGAGTGGGAGAAGGTGTCCAACTTAGGTGGGGTCAGAAAGTGAGGGATTAAAGTGTTCAATTAGAATCCCTAGCTCTCCTAGAGATACCGAACTAGGGTTTAGAAGAGAGAAGAAGAGGAGAAATAGTAAAAGCAGAAAGGAAAGAAAAGGGGTGAACAAGAGACAGAAGGGGGGAGGGGGTAGTGGGGGTATAGGAAGAGTTATGGAAAGAGGGGAGGGAAGTCGAGAGGCCGCCTCCACCCACCCACCCGCCAAGCACCGCCTGTTATTCAATTTCAAGGTCGAGGGGCAACCCTAACGGGTATACTGAAGGAATTTATCAGTAGATGTATAATGGATCCAACATGCCCAGGTGACTGGGAATTTGTGCATTTTGTCTTGCGAGATATGTATCAACTCCTCCATGTCTTTTATTTTGGTGATTCTCGCGAACCACTCCCTGATCATTGGGGTACTTGTGGAGCGCCATAGTTTGGGAATGCATAGTCTAGCTGCATTGACCATGTGCATGGCTAAGGACTTATTGTATACCTTTTTGGAGAGGGAGGTGTGATGTAGGAGGTATTGGGCTGGAGTGTAGTCTAGCTTAAAAGTAGTGACCTGAGTGATGATCTCATGAACTTCTGCCCAAAATGGCTGAAGTTTCTCGCAGGCCCACCAGACATGGAGCATAGTACCTCTTTCCTTCTCACATCGCCAGCAGGTGTCGGGTATATCCGACGAGAATTTATTGAGGCGAGAAAGTGTTCTATACCATCTGGTAATTACCTTATAACAATTTTCCTGTATTGCCACATTTAGCGAGCCTTTATGGGCATATTCATGAATTGTGTTCCAGTCTTCTGTTGTGAGGTGTATTTGTAAGTCTCTGTTCCAGGACTCTTGTGAGGGTACAGGTGTTCGGGTTAGGTGTTCCGATAACAGATTGTATATGAGGGAGATCAAGTGTCTTTGCGGGGACTTACGATGGCAGAGAGACTCAAAGGGAGTGAGGGGTCTCACCCAACATGATTGATGAGCTTTGGTTTCAAGGAAGTGACGAATTTGTCTGTATGTCCAGAAGGGGAGCGAGGCCCTTCTGGTCTGCTCTCTGAGGGTGTCTAGGGGGGTAAGTTTTCCACCTGAGTAGAACTGAAGAGCTAGGACATCCTCAAAGGGCCAGTCATGTTGTAGAAAGTTCTCGGAGTCCCCTGGAGGGAAGTCCGAGTTCCCTCTTAGTGTGGTTAAGGGGCCCGGAATAGAGGTCAAAGTTCCCTCTCGTGCGGCCTTATTACAAACTAACAGGGAGGGGAGGATAAGCGGATGGGTCCTTATAGACTGTGGCCAATTTTTTTGAGGTAGCCAGGGCAGAAGGTGTAAAGGTCGTGACGAAAAATTATTTTCAAGGGATACCCACGTCTTTTTAAAGGAGTGGATATTCCAGTCAGCGATCCTTGTGAGATGGCAAGCAGCATAATACTTATATAGATCTGGCAGGCCGATGCCTCCTCTAGACTTGGGTAAAGTGAGGCGTGAGAATTTGATGCGAGGTGCCGAGTCTCTCCATAGGAATGAAGAGCATGCTTTGCGGTATATAGAGAAAAAGCTTGGTGGCAGGAGGATCGGGACTGCTTGTATCAAGTATAGTAGATGTGGTAGGATAATCATCTTTGAAAATATAAAACAGACAAATACAGCGCTGATAAGACGTGACTAAAGGTGCTGAGTGCTAACCAATGTGCTAACAATACAAGTAAACAAAGTAATAGATAAATGATGGACTACATATCACATGCAGTCTAGGGTTGCACATATAACTATTGGATGTAAATAGTGAAACATAATAGGTGATTGCACAAGAATATTACACATATAGGCATACCGCATATAATGTGAAAAATAAAAAAATATATAAAAATATAATAAACCATAAGTGTTGACCAATAAATATTGGCAGCTGAACTGATGGATATAAACAGTGGTTGCTCCCAAGACAGAAATATGAATCCTAGCAATAGTCCCAAGATGGATACCAACAAGACTTGTCACTAAATCAGCTGGCAGGACGGTCCTGCGATGTTACAGCAGCTCCTCCTCCCAGGCTGACAGCCTTTCTTAATGGTAATATGCAAGGTATATCTCTCCTTTGATGACGCCCTGGGGGAGGGGCGAAACGCGCCGACGTAACATCCGGCTTTTGCACAACCAAGTGACGTTTTCCTTCCTGACTCCGTGAAACGCACGCTGTAAGCGGCGATCGCGGAGACTGTCTGATATGCCTGATTACAACCGGGAGTATGTGAGTAGCGGTTTGTAGCGCTAGTGATTTGCCAAACACTCACAGTACTTCACTATATGTTTTTTCCTCTGTTTTGGGTGGTCAATTGTCTACTTATGGCTTATTCGATTTGAGCATCGGTCATCTCTTCCACTGATCCACGTTAGAGATATACCTTGCATATTACCATTAAGAAAGGCTGTCAGCCTGGGAGGAGGAGCTGCTGTAACATCGCAGGACCGTCCTGCCAGCTGATTTAGTGACAAGTCTTGTTGGTATCCATCTTGGGACTATTGCTAGGATTCATATTTCTGTCTTGGGAGCAACCACTGTTTATATCCATCAGTTCAGCTGCCAATATTTATTGGTCAACACTTATGGTTTATTATATTTTTATATATTTTTTTATTTTTCACATTATATGCGGTATGCCTATATGTGTAATATTCTTGTGCAATCACCTATTATGTTTCACTATTTACATCCAATAGTTATATGTGCAACCCTAGACTGCATGTGATATGTAGTCCATCATTTATCTATTACTTTGTTTACTTGTATTGTTAGCACATTGGTTAGCACTCAGCACCTTTTAGTCACGTCTTATCAGCGCTGTATTTGTCTGTTTTATATTTTCAAAGTACTATTACTTTTTTTACAGCAGCGATAAGGTTTTGGTTCATTTGTCGCTAGCGCTGCTTTTTTCATTTATATCTGTTTTAGGATAATCATCTTGATCAGGGCAGATCGTACAAACCATGAAACATTTAAACCCATCCACTCCCTGAGGTTGGTTTGCATTTTTAGGATTGTAGCGTGATGGTTCAAGGTATAGAGTTCTGATAGGGTCGAGGGGATTTTGATACCGAGGTATGTGATCGCTTTCTTCTCCCAATGGAAGGGGAAAGCTTCCTGACAATGTGCAACTTCCTGGGCCGGTAAGGTGATGTTGAGGGCATGGGATTTGGTGTAGTTAATTTTAAGATTTGATATTTTACCGAAAAATGATAAGTCTTTGAGGAGGTTAGGTAGTGAGGTCCGAGGCGATCTTAGAGAGAGTAAAATGTCGTCAGCGAAAGCAGCGACCTTAAACTCTCGCTTCCCCACCGTCACCCCTTGAATGTCGGGGTTGAGCCGAATCTTATTGAGGAGTGGTTCCAGGGTCAGAATATAGATTAAGGGTGACAGTGGGCAACCTTGGCGCGTGCCGTTACTGATGGGGAAGCCGTCCGACGGGTGCCCGTTGACTTTTACCGCTGCAGATGGGCCGGAGTATAATGCCATGATAAAAGAGAGCATGCGATTCTCTAGACCGATAGCCCGGAGAACTTCTCGCATGTAGTCCCAGGACGCCCTGTCGAACGCCTTCTCGGCGTCCAGCGACAGAAAGAAGCCTTGTGTTTTGGAGAGTGTGAGCCAGTGATGGAGGTTCAGCGTACGAATGCTGTTGTCCCTGGCTTCACGTCCAGGGACAAATCCCACTTGATCCAGGGAGACCAGGCCGGGTAGAAGGGGGAGCAATCTGTTCGCAAGAATTTTTGCGTATATCTTGATATCCACGTTGAGGAGAGAGATCGGTCTATAGTTAGCTACCGAAGAGGGGTCTTTACCCTCCTTGGGGATCACGGTGATATGTGCAGCTAACATTCTATCCGGCCTAGTCTGGGGATCCGATAAGGTATTGAGAGTATCGAGCAGTCTTGGGGAGAGGACCTCGGAGAAAGATTTATAATACTGTAGGGAAAATCCGTCAGGGCCCGGGCTTTTGCCCACTTTCATTTGTTTGATGGCTGATTGTAATTCTAACAAGGATAATCGGCTTTCGAGCTCGAGTGATTGTTGAGGGGTTATGGGTTTAGAGCTATAGTTGGCCAAGAATTCAGTAATACGGTCATGACGTTTGCACCCTTACATTTCTTATTGCATTCTTTATAAAGTCTGAATGCTGATGATGATCCCTCAACCTTGTATTTTTTGAAGGCCTTCTCCTTTGCTTTTATATGCATTTTTACATTGGAGTTAAGCCATCCAGGACTTTTGTTCACTCTTTTAAATTTATTACCGAATGGGATGCATTGGCTAATGCCCTTATTTAATATGCTCTTAAAGCAAACCCATCTATCCACCGTGTTCTTTGTTCCTAAGATTTTATCCCAGTTAATGCCTTCTAGCAAGGTTCATAATTTAGGGAAGTTGGCTCTTTTGAAATTCAGTGTCTTTGTATTATCTTTATGTTTGCTATTTGTGTGATTTATACTGAAACTAATTGACCTGTGATCGCTGTTACCTAAATTGCCCCATATTTCCACATCGGTGATCAGGTCTGTATTGTTGGTAATTAATAGATCCAGTAATGCTTTATTTCTAGTTGGTGCGTCTACCATCTAAAATTGTCCTGCAAGACATTAAGGAACTGGCAAGCCTTAAATGAATGCGCGGCTCCCTCCGCCCAGTCTATGTCTGGATAATTAAAATACCCCATTATGATAATACTTCCCATTCTTGCTGCTAATCCAAATTGTGATAGGAGATCTGTCTCCACTTCCTCCCTCAGGTAAGGGGCCTTTAGCATACTCCCAGTATTATTTTCCCCTTAGCTTCATCACTTTGGAGCTCTACCCATAGGGATTCCACTTCCTCCCTAGCTCCCTTAGCGATGTCATCTCTCACATCCACTTGTACATTATTCTTGATATATAGGCATACCCCTCCCCCTTTTTTACCCTCTCTATCCTTGCGATAAAGGGTATACCCTTGAATGTTTAGTGAAACAAAGTGTAGCGCTAAAAAGTGAAAAGTGATAAATAAAAGATAAATATACATAGGTGAAATAAACACACTAATTTAACGTGTCTTATATTAATGTGAAAAAGTCCATCATTGTAGTCCATATGGGAATAGGACCATTATGGTCATTAGCTGTGAGGCTAGTGAGAATGCCGTCACCAGAATAAGCGAAAACGGTCTGGGCTATCCTGCGCCCCAAGATAACATAAACAAAATAGTATGGTGATGGTTGTTGGTCGTTCATCAATCAAATGTAAACAAAGGTTTTCAGAAATCCGACAAAACAGAACAAAGTCCACCTCAGTGTCCTATATAAGAACGTGTGAAATTCCCACAACCAGTAAAGTTGGAGGCTTACCAGAGGGTTTGAGCCCGAAACAGCATATACTGTAGGGGTCAAACTGGCTTGTATTGCCCACCGGCAATGAGGGGGATCTTGGCAACCTGGAGAAATAGGGGCCCCAAATGCTTTTGAAAATTTTGAAAAAAAATGATATTTTCTACATTTTGTTATAAAAAAAAAATTAATAAATTATAGTCATACATTTAGGCCAAAATGTATTCAGCCACATGTCTTTGGTAAAAAAAATGTCAATAAGCGTATATTTATTGGTTTGCGCAAAAGTTATAGTGTCTACAAACTAGGGTACATTTTCTGGAATTTACGCAGCTTTTAGTTTATAATTGCCCATCTCAATTCTTGAGGTGTTAAAATGTCAGGGCATTACAGCCCCCCCCCCCCAATGACCCATTTTGGAAAGTAGACACCCCAAGGAAATTGCTGAGAGGCATGTTGAGCCCATTGCATATTTTATTTTTTTGTCACAAGTGATTGAAAAATGACAAAAAAAAAAAAAATTACACAAAGTTGTCACTAAATGATATATTGCTTACACATGGCATGGTTATATGTGGAATTACATCCCAAAATACATTCTACCTCCTCTCCTGAGTATGAGGATACATCATGTGTGAGACTTTTTGGGAGCCTAGCCGTGTACATGACCCCAAAAACCAATCACCGCCTTCAGGATTTCTAAGGGTGTAAATTTTTTATTTCACTCCTCACTAAGATCACAGTTTTGAAGACCATGAAATGACAAGATAGCACCCCCCCCCCCCCACAAATGACCCCATTTTGGAAAGTAGACACCCCAAGCTATTTGATGAGAGGCATGTTGAGTCCATGGAATATTTTATATTTTGCCACAAGTTACGGGAATATTAATTTTTTTTTTTTTTGCACAAAGTTGGCACTAAATTATCTATTGCTCAAACATGCCATGGGCATATGTGAAATTACACCCCAAAATACATTCTGCTGCTCCTCCTGAGTACGGTGATACCACATGTGTGAGACTTTTTGAGAGCCTAGCCGTGTACAGGACCCCGAAAACCAATCACCGCCTTCAGGCTTTCTAAGGGCGTAAAATGGTGATTTCACTTCCTCACTACCTATCACAGTTTTGGAGACCATGAAATGACAAGATAGCACAAAACCTCCTGGCTGAACCACCGGCTGCATTCTCGGGTTCCCTGTTGGGACAGGAGAGCCAGAGAAAACCATGGAAGATGGTGGGGGGAGTTTCCCTCCAACCCCCCTGCTTATAAAAGCAGTCTGGAGGCTAATTAGCCACTAGGATTGCTTTTATATGAAAGCTGACCACTGGCTGTAAAGAATGATACCAAGATGATACCTAAACCTGCAGGCATCATTCTGGTATAACCACTCAAAGACCAGCAACATACCAGTACGTTGCTGGTCCTTGTTGGGCATACATTGTAATGTTCTTTTTTCCTTGTCAAAAGAAGTTTATTGAGTATACAATATTATAAAGATATATAAAGTAAGTTTACAAGGATCTATAAAGTAAGCTCATTGTTTTACAGTAGGGTTTATATAGGTAAATATCATTAAATTTCAAATATTAAACATTGGGTTCACGTAAACCTAAATTAAAGATATATATCATTTCCTTAGTTACTTTTGTAGGTATTTAAATGATTTATACCTACTATACATATTGTTTACAAGTAGAGTGTATATAGGTCAAATAAATTCTGATAATGAGCTTTAATCGTAAGGTGGAGAAAAGGAAAGAGAAAGAAGAAAAAGGGTTGAAAGGTAGAGGTATGGTCCACAAGGTTGTCCCGCTCGTCAGTTTATTATTCTTTTTAGTTCTCTTTGAAGCCTTAGAATGGGTGTCTCTGTAAGTCATTTAATCTGTTACCATGGCAACAGGACAGAGTCATTGAAATTTGACAGGAACTGTTGTTTTATCCAAGGGTGCCAAAGTTTTTCAAATTTTGGAATTTGATTTTGATCAATGGCTACCATCTTAGCATGGGATATTGTATTATTCATTCTGTGAATTGTTTCTGCTAGTACCAATGTAGGAGATTTCCATGCCTTGGCCACTGTTTGTTTTGCAGCCGTTATTAGTTGGATCATAAGTTTGAATTGAGAGAGTGTTAACCATTCCGGTTTTAGATTAAGTAAAGTTAAATATGGATCTGGTTGTATTATTTTTTTAAATATTTTAGATGCAATCACGAAGACTTCCTTCCAGAAGGTTTGGATTACTGGGCACGTCCACCATATGTGTAAATATGTGCCTATTTCTGGGCATCCTCGAAAACAAAGAGCTGAGGTATTAGGTGAATAATTTGCCACTCTAGCGGGTACAAGGTACCAGCGAGTTAGGACTTTATAATTTGTCTCCAGTGCTAAGATGTTGGGTGAAGATGACTTAGATGTGAGCCATATGTTAGACCAGTCCGTGTCTTCTAAAGTTCGTCCCAGGTCCTCCTCCCACCTCTGAACGTAAGAGGGTCTATTAAGATTTGCTACTCCATATAATTGATTATAAAGTGATGAAATTGTACCTTTAGCAAATGGATCTTTTGTACAGATTGATTCAAAAATGGATAATTGGGATAATGGTGTATCCCCCTTTAGGAATGGTGTATAGAAATTTTTGATTTGGAGATATCTAAATATCTCAGAGTTTGGTAGATCATATTTTTCTCTAAGCGATGGGAATGAAAGGAATGATTTAGATGCTATGAAGTCATTTAGTGTCTGAATGCCTGATGTTGTCCAAGCTTTAAAAGAATTTGGGTAGATCCATGCCGGATAAAAGGCCGGATTTCTGATAAAAGAAAGGAGAGGATTGTGTGGAGATTGTAACTGATATTTGGTTTTTAGTTTATCCCAGAGAGATAAGAAGTGTTTAGTTATGGGATTATGAATTTTAAAGCGGTCTTTAGGATCAAGCCATAATAAATTTGATATTAATAGAGGGTCGTTTTCTGAAGCCTCTATAAATACCCATAATGGGATTTCCTGTTTTGCATGGTATTTGGACAGACTGGCCAAATGTGCTGCTCTGTAGTAGTTAGTAAAATTAGGGTATCCCAGGCCTCCTTTATTTTTGGGAAGATGTAGTGTGTGTATAGGTATACGTGGTTTAGAAGAGCCCCATATAAACGAAGTTGCTCTTTTTTGTACTATTCCCAAAAAATAGGAAGGAATTGGAATAGGAAGGACTCTGAATAGATAAAGCAATTTGGGTAGAATAGTCATTTTGATTGCATTAATCTTCCCTATCCAGGATAAAGGAAGTTGCGACCATTGTTTTATTAGATTTGTGATCTGTCTTAATACAGGAGGATAATTGGTTGAGAATAAGTCAGAATGAGATGCTGTTAAATGAATTCCAAGATATGGGATTGATTTTTCTGCCCATGTGAATGGGAGTGCAGCCCTAGCCGGGATCAATTCCATGTTTGTGAGTGAAATATTAAGCACTAGGCATTTCTTAGGATTAATCATAAGGCCGGATAGGGCTGCAAATCCATCAAGAGCTGGTATTAAGTTAGGACCAGAGACCTGTGGTGATGATAGAAAAAGTAATATATCGTCTGCAAATATACATAATTTGTGTGTAATACCTCCTACTTCAATGCCAGTTATAGTTTGGTTTGTTCTGATGTATTGGGCCATGGGTTCGAGTATAAGGGCAAATAATAAGGGAGATAATGGGCAACCCTGTCGGGTACCTCTTTCGATATTAAAGGCTTCAGATTTGTATCCAGCATATTTTATATAGGCTTTGGGTTTATTATATAATGCTTTGATCCATGTTAAAAAGTGGGGTCCAAAACCCCATTTTTGTAATGAATATTGCATATATTGCCAGGATACTGTGTCAAATGCCCTCTTAATATCGAGAGATAGAAAACATAAAGGGATTTTCCGTTTTTTAGCAATATGTGCCAATAACACTGCCCTGCGTATATTATCGCCTGCCTGTCTATTTGGCATGAAGCCTACTTGATCTCTATGTATTAATTTTCCTATAATGCTATTGAGGCGTTTTGCTATTATTTTTGCTAATAATTTAATATCGAGGTTTAACAGAGAGATAGGCCGATAATTTACACAGGAAGTATCATCAGAAAGGGGTTTGGGGATCATACAAACAATTGCCATTAGTGTTTTTTGTCGAAAAGAATGTCCATCTAGAAGTTTGTTAAAAGTTTCAGTGAGAATGGGAGAGAGTATTTCTGAGAATGTTTTATAGTATAAAGCCGAGTAGCCATCTGGGCCTGGTCTTTTGTTAAGTTTTAGGTCTTTTATGGCGTTAGCAACTTCATCTATAGTTATAGGCTCATCCAAACTGCTTTTTTGATTCTGAGATAACTAATAAGGTTATTTTTGAGAAGAAGGATTCAGCCTCTGTAGGATTAAATTCATTGTTTGTCTTGTATAAAGTTGCGAGATGTGAGTGAAATTTATGGACTATTTTAACTGGATTACAAGTGTAAACATTTTTTGATAGTTTCAAACATATTGGTTTGAAAGATTTGTTAGTTGAATTTAATGCCCGAGCCAAATATGTACCTGGTTTGTTTGTATTCATGTAGAAATTGTGTTTGGAGCGTTTGAGGGATTTATCAACTGACTCAGTGAGAAATAGATCGTATTCCAATCTAGATTTTTCCAGATGAGATTTTGTACTCTGAGATGGATTATCTTGAAATGATATGTAGGCTGCAATAAAATTGAGTTCTAGTTTTTTTGCTAGATTTTTGCGTTCCCGTTTAAATAGTGCCATTTGTCTTTGTATTGTACTACGCAAGACAGGCTTATGAGCTTCCCACAGTGTTATTAGGGAGACGTCTGTTGTATTATTAATTGATATGTATTCCTTTAAAGCTTGTTCAATGGCCATCTGATGTAGTGGGTGTTTGAGCATTATGTCCGGTAAGTACCACATTGGGTCATGCGCTTTTGGTATGGCTGAGGCTATAGTAGTGTATACTGCATTATGGTCAGACCACGGAATCGGAATTATATATGATGCAATAATTTCTGGTATCATTCCTATTGTTAGAAAAATATGATCTATTCTGGTGAAGGTTTGATGAGGGTGCGAGAAATAAGTGAATTTCTTTTTCATTGGGTTACTTTCTCTCCACGAATCTACCAGATTGTATTTGGAAAGAAGTTGAGAAAAAGGTAATCTAGAGGTTATTTTGGATGGCGTAAAAGGTGATTTATCTAGAAATGGGAGGAGGACCTGGTTAGAATCCCCACACATTATCACTGTTCCTATTTTGTGTGTATTAATCACTTGTAATATATGTGAGAGGAATGGTGTAGGTTGTTTGTTAGGAGCGTAGTAGGAAATCACCGTTATTGCTGTATCCATTATATAACCCATGAGTATCAGGTATCTACCTTCTGGGTCTTTAATTTCTAATGATAAGGTGAATGGTGTGGATCGGTGAAATGCAATTAGAGTTCCCCTTTGCTTGGTACAGGCAGAAGCCGTGTAAATTTGTTGATAAAAAGGAGAAATATATTTTGGAGTAGAATCTTTGGTGAAGTGTGTTTCTTGGAGGCATACTATGTGAGCCTTCTTGTTATGAAAAGTACGGAAGGCTTTGGTCCTTTTTTGAGGGACATTTATTCCCTGAACATTCAGGGAAAGTATATTCAGTGGTGCCATGGCAACAGATCAAATAGTTTTGACTTACTTTTTGTTATGCAGAGCTGACTGCGCAGATCAACCTGTGTGGACTGAAGAGATGAATAAATAGAAAAGAAACCAGTGAATTCTGGAGTAAAGAGTAAACAAAAAACATATGAGATTAGATGATACATTGTATAAATTATTTTTTGCAAGTAATCACAATTTACCCGTGAAAGAGAGTAAATATCTCTCTCAGGGGAATAAGTGCCTTCGTCACACTCCCACATAATATGATTGGGAAAATGAGGAGGGCTAATGGGGGTACACGGATCTTCCGCATACAGGAGAGAAGTGCTATGTCAAAAGACATCAAAATGATGTTTCATTAATTGGAGTGCAGAATATAGTTTTTGTTGAAATTATTTATTCCAGGGTGGTTGTATATGGTTAGTCTTGCCCTAGGCTAAATAATTCAGTTAGAAAGGTACTGTTAATAACTTTGGTATTGATGAAGATAGTTTGAATTATTTTGGGATTTTAACCCTTTTAGAGTAAACAATTACATATTTTATTCATATGTAACTGTTTAGATATGTTAACTCATAAAATTGAGGTTGTATTGCTTCAGATTAGAATAAACAAAAACATAATTCTAGGAACTAGTTAGGTAATAATATATTTGTTTTAAGAAAAGAAAGAAAAAGCTTCCATTACTTCTGGATTATTGAACATATTTGTCCTAAAAAGTAATAAATCTATTGTTATTACCTGATAATATATAACTGAACAAGAATTTCCTTATTTCACTTATATATTCTAAGGCTATATGAATCAGAAGTAATAAGAAATATAACTGGAATGTAACATGATCCCACACAGTGTGTGACTATCAGAATGCAGTTACATTCAGTTATAATTACAGGTTTTTTATAGAAAACCATCTCTTAGTATAATAAATGAAGAGATATCAGGAATTAGGATGTCAGTCCATTGAATCTTCTTGGTCCATGGATAATGTGGCATAACGGCCTCTTTTGTGAGAATGATGATTCCCATTTTGTTCTGAAATTTTCTGAGTGCTGCCTGAAGGTGAAGATGATGTCATTCTTCTGCGTGTGGGAGAGTTGCTGCTTGTGGGTTCTGTCATATTTAATTTTAAAAGGGTTTGTTGTAGTTCATCTGCTGATCTGCTTCTGTAAATTGTACCTTGGTAGTTAAATCTGACTGAAAAGGGGAAGCCCCATTGATACATAATGTTGTGGCGTTGCAGTTCCATTAGTTGGGGTTTCATGGATCGTCTTTTAGTAATAGTAAGTTGGGATAGGTCAGCAAAAATTTGATAATTGTGTCCTTGAAAATTAAGTTCCTTTTCTTCTCTTGCAGCAATTAGTATTTGTTCTTTCGTTCTGTAATAATGAAATTTTGTGATTATATCACGTGGGGGTCCATCTTTCTTTTTGGCTGTGAGGGCTCTGTGTACTCTCTCCAGTTCTAAACGTTCAATAGGGATATCTGGCTTTAGTTCTTGTAATAGAGCAGTAATAGTAGATTACAGGTCTGTCACGGTTTCAGGTATTCCCCTTATGCACAAGTTTGAACGTCTGGCTCTATTTTCGTAATCTTCGAGCTTAGTTTAAAGTATTAAATTCTCTTCTTTTAATTGTTCCAATTCTGTTATATTTACTTGGGTTGTAATTTCAATTTCATCCATTTTTATTTCTAAGGCTGCGGTGCGGTTTCCCAGCTCTCTTATTTCTTTGGTTAGGCTTTTTGTTATTTGGTCTGAGGTTTGTTTTAAAGCCTTATGAAGCATCTTTTCAAATTGTAATAATATTACTGGGGATGCTGAGGAGGCTTGTGGAGAAGTTTGTGAGAGGATTTGTTCTGTATCTGACTCAAATGGAGAGTCTTGCTGTGACATTTTCTGTCTGTGAGAGCGCCCTGATGCTGTATCTTGTGAGGTGACTGGAGCTGCTTTAGTTGCAGTGAGTGCCTGTGAGCTCTTTATGAGGTGATTTTTATTTCTGCCACGGTTTCCTCCCAGTACCATATTTCCTGCCCAAACTTTCACAGTTTGTTCCCTGGGGCAAAAAGGTTCAAATGGATACCTTTTGAGCCTGCAGGCTCCGCTTTGTCCTTCTCTTCTCTCCTCAGCGGTGCAGAGCTCTAACAATGCATGTCTGCTCTGCTAGGCTCTGCCCATCTCCCTCATAATGTTCTTTTTTCATGCAGCCTGTGTATGCCCACCATTAGAATATCGCCCTTCATCCACCCACTTCTAATGATGGGCATACATGTACAATTTTTTTTAACTATGGTGGTGAAATCACCTTCGACAACGCTGGAGTCATGGCTTTACATATCGTGGGAGTAAACGCTGTTGCTGTGAAGATAAATAAACCCGTTCTGCAGCAAATACCTGCTAAGCAAATGATGGTTAACATTAAAACAAAGTAACATTACAGTATAACAGTAATGCCCCGTACACACGGTCAGATTTTCCGATGGAAAATGTCCGATTGGAGCGTGTTGACGGAAATTCCGACCGTGTGTGGGCTCCATCGGACATTTTCCATCGGATTTTCCGACACACAAAGTTTGAGAGCAGGATATAAAATTTTCCGACAACAAAATCCGTTGTCGGAAATTCCAAACGTGTGTACACAAATCTGACGGACAAAGTGCCACGCATGCTCAGAATAAATAAAGAGATAAAAGCTATTGGCCACTGCCCCGTTTATAGTCCCGACGTACGTGTTTTACGTCAGCACATTTAGAACGATCGGATTTTCCGACAACTTTGTGTGACCGTGTGTTTGCAAGACTAGTTTGAGCCAACATCCGTCTGAAAAAATCCTAGGATTTTGTTGTCGGAATGTCTGAACAAAGTCCGACCGTGTGTACAGGGCATAAGACTTACCATATCTGCAAAGCAAATACAATAAAACATAGTTAAAATAAAACATTTCAATCTGTGCCTAAAAAAATATATGGCGAGGCATGGGGACAATCCGCCCCTAATGTTAGGAGAAAATTGCTCCCCCACCCCTGCTGCCCCCATGCTTTGGCATATATGCTCTTTTTTTTTAAACTGTGGTGGTGAAATCACCTCCAACAGCGCTGGAGTCACAGCTTTATGTATCGTGGGAGCAAATGCTGTTGCTGTCAAGCTAAATAAACCCTTGCTGCAGCTGAATGGTGTACCTGCTAAGCAAATGATGGTTAACAATAAACCAAACATTACAGTATAACATACCATACCTGCAAAGCAAATACAATAAAATATAGTAAAAATAGACAGAACGATAGATATAGAACAATAGTGAGCGAACAGTAGAGCGGACAGTAGAGAGCGAACATGAGAGAGAGAACAATAGAGAGAGAGAAGAAAAATACAACTACAACTATCTTTGGATTTTATATTTTATATTTTTTGTGTTTTTGTGTTTTGTTTTTTTTTCCACTTTTTTCACTTTTATAAAAACTGTAAAAAAAATTGTAAACTGAACATTGCAGATTAGGGTCTCTCAAAACGTGATGGCCATCACATCTTTCAAGACCCCAAGACCCTGTGTTAGTGTGCATAGGTGCTGTACCCTACGCTAAAACTCCACTAGTGTGTGGTAGCGTTTGAAACATTTACCAATGCAGAGACCAGGTTGGTCAGGACAGGAGGGACAATAAAATGGATAGTGTAGGACCCAATAATCATTGTGTACTTTGTCGCAGTAAGTGGGCTTAAGCACCATATAGCAATAATAGCAATATGGTGTGACCAAATCCTCATATTTTTTGATAATGTTTTTTGAAAATGTCTAGGTGTTTTAAATAAGCCTTGCAGGAGGTAAATGTCTTTTTTGCATGTGTGCGCTATAATATTTTGTTCTGTTGTATGGTCTTATGACTGCACAATCTTTAATGCATCTTTTAAGGTGTGCCCCCCAAATATCTTGTTTGTTTGTTTTTTTTCTCCACAACACCAGTCGCTGTAGCTTATACATCTTGACCTTGTATCTGGCACGCTTGCTGGGAAGATACTGTTTTATGGACAAGTGGCCAGAAAACTTAATCAGGGACTCATCAACGCAGACAACTTGATCGGGAGTAAACAAGGCTGCAAAATGTTGGTTGAAGTGGTTTACGAGGGGCCGAAATTTGTAGGGCAGATCAAATCCAGGGTCACCCGAGGATGACAGAGTTCATTGTCGCTGAAGTGCATGATGCGCAAGATCTGCTCGTATCGTGTCCTGGTCATGGAGGCAGAGAACACGGGTGTATGGTGAATTGGGTCAGTGGACCAATATAACAGCAACTCACTCTTTTTGGTTATGCCTATGAGGAGGGATAGGCCCAGAAAAGTCTTAAATTTGGAAACCGTAATTGGTCTCCAATCTCTGGCAAGGGTCAACTGGGGATTAGCGGCGATGAATTGACCAGCATACAAATTGCTTTGGTCCACAATAGATCTATAGAGATCTTCGGTGAAAAACAGCGAATAAAAATCAAGTGACTTAAAATCAACTGTTTCCACCTGAATTCCGGGTTGGCCAGTAAATGGGGGAAGTACGGGTGTTGCAGAAGTGGTTGCTTCCCAATTAGGATTGGCGAATGCAGCAGGAAGGGCACTATGGGCTTGACGGGCCTGTGTTTGTCTTCTTGGTGGCAGCGGGACACTACTCGTGCTTGTCACCTCGCCAGCTTGAACTGCACTTATGGGACTCGCCACGTCACTAAGTGCTACTGCAGTGCTGGATGTATGACCAGGATGTACTAGGCTGCTGGTGCTTGCCAGTTCACAAGAAGGAATAGCGGCGCTATTACTGGCTCTCTGCTTATTATGAGGGAACTGCGGTTCTTGCACCTCAACGACAGCAGAAGAAGATCGGGGTCTGATACGCCTGACCTTGGCAGGGACCACAACTCCATCGTCAGAGCTATCTGTCAGGGTGCCGCTGTCGTCTACAGGATCAAATTCTGAGCCGGAATCTGACAGATGAGTGACTTCCTCTTCACTGTCATGCTCATAAATATGCAAGCCTCTTCACTAGTGTACATTCGATTTGACATTTTGGTCTCTAAAGTTAATGGTACACTAGTGAGACTCACAGGTAAAAAAGCTCCTGACTGTTAGCAACTGATTCAAACGCTACCAAAAAAACTGTTAGCGTTCGCAGGGATCAGTCCTGACTCTGAACGCTGCAGTTATGTGTTTTGTAAGTGACAGTGATCGATTGATACTGCATTTGGGTGGGCTGGGCTGGGCGGAGGGGCTAAACCCAGGTGCTAGCAAGTATCTGGGCTGATCCCGTTAACACTGCTTTTTGGGAACCCTAAACTTCTGGGGACGCTAGTATAGATCTGATCAGATCAGATATCGATCCGTTCAGACACTATACTACTAAGGAAGGCGTATGGTGCGTGCGTGGGTGTTAGCGGTAATGGCACTAATCTGACGCTGCCTGGGGCGACGCAGATCCTATCTGACGCTAAAACCTAACTTTGATCACCCGCTGGGGGATCAGGGGGTTGAACCCATATTGGGTAAAATACGGCGGGTGCCCTGACGCTATAAAAAATAAGCTAGCTAAACTGCGTCACACGTGACACTTATACTATGGTCACAAGTGACAGGGGATAATCAATGGGTTAAACTTATATTGGGGGGGTTAGGCGGGGTCCTTAGACCTATCTGGGCCTAAAACTAATTACCCTAACACTGATTTTTGTCACTAATGACACCAGTACAGCGATCAAAAAAAAAAAATCTGATTGCTGTACTGGGTGACACAGTGACAGGTGGTGAAGGGGTTAACGGGGGGGGGGGTGATCGGGGGGTGAATTATATGCCTACATGACCTGGTGTCAGTGTAGCATTGGTGCAACTCACTTTTTGATGCTCTCTCCTCTCGTTCTGGAACGAAAAGACCGACACGAGGAGAGATGACATCACTTCCTCTGTCCGTGTTTACAGTTACACAGACAGGGGAAGGATATCATTCGTTAGTAGCGATCACCAGGTCCAGGCCAGATTTCATTGGCCTGGGCCTGGGGCTTGATCAGCTCCTGATCGATTCTGATCCTCGGGGACGAAGGGTGGGCGCGCGCGCTCTCCCCCCAGCCAGCCGCGCACATCACGTATAGTAACGTGATTTCGCGCAGCCGGACAAACCTGCCACACTAAAACTGCGGCTGCTGGTCCGGAACTAGTTAATATGCTCTTAAAGCAATCCCATCTCTCCTCCGTGTTCTTTGTTCCTAAGATTTTATCCCAATTTATGCCTTCTAGCAAGGTTCGTAGTATAGGGAAGTTGGCTCTTTTGAAATTCAGTGTCTTTGTAATTCCCCTTATGTTTCCTATTTGTGTGATTTATACTGAAGCCAATTGACCTGTGATCGCTGTTACCTAAATTGCCCCTTATTTCCACATCCACATGATCAGGTCTGTATTGTTGGTAATCAGTAGATCCAGTAACGCTTTATTTCTTTATTTAATAAGATTAGGGTAATCCAAGTGCATGCGCGGCAGCACCCAAGATGGCCACTTAGACCGGGAGATCCACTCCGCTCCAGCCTTGTAGCCCGCATCACAGCCGTCTGAGCCCTTGTTCCGGTTCAGCAACATCACCAGCCAACCGGGGAAGTACCCAGCCACTATCCGATGTCCGCAGGCTCAGCCCGGAGAGACCTGTCCCGGCAATTGGATTCTGCAGCAGCGTGGCTCGGCCATGTCAACACGAGGCACAGCCTGTGCAGAAGAGCAATCCATAGCAGACCAGGATCAAACTACCTTCTTGGCCGCACACCAGAATGTAGCCACAGTGAGTACTCCACTGCAAGTGGCCCCCTTCTCCACATCCACTGAATCCCTGTTAGGCAGATCACTGGAAGGCCCTGTCATGATGCCATTACAGGAGCTGCTGACCAGGCCAGACCTGGGAACAGAAGACCCGAGACACCACTCCCACCCCTTCAGACTTTCCCTCCATGATGGCAGCATTTTCCAAAATGCTAACTAGGGGCCTATCCCAAAATGCGGCCCAGATCACAGCCTCTATTCATGCTGATCTGCAGCAAATAGGCACAAGAATAGAAGTAATTGAGAAGAAAGCAGACCAAGTGGTTTCTGGAATTAACCAGAACTCCGCCAGAATTCAGGATCTCCATGACCAACTAGAATCAGCAGTCTCCAAAATTGACCTTGAAAATAGATTGAGACGCTACAACTTCAGAATCAGGGGAACACCAGAATTCGTTAAAGATGTCTATCCAGCAGTTAAAAACTTTATCAAAAGTCTGCTCCCTGACATCCCAGCACACCGTCTGGAAGCGGATAGAGCTCAAAGAGCACTACAACCGTTACGCACGGATGGTCTCCCTAGAGAGGTTATAGTAAAATCCCACTTCTATATAGTTAAATAGGATGTGATGAAGCTGTCCCGCACCGCGGATAAGCTGGAAATCATGGGTCATCAGATTCAAATCTTCGCAGACTTATCGCCATATGCGGTACAAAAGCAACGATCTCTAAAACCGTTATTCCAAGTCCTGGCACACAGACATCACATATAGATGGGCTTTCCCGCTTTGCCTGAACTTCTCATACCGTAACAAACCCTACAATTTTTCCTCCTTTCCAGAGGACGAACGATTACTCCTCCACTTAGGACTGATCACCCAAGAACTGCCTCAACCATTATCCAATAGAGGGGCACCATCAACAAAACAGCCATCACCAACAAGCCCACTGACTCATGTGTGGCAGAAGCAACATCCCAAGAGATCAAGGGAATCCCTTCCCCCGTGATGTCGACAACCAATCTTCAAAACCACTTCAACCTCCCAGTTCTCTTTGGAACTTTGCTGTGGAGACTTCCAGCCTTGCAACCAACCTGTCCTTTACCTTGATTAACTTTCAGGTTTAACCCTAAGTTCCAAAAAGGGGAATTGTTCCAGGGAACCGGCTTCATTCGAAACTCCCCGGGCACCTATGTTACCTGTTTTTTTTTTCTTTTTTACTTTTTTTTTCTCTACATGCGGCCCTGGATCCCTTTATATCTGGCAACACCCACAATGGACTCTAGAGATAAGGGAACTCAACGGGCCACAGCATATCACTTCAGGATGCATCCCCAGCATAGGTGTGCGCAGCCTATTGCATTAGGGTGTGCACCTCAAAGCTCCAACACACATGCGTGTGTAAAATATTTACTGGTCTCTTCCCAGCTCTCCTTCCTGAAGCAATGAGGGGAGGGGCGAGTAAGGGAGCTCACAGGGGGTGGCATATATTGGTATGGTATTGGTATTTTTCTCCTGTGGCAGCTGAATGTCGGTGAGAGGGAGAGGAGGAGAAGCCTAATTTTAGCTGCTGCAGGAGGAAAATATAGATTGATTCCACTAAATTGCACCTCCTCTCCAGGTTCTTGGGGTCAGCAAGGAAGGATTGCAGTTTACCTGTCACCTGCCCATGATCACTGGGGAGATCGCCATTGATGGGTTGCCAACCCCAGGATTAGGGTGTGCCCAGGCACACCTGGCACACCCTTGCGCACGCCTATTATCCCCAGCTGGGGTGTGGTCCTCCTCTAAAATCATTCCACCATCACCTGCCCTCCCATGGGCGATAGCGGGCGTCACCATGATGCTTACCATCCCTATACATTTTACATCAAGGTGACGCGTGTTGTCGAGTAGGGGAGCGGTTAAGCGGACCTGGCTGTTCTCTAATGCAATGCCAAAAGGGCTCAGATTCTAAGTTCGTTATAATGCTACAGTTTATCTTTACGGTGGGGGCAACCGGTAGCGGTAGCAGTGCGCCTCCATCTGACGCAGATAGGAGAGTTTAATTTTATTCTCCTGTCGGATTCAGATTACAACTTAGGACAACTTGGTTTACTTTTTGGTAAATGGTTGGGAAGGGACGGTTCCCTCACCAGCCTTAGTGGGACTGGGATTGCATTGAAAATTTGTTTTCTAATGCTTCTTCTCCTTCTTTTTCTTTCTTTTTTCTATCTCCTCTCATCTTCCTACCCTCATCTCCCTCCTGTACCCCACTCCTCACAGGGCCTCTCTGGAATTCCTACCTCAAAGCACACAGGATTGGGGCACCATGGAACGCATACGGTCTTCACTCTGCCAGGGAAGCTACCTTCAGCTGGTAAGCACGCTCAATATACAGCACCTTCCTCTCACTTGAACCATGGCTAGTACAGCATTTACAGATCTGAAACTCCAGATATTCTCCTACAATGTGCAGGGACTTAACTCCCCAGTAAAACAAAGCAAAATATTACAACAGCATCACACACTAAGGCAGATGTTCTGCTGTTACAAGAGACATACTTCCCAGCCACATACAACCCCTCATTTCTCCACCAGAATTTTACTCAATTCTACTTAGCAAAGGCAGAGAACAAAACGAGAGAAATAGCAGTATGTTTCTCTAATTCGGTTAACTTCTTGCTCACTAAGGTAATTAGGGACACTGAAGGTCAATACTTATTAGTATCTGGCACAATTAATGGGGGGACTTACACATTTATCTCCTATTATGCCCCTAAAAAAGGCCAGGGAAAGTTCTTCAAAGCAGTCCTGCAGACTTTGAAGCCTCACCTCCTAGGCACAGTTGTTCTAGGAGGCGACTCCAACACTCCCTTTGACCTCACCTTAGACAAGTCCAACTCACAGATACCAAAAGCCAAGCGCCCCCCCAGACAAAGCCTGAAAGTGGCACAGACCCTACAGGCAAATGGCCTGGTAGACATCTGGATGGAAATGAATCCCCACACCAAAGACTACAGGCACTACTCCTTTCCACACCTCACCCATTCCAGGACAGACCATATTTTTATACAATCTGCTGCCATCCCACTAGTGATAACCTCTAAACTCTATCAGATCACTCCATAGTAACAGTAACTTTAAGAGGCGCTTCTGGGGTGAAGGGTCCCTTTAAATGGCGCATCAATGAAGCTCTACTGAGCAACCCTGCCCACTGCACAATCTTAGAAAAAGCTTTGAAAGACTACTTTGCAGAGTACAATACTGAATCTGTCTTACCAGGTACACTCTGGGCAGCCCATAAAGCAGTGATGAGAGGCAGATTCATTCAGATCTCATCTCAACTTAAATCTCATCTGAACAAAAGGCTGAAATAAAGAAAAGGAGAGAAGGTATTTGCCCATCATCTACGAAATAATACCACATCCCTTGGAAAATATTTTAGAAATTTAGAAAGATATTTGGGATTTTCAAGGTGCTAAATTAGAACAAAATAATTTTTATAAAAAGTAGAAATGTATTCAAGCAAAAAAAACAAACATACAAGGGGTAGATATTGATATTACAGTACTAATACATGTGCTGACTGATCTCTACATGTTTTGCCTTGGTAATTGGCTTCTTCAGGAGATTTAATTGATATCAGGCACAATGAGCACTAGAAATAAACAGAATTTTTGGGGAAATAGGACAATCAACAATCACAGCAACATCAAACATATATAAACACAAAAATTTAACAAATTGGAAAAACATTCATCGATTGGAAAAATGCCCCATGCCAAAGCCATAATTGGTCACAATAATTACCTGTATGTTCAAAAACTATTTGCATATGAATTGGGCTTCAAAATCATGGGGATAGGAACAGTCGGATCATCCAGTATAACCATAATAAAGGGGGATGTATCTGGAGTACAGTCACTGGTAATGGTCCAAAAACTAAAACTTTTATCCTATACCAGGGATCCTTAGCTATGTTCACAGGCTTGAAAGCTGATTATTCACCTCCAATTCCACAAAGGAATGAATAAAGATGTAAAAGATGATGAAAGAGATAATATTTCTGAATTTTAAAAAAGTCAGATTATGACCCCTGAGTCAGAAAGATAATAGACCCAATCAATATTATATTCCAATAGCCAAAGAAGCAACAATAGCGCTATTCAGCAATGGTAGAGAAAGTTACCTTCAATGAGAAATTCACCACCAAATCTCTCCTCTTTTCATGCTGGACCGCAATTGAAAACCAAAAAAAGGGATGTTTATATACCCACCTCCACCCTCAAATTAAATGGCCGCTTTGGCGTCAAAATCCGAGGATGAGGACGCTAAGTGACCGCCAAATAGCGCGGCTGAGGTTGCACCGGAAATTCCGTCAATACGGGGGGAACGCCAACCCGGAAGTGACGCCCGAAAGATGGCGGCAGACCGGAAGTGATGTAAAAACATCAAACCCGGAAGTGTCAGCACAATATCAGACAACAGCTATCGAAAATGATGCAAGCATGTATAAAACATCCAGACCTAAAGAATGACAATTGGCAAGCTAAGTAAAGACACCCAAACCAGTACTAGATAGTATATCACAATTAGACAGAGCTTAAATGGAATAAAGGCAACCCAACTAAGAGGAAGAAGGGTCAGCTAGACAGCATTTGGCGCCACCCACTAGAGTCCAAAGAGATTGCACCGAAAATGACACCCTGGGCGTCCTTATGGCTACCACATCCAAAAATATCCCCATAATAATGATTAAAAGATATACAATGTTTAATAATAAACATTAAATATATTTTTTCTACCAAGAAGGGACAAAAATTAGGGACTAACGAAAACTAGAATTTTAGCAAATAGAAGAAGAATATTATTTTAACTATTAAACAGACCCAGTGGTGTATTTAGGTTTTGTGCTGCCCTAGGCCTGACTAAATGCGGGTGCCCCCTAATTTAAATCAGACACACCCCTTCCTGTCAAGGCCACACCCCTTACTGTTTAAGACCCGCCCTGTCATCTGTAAACCATACCCCTTCAGTGCCTTTTATCAGTGCAGCTTAAGAATGTCGCTGTCAGAGGAATAACAGAAACTTTGTTTGCCAATACCGGCATTTCCCTGTACGCCTGCGTGGCAGAATGGCTAATAGGCGTATGCGGGTACGCGATTCAGCGGACCACGTCACGGCGCAACGGCACACATAGACGTGCAAGTCAGCGGATGGTGAAACGGTGTAAGCACGTACGCATCTTAGCCGCACACGTGAGTTCCCCTGGCAGCCCTATAAAAAGCAGCCCAGCTCTCTGGCTTATTGCTGGTTTGTCATTTCAGCTTTTGTGTTCCTGTTCCTTGTTCTGCTATTGACTCCTGCCTGTTGTGATCCCGGTTTGCCTTGACCACCCTTGAACTTCTCCTGCACCTTGACCTCGGCTTGCTTAACGGATTCCTCTTCAGTCTGCTCCAGTGTTTGACTCCCGGCCTGTCTTGGACTCTCCTATTGATTGATTCCTGTGTATGACCTTGGCTTGTTTAAACGGACTTCTTTCCTACCGGCTTGCTGTGTTTGACCCCCTGGCTTCTCTACATACTTTGTTCCAGTTATCTACTTCAGGACCAAGGTGTTGGAGCCCCAGTCTGATTCCTCTGCTGATCACCGTCTGGGTGTACCCTGCACGGACTACTACCAGACAGAAGTTGAACACGCAGGCTCCTACTAGTGCCTGGCGACCCGTGCCTCTCTGTGCCCGATACCCTCTGTGCCACCTCCAGGGGTATAGCGCACTCCGCTGCAAGGGGAGCCGCTCTCAGCATCTCAGCCCTGGTGAGTACCCTAACAGTCGCTTCATTAGTGGCTGTCAGTGCCCATCAGTGCAGCATTGCCTCATCAGTGCCCAGCCCAATTGTGCAGCTTCTCAGTGGCCATCAGTGCAGCCTCATCGGGGCCACCAGTGCAGCCTATCAGTGCCCATCAGTGTAGCATATCATATAATAAAGCGGAGTTCCACCCAAACATGGAAGCTCTGCTTATCTGCTTCCTCCCCCCTCTGGTGCCACATTTGGCACCTTTCAGGGGGGAGGGGGGGACCGAGTACCTGTTTTTGACAGGTACCCTTTCCCACTTCCAGGAGACCGTGCCATCCCTTGGACGTTCGGCCCTCCTCCTCCTTCCTCTGCCGCCAGGCCAATCAGAAAGCGCAGCTTTCTTTGCACATGTTCAGTATGGAATCAACTATGTAGTTTCACTGCCGGTTTCTCTTAACAGGTACGGTGGCGGCAGCACCCGAGAGCTGATCCAAAAATCAGCTGGGGTGCTGACATCACAGTCTCCCTGGACCAATAAGTGTCCTAATATTAAAAGTCAGCAACTACAGTATTTGTACCTGCTGACTTTTAATTTTTTCATGGGGTTGGACCTCCTCTTAATGAGTATGCATTGATTTCAGCATGCATGGAGAACTTTGCAAAGAGAGCTTCAAATATATATATGTGTGTGTGTGGGGGGAGGAGGTGGTTAATGTATAGGGGAACACCGACTACTTGGAGAGCATTCTATGTATGGGGTAGGATGGATATACATTTACCCGATCAGAGGGGTATCCTGAGAGCTCAGCATTGTACTACCTGTAGTGGGATGAGACTTCTCTGGATCTCCTCCTCGATTCTGGGCCATCCCGACCCTTCCAGTGATAATTAGGGAGGTGATGATATTCTCCGCCTCCTCTTCGATAGACCCCGCCTCGGACCGGGGAGACGATGCAGAGTAGAACGCTTCACGGAGGAGGGTGGGCAGAGCATAAGACTCCGCCTCCGCTAGTCAGGTTGCGCCCCCCGCCCCCTCTCGGCCAAGCACGGCATACTTACTGCCCATAATATTTACACATGCCCCGCTATAGCAAGCCGGTAGCTGTATTTGTGCGGGACGCGGTCGCGGGAGCCGAGGCTCGGAAAGACGGGTCTGGGGGGTGGTTTTTGCCGCCCCCTCAAAAGTGCTCGCCCTAGGCCTGGGCCACTGAACTGACCAAGAATGAGATAAGGACATAATGCAGATCACCAATCGAAATTACAAAAAATACAATTAACAATTGTAAACTTTATAACTATCAAACCATATAAAGAATGATAAAAAACGAATCCTATATTTTCAATATTTGAAGAGCATGGCCAACTAGTTTTAGAGGAATGGTTTGTAGCTGATGGATTCCTTCAAGCCTGGATGGACAGTGGCCGCCAGGGAATGAATCCATCTGGTCTCCCGCTGAAGGAGAATCCTATCAAGATCACCCCCCTATCATGAATATGAGTAATATTCAAGTGCAAAAAATTTTAGAAACCTGAAATGAATGATAGAATCCCATATGGCGACTGATGGGAGTTTCCATTCTTTTCTTTTGAAGGAGGGAAACATGATCTCTAATTCTGTGAAAAAATGGTCTTTTAGTTTTTCCTACATAGAATGCTTGATATTCACAAACCATGTAGTAAACCACACCAATTGATTGACAATTCACAAAAAAGTGAGGTTTATAAATCCTTCCATTTGGCAGGGCCAGCTCGGCAGAATTCATTAGAAATCTGCAGAATTCACACCTGCCGCATGAAGCTGTTCCCCTGCGACTTGGTCCTCCCTGTTTGGGCATCAAGTGGCTATGAACCAATTGATCCTTTAAGGATCTAGACTTCCTATAAGTGATCTGAGGGTATGGATTTACATACTTTAAAATCACATCATCAGTGGCCAAAAGATGCCAATACCTTTGAATATTGTGACGAACCTTATCATGTTCCCCAGCAAATCGTATTATTAGTCGTACCTTTTGTTCCTGTTTAGAAGTTTTCTGAGTATGTATCAATTCCAACCAGTTCCTTGACTTAGCTCTATGATAAGCTTTCTTTAGGCAGGAGCGACTATAGCCCCTGTCCATCAGACGGGACCGTAGGGCTCCGGCCTCAAACTCAAAATCCTCCTCCTGCAGAAATCCTGCAATTTCTTCTTAATCTGAGGTACTGGCTATACGGAATATTCTGAACTAGAGTCTAGGGTGGGAACTTGCTGCATGTAATATTGTATTACCAGCAGATGGTTTTCTGAATAAAGAAGACCCTATTGTACCATCAGAGTTTATGAAGATCGAGATATCAAGGAAATTGATCGACTTTTGATTACATGTCATGGTAAATTTTAAATTATACCAATTGCTCTCCAAATTAGCCATAAAGAGGAGAAGCTGATCCTTGGTGTCAGTCGAAATGACAAAAATGTCATCAATAAACCGACGCCAAATAAGTACATTTTCAAAGAAATCTCAAAATTCATTGGAGGAGAAAATTTCTCCCTCCCCCCCCCCCCCAGGTACAGATTTGCACACGATGGGGCACATTTAGTCCCCATCGCCACTTCCTGTACCTGGAGATAGTGGGAACGGTCAAAATAAAAAATATTGTTAGTCAAGACAAAAAGCAACAGGTTGGAAACAAATTCATTGTAAGAATTGGCCCTAGGGCCACGCAACTTGTGAGGAATGGAGTTGTAGAGGGCCTCAACATCAATGGCCACCAGCCAAGAGCAATCAGGAACACAAATGCCATCCAGAGATCTGAGAAAATCAGCAGTATCCTGGATATAGGAACTTAAAGATTTGAGGATGTAAGTAATCATCTATTAATTTACTGGCAGGTTTAGTTAAACAATCATTGCCAGATACAATGGGACGACCTGGAGGAAATTTGGCATTTTTGTGTTTCTTGGTAAGGCATATAGTGTAGGAAGTCTATGGGTATTTACAGTCAAAAATTCTAAAGTCTTCTGGTTAATCAGGCCCTTATTGAAGGGCCGAGTGATCAGAATCCGATATTTGATTTCAGCATAATTCACCTCTGCTAAAGGTATAGGCCTATTACAGGAACGATTCAATAGAAGATCCAGGACCATGGTTTGATCATGATTCATTACAACAGTATTTCCTCCTTTATCAGAGGGTTTGATGATTATCTGGTCGTTTTGTTTTAAGGAGGCCATGGCCTTGCATTGTGAGGGACTAGGATTGGATTCCCTATTGAACAGTTTCCATTTAGTAGTTTGAATTTCTTTAGTTACCTGTTGGGTAAAAGCCCAAATATTGGGATTACCATGAAGCAGGGGAAATGATCTTAATTTAGGTTTATAATGATAGGGTGGCGGAAAGAATCTCTTAGTGTATCCAAAGATGGATTCGGAGGGGGCTCCTCTACGGGTTCTTCAAAAGGATTGCTCTCCTCCCATAGTTCCATAAGATCACTCAAAGCCTTGATCTCATTAATTGTCATTTTTCCACAGGTCGTCAGAGGCCATTCCAGAAGGGGGGCCTTTGGCATCCTTATCAAAAAAAACTTTAAACATTAGTTTTCTAGCGAACAAATTCACATCCTTTATAACCTCAAAGGCATCAACCTCCTGATCAGGACAGAACGTCAAGCCCAAACTGAGGACTTGAGTCTGATCCTTTGATAAGGGAGATGAGGACAAATCAATTACTTGGAAACTGTTTTGCTTGCCGTTTTTGCAATCGGTGAGTTGAGGATCTATTTTAGATCGGGAGTGAGTTGTGGCAAGAAAATCGGTCCCGTGCGAAGATCCCCCAAATTGGGGATGACAGGTAAGTCCCCCAAAACTATGTTAGGCTTACCTTAGATGCAGTCAAAAAATTTAAAGTGGAAACTGAAGAAATAGAGTGACCATCACCGGAGACAGTGGAAGAATGTACAGAGGTCGTGTCAAGTACCTTGTGGACGAGCCCGACTTGCAGGGGATTGCCTCTCTTGCGGCTTAGACTCGAGGGCCCTGGTAGGGTATACAGGAAGCACAAGAGTCAGGAGTGGCACGAGTGCCTGGCAGGATCAACAGCAGGAGGTAGGTCTGGAACTCTGGAAACACTGTGCAGTGGAGATTAAGCTGATCTGGTAGGTAGACTGGAACACTGGTGCAGCAGACTGGAACTGGATAGCAGGCTGGAACACACAGGACAGCAGACTGGAACACTGGTGCAGCAGACTGGAACCACACAGCAAACTGGAACTGGATAGCAGGCTGAAACACACAGGACAGCAGACTGGAACACTGGTGCAACAGACTGGAACCACACAGCAGACTGGAACTGGATAGCAGGCTGGAACACACAGGACAGCAGACTGGAACACTGGTGCAGCAGACTGGAAGGTCAGACAAGCCGGATCGATAGCCAGGCGGACTGTAGAGGAGCCAAAGGGTCAGGCAGAAGAGTGGTCAGACAAGCCGGGGTCGGATGCAGGCAGAAAGCAGGGATGGTCGGAGACAAGCCGGGATCAGATGCAGGCAGACAGCTAGGATAATCAGGAACAAGCCGGGTCTAGTACAGGAAACAGGAAGTGTTCTCAGGAAGTGCACACGTAACGCTGTAGAGCAGACAGCAAGATTCTCATGGGACAGATCAGTTTAAATAGCCCGCCTGGTGCGCGTGCGCATGCGTGCGACTGCCGGCACAGGGCGTCTGATACTGACAGGACTTTCCTGACATTGCCCCCCCCCAAGGGGCAGCCTCCGGATGCCCAACCGGGCCCATTTCTCAGGATGGGTTCTCTTAAAGGATTGAACTAAGCTTTTAGCATGGATGTTCTCCTCAGGCTCCCACGAGTTCTCTTCCGGGCCATACCCTTTCCACTTGATCAGGAATTGGGCTTGATTGTTCCTTCTCCTGCAGTCAAGGATGGCTTCAATTTCAAATTCTTCCTCACCGTCCACTATTACAGGATCTGGAGGATTCAGATTTCGTTCAGGAAAAGGATTGGAGACAAAAGGTTTCAACAGGGAAACGTGAAAAACAGGATGAATTCTGAGTGAGTCCGGGAGTTCCAATTCAAAAGCTACTTCATTTATTTTCCTTTTTACAGGAAAAGGACCCAGGAATTTAGGACCCAACTTCTTGGAGGGACAAGTCAGTTTCAGGTTTACAGTGGATAACCATACAAGATCACCTGGTTCGAGTAGCAATTCCCCACGTCTTTTCCTGTCGAAAGTTACCTTGTTACGTTCTTGGGACTTCGTCATGGTTTCCTGTAATATTTGGTTATTGACAGAGAAAAAAATTTATTGTTTCCTGGACTGCTGGTACGGAACTTTCAGGAATGGAGCTGGGCAAAAAGGTAGGGTGAAACCCGTAATTGGCAAAAAACGGACTTTGCTTTGTGGCAGAATGGACAGCATTATTATAGGCGAATTCAGCCAAGGGGAGCAACGAGAACCAATCATCTTGAGAAAAGGAAGAGAAACAACGAAGATATTGCTCGAGAGTCTGGTTGGTCCTCTCCGTTTGGCCATTCGTCTGGGGGTGATAGGCGGTGGAAAATGATAGTTCAATTCCTAGGGCTTTACACAAGGCTCTCCAGAATCGGGAAGTGAATTGTACTCCTCGGTCAGAAATTATATTAGCCGGAATTCCATGGAGTTTAATCACTTCTCTAATGAACGTTTGTGCAGTTTCAGGAGCAGAGGGGGTACCCTTCATTGGAATGAAATGAGCCATTTTAGATAACCGATCTACCACCACAAAGATGGCAGTGTGCTCTTCAGCTGGAGGCAACTCGACAATGAAGTCAATAGACAGCATCTTCCATGGCCTGTCTGGGACAGGTAGAGGTTTCAGTAATCCCCAGGCCCTGGTTCTACTGACTTTATTCTGAGCACAGATGGTACAGGATTCCACATACTTCTTACAGTCCTTAGGCACTTGGGGCCACCAGAAGGTGCGCAGGACAAGATCAGCCGTCTTGGTAACACCAAAATGTCCTGCTAGTGCGTGATCATGACAAAGTTCTAAAATTGTGACCCGTAGGCCATCAGGTACAAAGATCTTACTCCCGAACCAAAGCAGACCATCCTTTTCTTGTAGTTTTGTTCTCATAGCAGGTACCAACCCTACTGAAGCTTGCTTAATCCGGGAAAGTAGGTCTCCTTGCAACAGGAAAAAATTTCCAGGAGAAAGGATTGTATCTGGAGGTGAGGTTTCCTGAGGCTTGTGGAACATCCTAGACAAAGCGTCAGGTTTTATATTCTTGGAGCCTGGCCGATAGGTCACGTGGAAGGAGAACCTGGAAAAAAACAAGGCCCATCTGGCTTGTCGCGGTCTCAACCTCTTTGTGGATTTAAGATATTCCAGGTTTTTGTGATCTGTGTAGATCAGAATAGGATGAGCAGCTCCTTCCAAAAGATACCGCCACTCTTCCAGAGCGGATTTTATGGCCAGTAGTTCCTGATCTCCTACATCATAATTCCTTTCTGCGGATGATAGTTTGCGAGATAAGAAGGCTACAGGGTATAACAGAGCTTTGGTCCCTTGTCGCTGGTAAAGAATCGCACCAACAGCACTCTCAGAAGCGTCCACTTCCAGGACAAATGGTAAAGAGGAATCGGGATGTTTCAAAACAGCAGCAGAGGTGAACAGTCTTTTGAGAGATTCAAAGGCGGATTGAGCTTCGGGCTACCAATGAAAATGCACCCCTTGTTTGGTCAATTGGGTGATGGGCTCAATTATGGCTGAGAACCCCTTAATGAATTTTCTATAGAAGTTGGCAAAGCCAATGAAACGTTGGACTCCTTTCTTGTCAGTAGGGGCTGGCCAGTCAAGAATTGCAGCAACCTTATGGGGATCCATCTTGATCCCTTCCACGGAGATAATTAGCCCCAAGAATGGAATACTCTCTTGCTCGAACTCGCACTTTTCAGCCTTAGCGTACAAGCCATGTAGCCGGAGTCGAGTTAAAACACATTTAACATGTCTGCGATGGGTTCCAGGGAAGAAGAAAAGATGAGAATGTCATCTAAGTAGACTATGACAAATAGATCCAAATAGTCCCGGAAAACATCATTTATGAAGTACTGAAAAGTTGCAGGGGCATTACATAGTCCAAAGGGCATCACCATGTATTCAAAGTGCCCGAAGTGAGTGCGGAAAGCTGTCTTCCACTCATCCCCTTTTCTGATGCGAACTAGGTTGTAAGCCCCTCGGAGATCTAATTTGGTGAAAATAGTAGCAGTCCCCAGTCTCTGGAATAATTCTGGTACCAAGGGGAGAGGGTACCGATTTTTAACAGTTATTTTATTGAGTTTGCGGTAGTCTATACAAGGACGAAGAGAGTGATCCTTTTTTTCAACAAAAAAGATGCCTGCACCTGCTGGGGATGTAGAGGGCCGGATGAAACCCTTTTCTAGGTTCTCGTCGATGTATGCTTTTAGTGCTCCTTGCTCCAGCTCGGTCAAAGGAAATATCCTGCCAAAGGGAACTTCGGCTCCGGGAAGGAGCTCAATGGGGCAATCGTAAGCCCGATGAGGAGGAAGGGTTTCAGCCCCTTTTTTACTAAAGACATCTAAAAAGTCATGATAGACCTTGGGGACCGCCTGGAATAACTCAGAATCAGTGTTGAGACATAACAGAGCAGGGGATTCACCAGAGTCCTTCAAAGTGCAGAGCTGTTGACAGTACTGAGAGGAAAACGTAATTTCTCCTGTGACCCAGTTGATAGTAGGGTTATGGGCTTGTAGCCACGGCATGCCAAGAATAATAGGAAATAAAGGAGAAGTGATGATGTCCAGGCGAAGCAGTTCTTGGTGCAAGTTGAAGATGGTGACTGGAAGGGGAGCGGATTCTTGTATAACCGGCCCAGATTTTATTGCAGACCCATCGGCCAGATGAATAGAGAGTCCATGGGCCTTGTAATGCAGTGGGATCTTGTGTTTAGCTGCAAAGGATGACTCCAAGAAGCAGCTGCAAGCCCCGGAATCAATGATAGCGGGAACCTGTAAAGTCTTTCCTGGGAGCTGCAAAGATATAGAAAGAGTCAAGTGAGCAGAAATCTTAGGCCAAGCAGTCACATCACCAGAGGAGACAGACAGGCACTTACGGAGTTTGTTAGGACAGTTCCTGACATAGTGTCCGGGTTCCCCGCAGTACAGGCACAGGTTGTTAGCCCGGCGACGTTGGCGTTCCTCCGTCGTGAGAGATGGGCGGAGGACTCCAAGTTGCATGGGCAAGAGGTATCAGGTGAAACAGCAGGACTAGAGGTGGGTGCAGGATGGGTATAGCTGGGGACCCTAGGCAACATCCAGGTTGGGCGAGTAGGCCCAACACCTCTTTCTGCTCTTCGCTCCCTCAATCGTCGGTCGATCTGTATGGCAAGATTAATCAAGGCATCCAGAGTCAGAGGAATTCCCACTCGGGCCAGTTCATCTTTTAAAGGGTCGGAAAGTCCCATACGGAACTGGTAGCGGAGGGCAGCGTCATTCCAGTCCGTGTCTGCACTCCATCGGCGGAATTCCGCAACGTAGTCCTCTACTGCCCTACGCCCTTGTTGAAGGGTGTGCAGGGCGGCTTCTGCGGTTGCAGAAAGCTGTGAGTCCTCATATAGCTGGGCCATTGCATCAAAGAAGGTGGTTAAATTGGTCAACACCTCGGCTTTCAGTTCCAGAAGGCGGTGAGCCCATGTTTGGAGGTCACCCAGGAGTAGTGAGATCACAAAACCTACTTTGGTGGCTTCAAGCGAGAAGGTGCGAGGTTGAAGGGAGAAGTACAGTTCGCATGCATTCCGGAATGCCCTGAATTTACTTCGTTCTCCAGAAAACTTTTCAGGAGTGGGAACCCTTGGTTCAGGGGGCAGCATCACTACTGTAGGGGAAGTAGTACTGCTAGCAGAGGTAGATGGCAGAGAAGATCCCTGGGTCTCAGTGGGACCAGACAGTACTTGGACCCGTTCTTCCAGACGTGTATATCCTTCCTGGAGACTCTTAACAGCCTGTGTAAGGCCGGCCAGGTGCATACAAAGTTCTTCCATAGGAGAGGCTCCCTGCTCGGGCTCGGTCATGGCTGTCTGCTACTGTCATGGCTGTCTGCTCACCTATGAATACATCTGATGACCTTCCCACTAATTTTAGAAAATTAGGATATCTTTTTGAAAAACAAATCAAAGCATGGTGGGATATAGTGTCATTTGAAGAGTACATTAAAAATAAATTGGTGCCCAGAAGACTTAGGTGGGATATACCCCTTAATGACGGTCTCACTGATGAAGAATCTCTGTCAGAATGGCACCAGTTCTTTATTAGTAAAAGCCAAGAATTAATTGAATTCCTGCTGACCAGAAAAAGGAAGAAAATGGTATTAATTAATCAACAAATTTCTGAGCTAAAAACCCGATTAGAGTTAGCCCAAAATTCCCCTGATTTCTCTAGATTATCAGGAGAATTAAAAGTGAAGATGTTAAAGTGGGATAAAGAAGCGCAGGAGAAAAAACGAACTAAGTTTGTCAGGGATTCAGGTGAGTTCTCCAGAGGAGAGGTCTTTAAGTGGCAATCTAAAATGCAAACCCCCGCTCAGATCCCTGAAGCCGCCACCACTCAAACATTGAATGCAATACCTCCTGAAACTCCCAGACTCACGTATCAACCATCACATGTTGAGAGATCTATCCCACAGGGAGCTATCCCCAAAAAACCCTATAGAAATATAAGAGGTAGAGGGAATACCTCAGGAAGGGGTAAAGATAGAACTTATTATCAGCAGCAACCAAGTCAGTATGCCCAAGAACGCAGCGATAATGACTGGAGGCCAACACGCCCCCCTAGAGGGAGGGGCTCAGGTTTTCTTCCTCATAGAGAACAATATTCACATTCTGATCATAACTCGTTTTATGATCATTATGAACAACAATATGAACACACCCCCATTCCTTTACAAAATAGATTCACCCCTTTATCCCATGACAACACACATTATCAAAATAATTTTTTAGGACATCCCCAATCCCAGTGGCCAGACCGAGGAGATTTTACTCCCACCAGGAACAGACAGGGCGGAAAACGAAGACAAAGAGAGGGAGAAGAGCTGGACGAAAATCAAATTAGATTAAAGTCCCATTAGGTACAGGCATTTTCAACATCAGCGGGGTAGCCCTCTCGGATGATGAACTACGGGTATTAGATAAGGGTCTGAAATTAGCCCCAGCTTGTAACCTGAGTAAATTTAAGACATATTAGCCTTCAAAAATTTGTGAGAACCTTAAATATTAAAAGATATTTTCTCTCCAAACCTGGTGAAAGATCTGCTGGCATCCCACCTATATCTAACAGAGAAATACATTCTAATTTAGCCAACCGATCTGTTTTCAATCCCCCTAAAAATGACCATAGACATATAGAAGTTTTTAAAAATATGGTCTCTAGTGACCTAGAGGAGCTAAAAGTGAGAAGGGTCGGTGACCCATCTTTTCTCAAAAAAGGTATTAGCCTATTGGAAAAAAACAAAAATGTGGTTATTCGACCCGCTGATAAGGGGGGCGGATTAGTTGTGATGAGTAAACTGTATTATCAGGGAGAAATGGATCGTCTGCTGTCGGACAGAAATACTTATCAAGTCCTCAGCAAAGACCCAGTTCTCCAATATAAGAAACAGTTGGAGACACTTGTATCCTTTGGTAAAACTAGTGGCATCTTGAATAAAAAAGAGGCATCATATTTGAACCCAAGTGCATGCAGAAAACCCATTATATATTTTTTACCCAAAATTCACAAGGATCCCCAGGCTCCGCCGGGTAGACCTATTGTGAATGGGATAGATTCGGTCTCTGCACGCTTGGGTCAATACATCGATTTTTTTCTGAAACCTTTGGTTACTGCCACCACTGCTTTTTTGAAGGATACTAAGCACATCATTAACATTGTTGAAAATTTACCTTTTAGTGAAAACAGTATATTAGTAACGGCTGATGTTGGGTCACTTTATACCATTATCGGGCATTCTGAAGCCATACGTTCTGTCCGATGGGCCCTTGATAAGTCTTACTTACCCGTTTAACTCGGGGCATTTATTGTAAAAGCATTAGAGTTTTGCCTAGTCAGAAATTATTTCTGGTATGGAGGAAAATTTTTTCTGCAAATCCTCGGTGTTGCCATGGGCGCTCGGTTTGCGCCGAGCGTTGCTAACTTATTCATGGCACACTGGGAAGAGGATTTTGTCTTTGGTAGCAGACCACCTCAGTTGGTTTGCTACCAAAGATATATTGATGATCTGTTCATGATCTGGGAAGGAGACTTGATCAGTCTCCAGCTCTTTATGTCGAGACTAAATGGTAACACCAAGAATATACGCTTGACCTGGAATTCGGACTCTTCGAGCGTAGCTTTCCTCGACTTAGAAATTTTTAAACATGAAGGAGCTTATCGAACACGCAATTATTGCAATCCCACCGACAGAAATGGCTATATCCCTCTGGATAGCTGCCATCATAACACTTGGCTGATGAATATCCCCAGAGGGCAGTTTATACGCCTACGTCGTAATTGTTTCTTGGATAGTGACTACCATACACAAGCTAACATCATGGCAGATAAATTTATACAAAAAGGTTATATGAAAACTCAGATTATGGATGAACTACTAAGAGTGGGTTCCCTTGATAGAACCACCTTAGTGGCAGAATCCAATAAGTCAAAAAATATGACCCAGGACAGTTCCCAAGTTGGGATAGTCTTGGATTATAACATTCAATTTAAAAAAATAGAAAAAATTTTTTTAAAACACTGGGACATCCTAAAAAAGAATAATGTGTTAGGACCTACACTCCCATCACGTCCGAGATTCATATACAGACGCCCACCCACTTTGCGTAACCTGCTTGCTCCAAGTGTTGTTGACCCCCCGGTCATTAAAGAGAACCGTATTTTTAACTTTATGTCCGGCTTTTATGCTTGTGGCAGATGCCCTGCGTGTAGACATTGTAAATGTAATAATAAAAGGAGGAAAGTTTTTACTGCAAACTCCACTGGCAAGAGCTATCAAATAAAAAATCTCATCACATGTGACACTGTAGGCGTGGTTTACATGCTGCAGTGCATATGTGGTCTCCAATATGTTGGACGAACGTCTCGATCATTGGGGGTCCAGATTTCTGAACATGTTAGTAACATCAAGCGTGGCCTTAAAACCCACTCGGTGTCTAAACATTTCAGAATTCACCACAACAGGGATCCCAAACAGCTATGTTTTTGGGGTATAGAAAAGGTCACAAGACACTGGAGGGGGGGTAATTTTATAAGACAGCTCAGCCAGAGAGAATCTTTCTGGATACATGAAACCAGAGTGGGTGTCCCGAGAGGACTTAATGTGGAGTTTGATGTAAATTGTTTTATCTCCAACAAATGATTTTATGCTCTCTGTATTTATTGCCCATTGTGTAATCTGTATGTTTCTGCTATTATGTATTTAAATATTTACCTACTAATTGGCATGTTGATACTTTTATGTTGGTTTGTTTTTTTAACTATCATGCAAAAAAAAAACTTTGTATCATTTTTAGCTAGATAATGCTGCGGGTGCCCAATAGGTCATATTAGTGTTTAAACTATCTAGTTATACATTTGTTATATAATTTTATCACATTTTACGTTTGGTTACTGGGTAACTTTTATATCCTTATGGATAGCATGATTAGGTCTTGGGATTGCTGTTTTTATTTCCCTTATTGTGCACATTCAGGCACTAGGTTTTTATAATTTTTTTATTCAAGTTTTGACTGTTTTAAAGGTCTGGGAAGATGTCCCCATTGAGCACAGGAGAGGATTTCCGAGTGGGGACTTCCGCTCCCGACGCTCTTGACACTCACACAATTTAAGGATAGCGGGTATATTAAGGCTCTATGGGTGACAGGTTTATTCCACCCTCGCTGACGAAGTCTTCTTGACGTAACGCCGCGTACGAGGGCGGAACTGTTTGACCGCCGTTACCCGCAGCCTTCTCTATCTGACAGCTATTGGTGAACTGTACTGCTTTACTGCACAACACTGCCGCTTAGTAGCTCATATGCACTGGCGCTGTAACAGCGTCCTTTTTATGATTTCAATAAATCTGGACATTTGTTTATATGGATCGCTCTTAGATTTTTTATTTTTCATTTATTTTCTCTGGGGAATACTGCCACTCTGCACTTATCAACACGGATCGCTCTGGTCTGGGAGTGAGCATACCACACATGTCAGCTATCTCTGCAGTTACCAGCATTGCATCTGACACCTGAGGAGCTCTTTATGTCTCCAAGAATTCACCTGACCTGCAGATGACAGTGAGCCCAGCAGCTTGCCACGGGTCCATTCATGCTGTTTCAGACCCCCTATAACCAAGGGGTCATTCGGATCTGGTAAGCACAATCTTATTACTTTCTACAACTCCTGGATAAGCTCTTAGATTATCATCCCCAGAAGAGGGTTATCTCCTTATTGTTTATGAACTTTTTGTTTGCCATCTTATTATTGGACTATTCATTATATATAAAAAATTTTTTTTTGGCGTTGCACTCATTGTATTTATTATCTATTTTTTTGCGCTGCACTTACTGTATTTATTGCTACTGTCACGTACCTTGTGGACGAGCCCGACTTGCAGGGGGTGGCCTCTCTTGCGGCTCCGACTCGAGGGCCCTGGTGGGGTATACAGGAAGCACAAGAGTCAGGAGTGGCACGAGTGCCTGGCAGGATCAACAGCAGGAGGTAGGTCTGGAACTCTGGAAACACTGTGCAGTGGAGATTAAGCTGATCTGGTAGGTAGACTGGAACACTGGTGCAGCAGACTGGAACTGGATAGAAGGCTGGAACACACAGGACAGCAGACTGGAACACTGGTGCAGCAGACTGGAACCACACAGCAGACTGGAACTGGATAGCAGGCTGGAACACACAGGACAGCAGACTGGAACACTGGTGCAGCAGACTGGAACCACACAGCAGACTGGAACTGGATAGCAGGCTGGAACACACAGGACAGCAGACTGGAACACTGGTGCAGCAGACTGGAAGGTCAGACAAGCCGGATCGATAGCCAGGCGGACTGTAGATGAGCCAAAGGGTCAGGCAGAAGAGTGGTCAGACAAGCCGGGGTCGGATGCAGGCAGAAAGCAGGGATGGTCGGAGGCAAGCCGGGATCAGATGCAGGCAGACAGCTAGGATAATCAGGAACAAGCCGGGTCTAGTACAGGAAACAGGAAGTGTTCTCAGGAAGTGCACACGTAACGCTGTAGAGCAGACAGCAAGATTCTCATGTGACAGATCAGTTTAAATAGCCCGCCTGGTGCGCGTGCGGATGCGTGCGACTGCCCGCACAGGGCGTCTGATACTGACAGGACTTTCCTGACAGTGCGTGACCTTGGTCTAATAACGAAGACCTGGACGTGAGTGATCTTGTGGAGTGCGTTTAGAGGCAGAAACATTCGGTGCTGGACGATCTGTTTTACATTTCTGTGAACCACTCGCTGAGAGTTGTGTGGATCCTGCTTGAGAGGAGGACATAGAAGACAATGATGATTCATCAGGATCAGTTGGATCATGATTGGAATTATTTGTTTTATGATTTTGGAGCCCCAATTCATATGCAAATCGTTTTTGAACATACAGGTAATTATTGTGACCAATTATGGCTTTGGCGTTGTGCATTTTTCCAATCAATAAATGTTTTTTCAATTTGTTAAATTTGTGTTTATATATATCTTTGATGTTGCTATGATTGTTGATTGTCCTATTTCTCAAAAAAATTTGTTTATTTCTAGTGCTCATTGTGCCTGATATCAATTAAATCTCCTGAAGAAGCCAATTACCAAGGCGAAACATGTAGAGATGAAATCAGTCAGCACATGTATTTGTACTGTAATATCAATATCTACCTCCTGTATGTTTGTTTTTATTGTTTGAATAAATTTCTACTTTTTAGAAAATTATTTTGTTCTAATTTAGCACGTTGAAAATCCCAAATATCTTTCTAAATTGCTGAAATAAAGAAGTTGATGGGTGGAATTTGGTCTGCTCAGTAAACAGCACAAAAGTAATGTATACAAAATAATTCTGCGCTGCCAAAGTAAAAATATATATATATATTCAGCTAACACAACCAACAAGGGTGATAACAATAGGATACAAAATGAGTGTAGCGCTATAAACATATGAAGAAGTCCAACGTGATGAACATTAAACTGACAGTCCCAAATAGAGCTGACAAAGGGGGATCTTCCTAGGGAAAATCTTCAAGGACTAGACACTTCAACTTCATATATCATCTGGAGTGGAAACATACACAGCACCACCAAAAGTGAAAAGGCTTACCGGATGGAATGGACCTGCCAGGGCATACGCCGAGAGGGGTCAGAAAGGCTTGGGTGGCGAGTGTCTGCAGACGGTCAGGAGGAGTGATGGGGTGCCTCTCACATTGCTGTACCAACTAAAACGATGCCGGAGCCAGAGGATGAGGAACAGCCGACACGTGGATTAGGTCCCTCAGAGCAGTGTTGGAAACCAAATGGTAACGGTGACAAAATAAAAAAGAAAGGAAGGGCCAAATAGTGTAAATCCTTATAAAACTGAGAAATTTATTAAAATGGGTATACACTCACATGCAAATCCATAAAAACAGCGCTGTGATAAAAGTAGCGACAGTGGGGTCCTACCCAACGCGTCGACGATGTCTATGAAGATGAAACGCGTCAGTAGGACCCCAATGTCGCCACTTTTTCAACAATCATAGCAACATCAAAGATATATAAACACAAATTTAACGAATTGAAAAAACATTTATTGATTGGAAAAATGCACAACGCCAAAGCCATAATTGGTCACAATAATTACCTGTATGTTCAAAAACGATTTGCATATGAATTGGGGCTCCAAAATCATAAAACAAACAATTCCAATCATGATCCAACTGATCCTGATGAATCATCATTGTCTTCTATGTCCTCCTCTCAAGCAGGATCCACACAACTCTCAGCGAGTGGTTCACAGAAATGTAAAACAGATCGTCCAGCACCGAATGTTTCTGCCTCTAAACGCACTCCACAAGATCACTCACGTCCAGGTCTTCGTTATTAGACCAAGGTCACGCACTCTGTACATTCTTCCACTGTCTCCGGTGATGGTCACTCTATTTCTTCAGTTTCCACTTTAAATTCTTTGACTGCATCTAAGGTAAGCCTAACATAGTTTTGGGGGACTTACCTGTCATCCCCAATTTGGGGGATCTTCACACGGGACCGATTTTCTTGCCACAACTCACTCCCGATCTAAAATAGATCCTCAACTCACCGATTGCAAAAACGGCAAGCAAAACAGTTTCCAAGTAATTGATTTGTCCTCATCTCCCTTATCAAAGGATCCATTCCATCCGGTAAGCCTTTTCA